>VZRF01008397.1:16758-152919 GCA_013396875.1 Vireo altiloquus | reverse complement strand
CCTGTCACCCCCTCCCCGGCCCCTTCCTCCCGCGCCCCCCAGCACGCTCCCGCCGCGTAGAGCCAGGCGCAGCCCAGGAGCGGGACGCGCTGTCCCGGGAAACCGTCCTCCTGGAGGGACCAGGCCCGGCCCCGCAACTCCTCCTCTTCCCGAGCTGTTAGCGGAGAGGGCAAGGATGCGCGGGCCTTCCCGGCCGGGCAGCCTCCCGAGCCGCCGGCCCGGCGCTCCCGGGGGTCCAGCCCGCCTGTCCCAACGCAGTGGCGGGAAGGAAGCGGGGGAGGGGAAGGGCGCCGCCGCCTCCTGGCTCCGTCCTCCCGTTCCACGGGCAGGGCGGCTGCCGCTCTCCCTCCCTCCCTTCAGCCCTGCCCCTCCCTCTGCTCCCCGGGCCCGCGGCGGGCATTTACCTGCCGTGGCGGCGCAGAGCGGGGCCCTGGGGCCTCTGGCAGCCGGAGGAGGCGGCGGACTCCGTCCCGCTGCTGCCGTCCCCGAGTGAGGCGGGCGGGACGGAGCCGGGACCTGCCCCGGGAGGCGTTACGTAAACCGGCGGCGGCGGCGGTTCCAGCGCCACGGGGAGGGAAGGAGGGAGGGGGCCGGGCCGGCCTCTCCGTCACCCGGCAACGGGACTCAGCGCCCCGGCGCATCGCGCCGCCGGCTCCGCCCCGTATCCCTCCGCCCAGAGGGCGGCCCGGATCCCAGATCTGTGGGGCTGCGCCTGGCGGGCCGCGAGGGGCCCGCTGGCGCCGCGCCGGTGGGCGGGATGCGGGGGACGCCCGCACCGCTCCGTCCCGTGCTCGTCCCTGTCTCTATCGCCGTCGCTGTCAGTAGGGCCCGGGCGCCGGCGAGCCGCCTCCATGTCGGGGCCGCGGCGCAGGAAGGGCGTGGGGAGGAGGGGAAGTGTCCCTTTGCCCTGGTTGTACAGCCTCTCGCCCGCCGCGCTGTCCGCCGGGCGCCTGAGGAGGGAAGTGGCGGGCGAGGCGCTCGGAAGTCACCGGGCGGGCAGCGAGAGCGGCGCCGGCCCTCGGAGCTCAGCCGGGAGAGCCGCCGGCCGCAACCACCGGCGCCCCTCGGGAGGGCTGTGCCGCCGGGGAGGGGAACACCCAGGCAGGGCCGGGGCAGGAATGCGAGGGAGGGCGTGGGGGATAATGATGGAGCGTAGCGGTGTTTGTCATGTGAGGTCCTTTGAAAATCCTGAACGACTCTGAGGGCAAGGTTAGCAAATGAAAGTTTATTTTACTACGCCATGAAAGCCCGTCTGGGAGGCAAGTCGTCTGTTAGAGGACTGGTGCCGTTGAAAGTCGGGTTTAGTAGGTGAGCTCTTCGGGAGCCACGGAGATTTTGTTCCAATTGATTAAATGCCAGTTTAATCACAACTGTTTACACAACCGTGGAGTAATGAAAGGGCAACATTTTTAGCATAGTTGATGGGTGAAAATGGGCCACTAAGGCTGAAAATATGACAAGACACACCAAAGTACTCATTAAGCTTCTTAACTGGGAAAATAATGATGCCCTTTTCAGGTGTACATTAGCACCCCACATTTCTGAAATACATGAACATACGGGCCTAAGGAAAGTCAATATTATGTAAGATGTCAAAGTAAGTCTTCTGTCTGTGTAATCCTGAGGTTTTCTTCTTTTTGTTCTCTGCTTAATGTGTGGCTCCTGGAGTTCCAAAACGCAGTATGTCATCCACGTTGGCTCACACTGCTTCTTTTTTGCACATCTTCAGTCACTGGAACCAAGATTGTCTTTGAAAAAATGATCCCCCAGCACCAGATGTAGTCCCTTTTAGGCCTTTCAACAAGTTAAGTCTGTATATAAAAAGTACACCTCATAAGAAACATGAATGCAAACACTGCCTCTCAGCCTGTATACTCATTTCCTGATACAGAGCAGCATTATTCTTATTTTTGTTTTAGCTAGAGTTTGCCTATTTTGAACATCCTGAGCACCTAATTTAGTCATAAATCTGGTTTAGGCTAGCCAAAAGTTAAGTATGCAGGATTGTGTAGCTACATGAACTACCAGTGTTTTCTCTTAAATGCTGCTGAGGCAGTAATTGATGTCGTATGAGTGTGCAGTTAATCAGTTACTTTCTCCAAACTGTGCAGGAATATTTTGAGAGAGATCTAAGGAGAAAGTAGTGCTTTAAACCCTGTAATAAAAGGACAGAATTGTTCTCTGAACCATTTAATTACTGTTCAAGTTATTTTCTTGTTATGAAAAGTTGAAACTGGAAAGCTTTGGGGGAAAAATCCTGCTGACTGTTTTCTGCTGAGTCATTCCCCTGGTTTATCAGAAGCATTTCACCACCACTGTAACAAAACTCGCACCAATCGCAATCAAATCTCCTTTTGTTCAGGAGCTCACAATGTGAATTCGCCTTTTCAAGGAAGAATAAAATACACTAAAATATGGGCGACGTGGGATTTGTCTGTAGTAACAATTGGCACCAATTTAAATCAATCTCCACATAGGCTTCTGCACATATCCTCAATGTATTAGTAATATATATCATCAATACAAATCCACTTACCTTATTTCACCCTCTCTAAACACTTTTTCTCTGAAAGCTCTATAGAAGGAACAGATGCTCAGAACATTGGTGTTCTCCTAATGGGGTAAATCAGAGCATGGAGGCCGATGACAGATTATTCTGAATATTCACGTAGTTTCTGTGTGACATTTCGAATTAACAGGTTTTGTGGTCAGATCTCAGGAATCCCGACAGGAACTTTTTTGTTTGTTTGTTGGTTTTTGTTGGGTTTTATTTTCCTAACAACCAACCCAGTTCTGATCTCCGTTTGGCAAGCATTTCAGAAACAGCTGGTACATGACCATATGCCGTGCTGGCACTGCTGTGAGCTTATTTCCCACTTGTCCTCCTGGTCAATCAGAGTTTCTCCATGTACTGAAGGACAGCTGGTCCCTTGGCATGCGAAGCAGCTATTGAACTTTTCCTCAAAAAAGCTGTAGGGATGGAGCATGTGAGCTGCGATCAGTGGCTTTTCCTTTCTGAAGTGCTATCAAAGATGGAAGTTTTCTATGGGAACCCTGTTTGTGTCCTCTGTGTGACAACCTGCACTCAGAACAACTATGTGGGTGTGCGCTGTAGGTGACAGCACTTGTTTGGAAAATGAAGGCTGAATGATCTGTGTTGAAAAGAATGCTAAACCACAACTGAGTGACTGACGGACTTGTGCCTTTAGCCTCAGCAAGTATCACCGCTTCCCTTTTTCACTGTGATCCCTGCTGAAAGGGTCTCCAATAAATTTCTAAAAGATATCCATTTCATCATATAGTATTTTTTCCTTTAAGTAACCTGCTGAAGGAGAAATTGCACAGCAGTTCAGTATTACATAGCCACAGCTTGTAAGCATTTTATTGTCAGCCATTCCTCTTACTTCCTTAAAATCACTCCGTTTATAGTATTCCCTAAAATTTCCTTATAGGTGCAATAAAAATCCCCTAATTTTTCCTGAGCAGAGGTTATATATCAGTTAACTTCGAAAGTCTTGGTAACCAATCATTAGACAGTCCTCTTGTTCCCAGTTCATAAACTGTTCATATGAAATGCTTGATAAAAACAATCTGCCCATTCAGAATTTTAGAAATGGAGCTATAGTACCATTCATGAGGGAATACATGTAGTTTGAGAATTAAAGAGATCATCTAAGTGTGCAGGATCTAAATATATGCATAAATTAATAGATGTTTTTAAAATCTAGAAAATGGATAGACCTTAATGTAAGCTGAAACAGGGAATATCCAACAGACCCATGATGAGTTTTATTTGAAATCTTGATGCACAGATTCAAAATTATAATTATCTATTTGAAACTACTTTTCTTAATTCTGTAAAAGCTTGCCTAACTTTTTTACTACTTTTCAGGGTCCATTTCAGGTTTTGAGCAAAAATGTTCACACCTCCCAGAAGTAATAACTCGGTTCGACTGACACATTCAAAAGGCATTCCTCAGGACTAGATCGGGTTTCAGATTCCTTTTTACTGATCCCTCTTTCCTAATAATATCCCTGCGCAGCGAAAAACCAAGCTGTAGATACCCACAGGATCAGAGGGTCACTCTGTTGTCAACATCAAGGGCCTCATCTACTGCAGTAAATGGAATGTGACATTAAATTTTAGTGGGACTTTCATTAGGCCACAGTTCAACTTTTTCCTTTCAGACTTCTCTCAAAGAGGTTTCAACATCTTTAATAGGAACACACTAGCGTGGTGTGCTTGGAAGATCTGAGTCACTTGAAAAATCAATTACATAATTCAAAGTAAATTTATTTTCTGTTTAATGCAACTTGATCACTATAACCTCAAAATGTATTTTTGTTTTCTTTGAACACAGACTGCATGTAGGAAACTGTCACAGAAACTGCAGGTCAGGCAGTGCTGTTCTGTAACAAGTGTCTGGGCTCAGTGTTGGTATTTCTTTAGGACTCTACTTTTTTTTTAATTATTTTGTTTCAGCATTACTCTTACCCTTTTTCATCCTGCAGCACTAACAATTGGGAAACCCTAATAATACCTTGAGAAACCTTTGGGCAATCCGAAGTAATACATGAATAGGACTCTGTCTCAACATGGTACTGTGTGAATAAAACAGACCACCTGAGGTCTACTGTAGAAAGTACTCAGAGAAGATAATAAAGATCCACGATAATTGCAGGCAGCAGCTTGGACAAACAGCCAAGCAGTACAAAAAGATAAAGAAAATGAAAGCATTATACTACCTAATGAATGTAAAAGTCCAAGTACCCAGATACAGCATTTGAAACCATACACCAAGGAATAGCTTTCACTTGTGACGTAACGAAAGGACTACAGGAAGTGCAGTGTTAAAAAATGAAATAATTTTCACAAATGATGAAGCACAAAGCAAGTATTACATGCAATTGTATTTTAAGGACAGTTAGTCACCATTAAGTATACCAGTGTCTCAAAATCTGATCTTTTTTTGTAATGCATATGTAGAAGAATTTGATGTCATAATGAGGTATGAATTTAATTGCATTATATTTGTTGCTACATCAGCTATTGTCAAGCTATTAAGTTAATTACATGTTACATTTTAAACTAGATTAAACACATTATGACATCTGTTTTTTCCTATATGCCAAAGCCATTCCAGAATTACCATGTTGGAAATGTCTGAGGTTTTGGCAGCTCACTGTCTTACAAATAGTTCATGAATACAATTAAACATCCTTGAGTAGCCTGCAGCATCAGCATCCAATCCTTGCATTGCTCATCAGAAATACAATTATTGTTCTACTCTAATTCCACCGATTTATTTTTTTTCAGATACTGGCCGTATTCTCAGTCAGTGACAATGTTGAAAACAGAGTTCAATGCATTCTCCTAGCTGACAATCTGGCCACAGATTTTGGAATGAATGTCCTACCATCTTTATTAATGATCTATGTAAAATGAAAGGTGAAGGAAACACTTGAAATTTTATTGCGTTCTTAAAGCAATTGCACTAGAGATATTATTCTTTTCCTTAGCATTTTCTTAACAAAATATTCTGTTGCAGACCCTGGTAGTAGAAAAATATTCCTTTGTGTATTAATGGCTTATTGTCCTGGAACTTTGACATTATGTTTTGACTGATCAAAAAAGTTTTCTTATCTGATCCCATAGTAAAAAACTGCAAGGCAAAAGGGTTGCATGGTTTCAGATGCTTAAAGAAAATGAACCCTCTCCCCCCCAAACTTAATTTGAAAGCTGAGACAGGTGAAGGAATCTGTATAAATGACTTATAGGCTGTAACGAGATTATTATTGATGTTCTTGTTAATAATAATAATGCTGATTTTTTATGTGTGTGAACTGTTTAATCTGTGTGGGGGCAAAAGGAAAAATGGCCACTGCTGCTTTCTGATAGAACTGATATGCTGGGAAGTACTGCCATTAGAAGTTAAGTAATTCCATAGGTATCAAAGGACTGTTAAGAGTGTTAAGAGTTAAGAGTGTTAAGAGTGGCTGATTAATACCTGTAGCCATTACAAAGAGTTCATATACAATGGGAAAAAAAGTCAAGTTTGACAAAGCAGCATTTAAAGAAGGATATTGAATCCCAACCAAAATTATTACTATTTTGATATTAGGGGGAAAAAAATTGGCAGTACATATGGAATTCTAGTATCTTCATTTCCAAAGCTGTAGCTGCTCTCGGAAGAGATTTCTAGATGGTATGATTGACTACAGGGCTGTCAGCCTGAAATAGAAACCATATGAGCAGCATGAGAGAAGGAAAGGGTATTTTTCTGTCAAGAAGTAGCTAATATTTCAATATTTTACAACTACACTGATATGCTCTCTAAAGTATATTTGACGATATTTTGGCTTGTAATTCTAACCGAACTGGGTTTAGATGCTCATTTAAAGAGTTATTCATTGGAACTTGTTAATGGGAAGAAAATTACCTCACTTTCCAAAGCCAGTTGATGTGTTAATTCTAAAAAGGTATTTTCTCTCAAGACCGTTATCGCTGTTGAAATGAAAACTACTGCTTTTCTCGTTTTATTAGGATTTTTTTGTTAAAATAGGGGTGTGTTTTGAGTTTGATACCGTTTCAATATCAACTATGAAGAAACAAAAAAGCAGGCATAGCTTTAACTGGCTAAGCAAAAATTGCTGTCTTTGTGTTAAAAAACCCACACACATTTTGGCAGTTGAAGAGGTCATGAAATAAAGGAACATTTAAATGCCTAAACCCAGCCAGCTTTTCCAGGTGTAAAAAATTTATTTGTAGAATTTATTCATTTCCCCTAAAAAAGGAGTATTTTTTTTCTCTGAGGCTGACTGCAGGCCCTACTGTGTTCACATAACATAGGGAGGAGGCACTAAAGAACAAGATCAAGCTATGCAGGGTGGCATATCAGAGGAGAATATTAAATGGCAGGATTTGACCACAAGTACAGATCACAGACGGGAATATAATTTCTCCTTTTGTTTAGTAAACAAGAATAAAATAAAATTATTATATAAATAAAATGAATCTTTTGAAGCAAATTGGATAAACTGATCATAATTCAACATCAAATTGTGTAAATAAGACAAGTCTTTGGTTAGCTTGGGAATCCTTTCTCCTAGACTCTTTCTCCCTCAGGATTTTTCAACTGATGCTCAAAAACTAAACAGAAACAGGAGGGAAAGCTTTGGGGTGTTAGATTTTTCAAGCAGCATAAGCCTGGGAATAGAACTTTTCGGCATTCCCAGGACTAGTCATAGAAATAAAAGGGATCACACAGGAGGAGGAGATGGGGGCCCTCTGCATCCAGGGAATATACTTTGGGGGGAAGGAGGGGATAGGAATTGGGGAATAGCAGGGTAAAGGGGAAAACTCTAAACATATCAGAATTACCAAATAATATAACTTAATCCAACAGCAAAGCAAACCAACTAAACCTAACCCGTGGCCCCAAAGCCTTTTAATAATCACTGAAGTCCTTCAAACTTCCTCATCCTCTTCGCTCCACTGTCCTGGGCAGGGAAGTTGATCCACTGGATCTCTGGTGTTTGGATCCTGGGCGTTGGCAGCTCTTCATTTGGTTCTTCATTGGGACTCGCGGGTTTTAGAAACAAACACTTAAAATGACTTAACGCAATGCAAATAAGAAGGACAATGATAAAAATCCATGAAACAGCTTTCAAAATTAACCGTGCCCATCCCAGGATTCCCCAAGAGAACAAAGCAACAAAGCATTCTCTAGCCAGTCTTCTCCCTCCCGTCGTAGTGGGTAGATTTGACGCTGGAGATCTTCGAAGGCCGAGTGGAGGCCGGTTCCATTCCACTCGGCCACCAATGGGGGGAGGAGGAAGATTAAGCAGATGACGATGGTGGGATGGGTTGAAATCATGATTTGAAACTCAAGAGAAAGACTATAAGTGAACTTATAAGACTATAAAAGAACTCACTGAATTAAAGAACACGTAAATAACTAATGTAATATATCAAAACAATAGGGAAAAATCTGGGGAGGGTTCCAGTATCTCTCATTCTCATTGACATATAAATATGACATCAATTTTTTTAAATAAACTAAACACAATAAATAATGAAAACTTAAATTTAAATTTTAATTACTCAAATAAATACAAATTATTTAAATAAACTAAAGGTGCCCCCTATTGAAAGTAAATTTAAAGACAGGCAACAGAAAGCAAAACATTCACCCCTTCTTCTTCTCATACTATTGACTCCACCTAAGACTTGTCAACAGATACAAGCCAGGCAGACCTCTGGTTCTCAGTCTGGGTCTCTAGGCCTCACCGGAAGGAAAGCCACGGGAACCAGGAGCCGGAAGGGGAGGAGTCAGGCGTGGGAAAAAGGAGGAGGAAGAGGCCGGTCACTGAGGGAGGGGTGACAGGGGGTGGTACCAGGGGAGGAGTCAAGGGAGGGGATGGCGCCCTTCTGGGAAGAGAAGGGGTAATCAGGGAAAGGCTGAGGGAACGGCGGGAAACAGGGGACTACGGGGAGAAGGAGCACGGATGGGGGGGCCCTCGCCACGAGGTCCCTGCCATCTTGCGCCCCTTTGGGCTGGGCGCCATTTTATGTCAAGGGGGTAAAGGCCCCTTGGAAACAACAAAAGACAGAACTGAGCAAAAAGGGATTGGGAAAGAGGATTAGGGAAGGGGTCTTGGGCAGTCTGGCCAGAGCTGCCCAAGACAGGGTTCTGAGCAGTCCGGAGAAGGCTGGGGAGACAGTAGCAACCCCATGCATGCTTCAGTGCTTGCTGCCCTGTCTGAACTGCCTAACGATAGGAAAAGGGGGTTCAGGGACAAAGGGAGAAGGTGCAAGGGGTTAGGGAACAACTGGGGAAACAACTTTCGGATCTCTGTTCGTCTCCCCGCTTTTTCTCAGGAAGGCGAACAGAGATCAGATTAACAACAAAACTAACCCTCCCTTAATTGGGTCTTTGTTCACCTCCTTCTTTTTTCCAACCACTTAAATCGACAATTTTACGTCAACTTTACCAAAAGAAGGTGAACAAAGATTGGATCACAAATTCCCTACTGGGGATGAGTCGCGAACTCCAGACCCCTTTGGCTATGAGGTGCTCCAGACCCCTCTGGGATAACCCTTTGGCTATGAAAAGCACCTCAGCCCCCTCCAGGCTATGGAGAACGCCACTCAAGCACCCAGTTACCCCCCTCAGGGAACCCCAACTTGCATGAAAAAACCCTCCCACTGGGGATCAGCTCTCACTCCCGACTCCCCCCGCCAGTGACGCCCTTTGTCCTGGTTTACGGAGTCTGGAGAGACCGCCCAAACACCCAGTTTTACACCTCACCCACCCCACGAGAGGAAAGGAAGAAAACAATAAAAGGGAGACCCAGGGAGAAAATACCGGCTAAAGAGTACTGGCCCCCGTACTTACCCCAAAAGCTCCTCTGGGTCAAACAAAAGCTCTCGTGGGTGGTCCCCCGACGTTGACCAGCTCTCCACCAGAGAATGGCTGGCCATCCCCTGCTGGCGCTGCTGGACACAAATTGGCAGCGCTCGCAGGGGGAGTTGGTCACCGAACTGGACTAACTCTCCTGATTCTTCGGCCATGGAGGACGTCTTGCTGTGACCCTCTCACCAAAGAGAGGGCCCCACGTTGGGCGCCAAACTGCGGGCGCGCGGTACTTGCTGCCCAAGCAGACCTGTGCCCGCCGGAGACATCCTCGGAACTTGTCCCGGCTTCTGGGCCAACTTGTGCCTATCAGCAATAGCCACCAATGGCAAAGGGCGCACGTCAGGAATAAAGAGGCAGGAGGGGGCCTTTGCGTGGTATTCCAAAGTTTATTCTCTGAAGGGTCCAGAGGCAAAGACCACCAAATACAATGGGTACACAGGTTATAAAGGGGAAAGGGAACCAATGGAATTGGGTCTTAGGGGTGGATTCAGCTAGATAGACATGGCATAAACCAATATAGAAGCAGCAGGGGAGGGATACAATATCTGGGACCAATGAGGAACCAAATAAGGTGGAATGTTCTAGGAAAAAGGGCGNCTCTGAAGGGTCCAGAGGCAAAGACCACCAAATACAATGGGTACACAGGTTATAAAGGGGAAAGGGAACCAATGGAATTGGGTCTTAGGGGTGGATTCAGCTAGATAGACATGGCATAAACCAATATAGAAGCAGCAGGGGAGGGATACAATATCTGGGACCAATGAGGAACCAAATAAGGTGGAATGTTCTAGGAAAAAGGGCGAGGGTTAAGGAGACTGACAGGGGCTCTCCGCCCCATGGGCGGAGGGAAGGGAGGAGAGGAGCAGGGAGCCTCCGCCCAGGAGGCGGGGAGTGGGAATGGTTGGAACATGGAGGGAAGGCAGAGGGAGGAAAGAAAGAGTGTGGAGAGGGCAGATAGCCAAGCTGACAAGGAATGTTGCCATGGGAACTCAGTGTCTCCGGATAAGGCCTTCTCAGGCTGCCAGGGGTTTTAACTCTGACAGCCCGGAGGTGCAAAAGGTACAGTTGACTCTCAAACCCGAGAAGAGGTTCCACAAAGTTCCCCAGCTTGCCCCCAAGCTGGGGTACTGCAACATATAATCCTACAAGGTGGATCGCTTGAACATTGTTTGTTAAAGGAGTAAAATGAATGCAGTAACATTAAATAAGAGAATAGTTTATTTCTCAGAATAAATATTTTCCTCTTAAATGTAAACATCAATATTCACAGCATTGAATAAGAATTGATTGCCAAGGGCATCGCTTTCTGGCTTATTGCAATGTTTTGATTTTATAGGTTTTTATTCTTGGGAGCATACTTTCACATATGCATGTGCTTCTGTACAATGAACAGTATTTGACTTTGAAGCTTTCCAGGCAGGAAACGGTATCCTTAAGAAACCAGCTGAAAATTCCTTGCTTCACTCTTGTGCATAAAAGTGATTTCTGTGTCTGGAATTGGAAGTATTTCTTCCATAGTCAATGAAGAACTGTAAGGCCCTGTAAAAGGGGATTCAGGGCACCTGTGTGAGGCACCAGCTTCTCTGCTCTGACTGCCTACATCTGTCAGCTGATCCAGCACTCCCACATGCTGAAACAGAGAACTGCTTAGAGCTCATCAGTGCAAAACATTTTTGAAAACCGTCTGAAGAGTCAGCAAGTTTGGCTTTTCCAGAACAAACTCTTGACACCAAGACATTTTTCAAGTAAGTAGGAGCCATGAGAGGCTCCCACTTCACATCCACATGACTGTTCTTTCATCCCACTCCTCGAAACTACTGTGCCTACATCCATCCAAGGGATGGTTCTTGGGTTGTGCTGCCTCCTGATGATGTTAGCTGTTGTTGTTGGCCAGCCGTGCTAACAGTTAAGTACTATTAGTCCTGTGCAAAGGTGTCAGTTGATTTGGGCATTTGTCCTGGAAGACAGAAATGTTTTTTCTAGGTTTAGGTCTAGGACCTTTTCAGCCTTGAGTGAGCTGAACTCACAGATCCTGATTTTCCCAAGGAATGAGCAAATGGTAGAATGCCCAAGGATACAGGCTGCTCTCCATCCCTCTTAGTTAGGGTTATTGTTCAGAAAGACAACCAAGAAGAATATAAAACCAGACCCAAACTCCTTTATCTTGTTGACGAAGATCCTCCTTTGAAATGACAAGTCTAAAAGTCTTGAGATTCAAGCTTTCTTTCCATTTATACGTATGCAGTTTACCCGATTTTGCAGTGCAAATGGTGAATGCTGTCTCTATCTCATGAGCGAGTTACTGAGAGTTGAAAGGAGAGAGATGTGGATCTCATTCTAAGGTATTCTCTACACTGCTGGTTAGAGCAGTCTTCTGGAAGAGCTCACTCCACAGGCAGGATAAGAGTGCTAGTGTCAGCTGGGAGTACTAAATCGAATTTGAGCTAAATTCAGAGCTACTCATGGATGCTAGGTGTGGGAATGGCCTCTCTGAGGATGAACTTAGGCATTTCTTTCTCAATTACAGCTTCAAGAGTACAGTTTCAGATACTTTTAAGTATCTGGGGCCAGGGAGGGTCTATATAGAAAATTTTGGAGTCCAATATGGAAACTCTAGTAAATTTTAAGCTCTTCCATGGGTATTAGGTGACCTGAATAGCTCTCTTGGATTTCATACACTGTGCAGACTGGAGCTATTACAAAGCTGGTAGGAAGACCAATGAGCAGAAATAGGCTCTTATAACTGAAACATGTTTTTTGCCCTCTCATCTTCAAGATATGCACATTTGGAAAAAGTAAAAAAGGCAGTTTTCTTGCTTACAGTCACCCAATTTTAAATGAGGGAGTATTTCCTGTAGGTTGGATTGAACTCCTTATCTGATTAATTCTCTGTGCATCTGTGCAGTTTTCCTTCTGTGAATGGAGTTACTCTTATATATGATACTATAGTCCATGTTCCTTGTTTCATAGATTCACCACCAACTGCCTGGTAATGTATCATGCAGTGAAAGTGAGGTATTCAGCTGCAATTTTTTTCAGCAAACTCGTTAACTGACTTTTCTGGACAGTCACTGCTTGTCATTATTTGTGACAACGGAGTTTTGAAAACTGCTACATGAGCTAGTGGTAGAAAGTACTTCCAATGTACATTAAAAGTACTGCCTCATTTGTTTTACAAAGAAAATCCTAGCAATAGCTCAGCTGAAATGTAATAACTGCCTGGTTTCACTGCTGCTGCTGGTTTTATCCAAAGTCAATGATAAGTGCTTACATTTTTTCTGTGATTGGTCTCAAATTTGGAGTGTGTGATTGTTTGCATTAACTATTCTGCTTTGTACAGAATTATGTACAGTTATGATACAGATGTACAGATGATAACAAGCTCCCATGACTTGATAATTATTTTTTTTAACTGTAGATGCAGAGAACATTTTCATTGCTTACCACCCCATTTCAGAGGTCCACCTGAGGCATGTTTCGCTGGGAGCAGGCAGGTTTTGAGTTTATGCAGTTGTGTGTTAAATCAATATTATTTTTTGCTTGTGATGTTAATTGGGGGCGGGGGGTGGATTTTCTTTTAATTCCATAATGATTAGATTCTCCAGTGCACTTCTCTTATTTTTCACGGTGGTAGATTTTGTAATGCCATCTGAGATTATATTCTTTTGGCACACCTATCATTTGCATACACATAAGGCACTGAAGGTGCTCATTATTTTCAGCTAACAAGTAATCTTGTTCCCACTTAATTTGAAATACATTGTTCTCTGTATCCTAATTTTGGCTTTTACAGTTACTTGCTTCATTGCATTTGGATTACGCTGCACTGTGTTTTAATACATCATATTTAAAACCCGCAAGATAAAACATCATAAATTAGATGAATAGATATAGTCACAATGGAAACATTATGGCAGCTGTGGAGGTTGACATGATTTATTACCTGTAAAGAGTATGTCATCCTTGGCACAGTGGACAGTATGGTGCTGCTCTGTTGGTAAAAGCTCTGTCTTTCCACTGGTTCTTACCAGGGTCTCAGACTTCTCAGGGCTGAATAGAGAGGTTGTACCAAAACATTTCTGCACTCACTAGAACGGTGGCAGAACTCTCTGCAGACAGGATCTTGTGATAATAGCATTGCAGCAGCAACCCATTCCTAGAAGGCAAAAAGACACATGGAGGGTCATGCACCTGCATGCTCCACTTTTCTAACCGTTGAGCTGTGGGACAAATATGCCAGTGCCTCCTTGCCAAACGATGGCAAACCACTCCTTCATGTGGGAGCAGCATCTTCTGGTGAGATTCATGCACCTCCTGGTTTAGTAATTTCCTTTCATGTCCCGTCCAAGATTGTACAAGATGGTAATGGTGATATGACAGGAATTTTCTTGTGGGCTCTGAACAACACCCATGGTAGTGTATCATAGTTGCAGACAGTATCAGTTGCTGTTTGCAGTGGCTGAATATCTTGGTAAAAGGTTAATGTAATGCCAATGGAAAAAATAAGTTTCGTGATTTTACTTATGTCTTCGGGAAGGTTTTATCAAATACAACTGTGAATACTCCTTTTATCTTGCATTAGGGTTGTTTCTTTCAGGTCTTTTCCCATGTCATAAGATAATCAAAAGAGCCATTTGTACTCTACAATATAAGGGACTTCACAAGAAGCCACCACAGAATGTTTCCATTAATATGATATTTGAAAACCTGCCTCTGAAGATTAAACATTAGTTAAAATAATTACATTGCATTTAACAATATGGCACACATTTGGTTTTGTCAGAACAGAATGCACCCTGTAAATCCCTGTACATGGAAGGTCTCTGTGGAAGGACCATATAAGCTCTGCCATATTTCAACAGGATATAGGATTTTTAGAATGTTTCAGTAGTCTCCCACCTTCAGCATGCTGACAGCTTAGTTGAGGACTTCTAGAAAGCACAGAATTACATTGATGCAGTCAATTTGCAGTTCAGAAAAATGTCAGATAAGGTGCTACACAGAGATGAATCTACATTTACTTGGTTAATACACACAAATTCCTTATTTCCCTGGAAAGAAGAAAATACTGGTGTTGCTAAGTTTGGTGCAGAGGTGCATAAAAGTGAAAGCAGAAATCCATAAATATACATGTATATGCTGCTATATATTAATGTCTATAAATCATGTGGGTTTTTCAGCAAGGAGTGGTGAATGGTACATCTCTGCATTTCTCAGTATAAATGTACATCATTTCGATGCATGTTTCAAGGGATCAACTGAATCCTTGAAGGTGAATGAGGGAGTGGGGTTGTAGAGGGCTGAGATAACGCCAGGAGTCACCTATAGAAAGGGTGGAGCTACCAAACTTACTACATCAGACCTCTCAAAATTTGAATGTTTAAGTTGTCTCAGTGTTATTTAATATATTTTCCAGTGTCTTGTGATCTCCTGGATTTCTTTCAGTGGATTGCTTGTGTTTTCCAGTCACAGGGAAATAATGGTTTACCATGATAAGTATTCTTTCAGGAATGCATGTCATTAATCTGCTCCTTTAAACAGTGAAGTGTAGGCTGAGCCTTAAATGTGTGCTGAAGTCTTGATTTCACTGGGATTTAATCACAGATTGAAGTGGTTTCCTAAGTTAGAGCCAGAAAGGTAGACAGTTTACAACTAAAGGAGAGGAAGAATACAACCTGGTTAGCACTTAGACTGTATTTGTCCTCCATATATGCATGTTTGCAAGTCCATTTGCATACAAATCTGGGTAGAATTAGAGCTTGGTAAGAGAAGGGAGTACATCAAAGCCTGCGTCTGAACTTAACTGAACTGAGACATTGCTGAATTGGGAGAATTCCTTCAAATGCATCTCTTACAAACATGATTTGGAATGACCAGAAGATGCTGGGATGATATCCAAAAGACAATTAGTAAAACAAAAGCTATTAACATATTTCATAATGTGCATCCTGGCAAACAGCTCAGCAAAAATTCATATTGATAAGGCCAGTGGGGTCTGGGTCACCAGTGTTCAGGATCACACCTTTAAATATTGGAAAGATTTACTAGGAATTGTGTAATGAACTGCTTTCATGCCAACAAAGATTCTGTATTACAGAAGACAACACGTTATTATAACGCATAGATTTGATGATGTATAAAGAGAATTTCTTGCACTTACCAAGGACACAGAAAATAAAAACGTAAAGGAGTGGTCCATTGTGAAATAGATTAAATAATTTGACAAAGAATGTATTAAAATGTATGCTTTAGATTATTTTCTATGCTATATCAACAAAAATATCATAACAGAAACATTTCAAATATAAAATGTGTTACTAATTTAACTAGTATAAAATAGAGACAACAGTAAAACCAAAATAGAGACAATTTCAATTAAGCAAGAGGGACCTGGACAAGCTCAAGAAGTAGGCACATGGGAATCTCATGAGGTTCTCATGGTAAAGTGCCAGGTCCTGCACCTGGTTTTGGGCAACCCCTGGTATCATTGCAGGCTGGAGGATGAATGGATTGAGAGAAGCCCTGTGGAAAAGAACTTGGGAGTGTCGGATGAAAATTTGGACCTGAGCTGGCAATGTGTACTTGGAGCTTAGAAAGTATCCCAGGCTGCAGCCAAAACAGCATGGACAGGAAGTCAAGGGAGGTGATTCTGCCCCTGTACTCTCCACTCTGGTGAGACTCCACATTGACTACTGCATCCCACTTGGGATCCTCAGTAGAAGAAAGCCGTCAATCTGTTGGTTTTAAATGAAAGGAGGGGGGATCCAGACTAATTGTAAGGGAGAAATTCTTTATGATTAGGGTGGTGAAACACTGGAAGAGGTGGCCCAGTGAGGCGGTGGATGTCTCATCTCTGGAAACTCTTCAAAGCTGGGCTGGACAGGGCTCTGGGCAACCCGGTCTAATGTAAGATGCCCTTGCTCATTGTAGGAGGGTTGGAGTAGATGAGCTTAAGGGTCCTTTCCAACCCAAACTCGTCTATGATTTCAGGACTGTATATCAGTTCTGATCCTGAAAATATTTTGACATGTGAATAGTTTTATTTCCATATTCTAGAGTTTATGTAAAAGATGTGCCACATTACAGGTAATTATGCAAATCAAAACTTTTTTGTTGTTGTCAACGTAACTGTAGTAAGTTTACTAGTAAGTAAACTGTAGTAAGTTTACTAGTACATCAAGGAACAAGGGGCTCTGAATCCTTGTTTAGTTTGTTAGATCCCATATTCGTTAGCTATTTTCTCTTTCCTGACTTTCAGAATATCTTTCTCAGCAGCCACCCAGCGCACGATGCATTCAGTTCACTATTTTCACGTGATATATCTGATTATAGTGTAAGAAACAAGGTTACTCAGTGATTCAGCCTGGTGGAATTACTGGTACTGTTTGGTAATGGAAGTATTTTGGATCCATTTCTCTATGAATACATAGTGAGAGGAATCTTCAAAAAGAGCTAGCATTGGTGAGCAGATTTATTGTCTCCATTTGAATACTTGTAATCATAAATAGGAATAGAATGCATTTTCTTGAAGTATTCTGTATGAAAATTTGCATTTTATTTAATGTGCAACTGAAAAAGTGCGTTCAATAATTTGAAATTTTTAACCTCACTTGAAATCTGAATTCAGATTTAGATCCAAAATTAGTCAATTATCTAACAAGCAAAACTGAAATTTCTGTTTGTGATGGTGGCTCTTGCACAAGAAAATAAGGTATAGAAGCTAGTAAAAGTTCCACCAAACTAATATTTTTGCCATAGTTATTTCTCAAACTGCTTTGCAAATTGACCTTCTCTCATTTTTAAGGGAGAAAACTGAGACACACAGAGAGAAGGTGATTTACCAAAGCTTTTACAACAGGCCAGAGGCAGGGGCCCAAGCAGAAGCCCTGTCTCTGCTGCCCAGTTCTGCCATTTGTCCACCAGCATCATGGTGCTCATCAGTGATCACTGGGAACAGAAATCTTCTTCGGAGAGTATTAGCCAGCTTTTGCCATAACAAAGGCCACTTCTTATTCATATATAGGTATTACTTTGTGTGAGTGGAAGAACGAAAACAGAAGGAAAAAACAGAAGGAAAATCCCCTCCATTTTCAAGATGAGAACCTGGAACATTACAGTAAAATGTATGCTGCCAGAGACATTTATCCCTCTGGGATATCTTACATTTTCTTAAATGAGCAGCTTCTCTCCATCCAGCCATAGTGATTCCCTCTTCACTCCTATGCAAAGAATCAGTTTAGACTGATTCAAGTACTTTTACAGGCAGCCGCCAAATGAATACATTGCATTTCACTGAGTTAGCAAATGCTGGTTGGGTCACAAGTTGCTCAGACAGAAAAGGTTCTGTCGTAAACACTGGTCATTTTCACTTCTCTCCTCCTCCTTCTCGTATGCAAGAGGAGTGAGATTCATCCATTGACAGTTATTTGTGAAATAGAGTCTTGTCTCTTCATATATCATATACCAAATTAACTAGGTTATCTCAGCTGTGTAAATGTTTACAACCCTTTTAATTATGCTGTTTAAAATTATGTATGCTTATACTGATATGAAAGTGTCTTACACTGCCACTGGTTTTCCTTCTGCTAAGGAAAAATAAGCTATTCTTATACAGATCCTAAACTGGAGATGTACAGCTTTAACTGTACTAACATAGTTAGGTCAGCTCAACTCTGTTGTAAACAAGGTCTGGGTTGCACAGCTAAGACTAGATTACTAGGGTTTGCAAAAGGTCTGCCTACAGAATATGCACAACCAGTGTAACTAGTTGTGTTTTAATAAATACTAATAACACGTGTCTAATTACGACAGTTCATCTCGACATTTCCTGCCTGCCTCTCACAGAATGACTAAGCGCTTCTCTCTCACCACCGAACCAATTGCTGGCTACACACTATTATTAGGGGCAGTCCTGCATAATTTTCACAATTATAGTATATGTCATTTCATACTTGTGCACTGCCAACAAGAGAGCACTGTCCATCCAGAAGAAAAATACTGCCTGCAATTGCTTTCAGGGGCTGAGAGAGGCAAATGTTTACTCACAGGCACAGCTTTTCTGACTGTGAATAGTCTCTGTGCTTTCAAAGGGATTAAGCCTGGTAGTAACTATTTGCAGAATCAATGCCTTGATCAGCATGCTCAAATGGTTAATTTTGCTCTTTGTAAATGTGTTTGAAGGATGCTAAAATAGTGTCATAATCATACACATGCAGGTTAGGTCCTGTTTTGGAATTGCATTTCAATTTTTAAAAAGATTTGGCAAGCAAACCCCCACTGTTACATTTACTCCAAAGTGTGTTTTGTGATGAGTGTAGTGGTCAGAATGTCACACAGACAAATACTTCAGTAGAAATGTGCAAATAATCAGATAGAAATGTGCAAGCAATCATATTACGATGTTCCAAAATCTCTCTAAATAATGGGATCTAGAAACTGTGGGTTATATTTATTACTGGAATGAGCAGATACCATTCATGAAAATTGTAGGCTAATTGAAAAAAAATCAGTAGAATATATGGATTTTATGGAAAGCAAATGTACATTAATATCTTTTCTGCCTTTTTTTCCATCTCCTCTTAACATGCAGCCAGTTCCTACTCTGTTTTTGCCCTGTTGTCTTTCTGCCATCTTTTCCTGTCTACACCCTTTCCATAACACAGTGTAGCACTAGATCCAAGAGATCAGTTTTGCCTGCTACTACAAAATCTGTGGTGTTTTTGAGTGCTCCTCTCAGCCAAAAATCAATTCCACCGCTTTGGCTGTTCTTGTTTCCCCCTACGATTAATCCTTCACAGATCACCAAGGAGTTTAGCCACAGAGGAACTCGCTTTCTCTCTTGTAAAAGGAAATGCCCTTGAATGCCTTAAGCCCTTTCCAAGGAGCTCTGGGAAGATAAATAGCATGTCTGTGCTGTCCACATTGATCAGCTGCAAACTTTGCACCTACTTCTTATCTTCACTTGTCCACAAAGCCTGCCTGTCGCTGTGCACATGCAAATGCACCTCAATAACTGGCTCTGTAAATGAGAAATTCTGATGTAAGTGATAGCTGCAGCCATACCTCAGCTCCACCTCTTTGCAAGAATGGTTGATGCCCCAGTCCAAAAAGCTGTTGAGACCCCCACACTGAAGGTGTACTTGGTGTTCAGCTCCTGAATTATGTACACATTTCTGTATTTTGGCAGTGTGATTAAAACCAGTCACGTCATAGGGAACAGAATTTGTAGAAAATTTTGCAAAGAAGGTAAGTTGTGCATTGCATGAACTTAATGATGTCTTTGTTCTATGAACTGTAATAATTAAAATCTGGTCCACGGTAGAATCAATACATGTTGCCATTATTTTCACTAATGTATGCACATAAATAAGAGTATGGGGAGAAGCTGTAAGTATATGTGATGAAGTTAATGAAGCCTTTGATAATACTTTGCCTGGTATTTTCATAGTTGAGGTACATTTAGGTACTGATAAACATCATTTAATGTTAATAACTTAGAATTAATAATCCAAAAATGGAACCTGCTTACCAACAGCAGTTCAGTATAAAAATATTTCAAGATTATAGAAGGGAAAAAAAAAAGCTCATATAAGTAAGCAATGTCATACTGCTGCACAAAAATAAACATCCTATGATGATGTCATAGGAGAAATGTATGTAAATAAAACCAGACAATCCTTCTACACTACTTAGCTTTCTCGATGTCTAAACTTAAAAATTGCTCATGTTCTTGTTTTTTCTGCAGATCAATGAGAGCGGAGTCTAAGGACAAACAGAAAGATTGATTGATTCCCTTTCTTGACAGTTCAGGACCAGAACCACTAACATGCTACAAAGAAGCTCACTGTGCACATTTTTGATCCCCATCATGTACGTAAGCATAGCATGTTCGTAAACTAAGGGAGTAGAATATTATTGACCTGAATGCCACTGAAAGCATTTGTACTCACTAAAAAATATAATTATCTCCCTTTTAATAAAAGCAGCACATGACTTGCATAAACTGGGACTGAAAATTTAGAATCATAAAATCCCAACATATCCTGAATTGAAAGAGTCCTACACAAGGATCATCCAGTCCAACTCCTTCACGGCACTATCCCCAAGAGTCACATGGTGTGCCTGAGAGTGTTGTCCAAGCTCTTCTCGAACCCCGCCAGGCTTGCAGCTGTGACCACTTCCCTGGGGAGCCTGTTCCAGTGCCCAAACAGCCTCTGAGAGAAGAACCTTTTTCTAATATCCAACCTAAACCTCCTCTGACACAACTTCAGGCCATTCCCTGGCGTCCTGACAGTGTTACGACAGAGAAGGGATCGGCGCCTGCCCCTCCTCTTCCCACCTTGAGGAAGCTGTAACTGCAATGAGGTCTCCCCTCAATCTCCTTCAGGCTGAACAGACCAAGTGACCTCAGCCACTCCTCACACAGCTTCCCCTTAAATCCCTTCACCACCTTCACTGCCCTCCTTCGAACACTCTCTAATAGTTAAATGTCCTTTTTATTGTGGCACCCAAAACGGTCCCCAGGACTCGAGGTGAGGCCACCCCAGTGCAGAGCAGAGCAGGACAATGTCCTTCCTTGCCTGGCTGGTGATGCTGTGCCTGATGCCCCCCAGGACATGGGTGGCCCTCCTGGCTGCCAGGACACTGCTGACACATGTTCAACTTTCTGTCAAGCAGGGCCCACAGGTGTCTTTCCATGGCCCTGCTTTCCAGCATCTCATTCCGCAGGCTGTCTGTACATCCAGGGTTGCCCAATCCCAGCTGCAGAATCTGACACTTTTCCTTGTTCCCTTCATATGGTTGGTGATTGCTCAGTCCTCTCATTTGTCAAGGTTTCTCTGCAGGGCCTCTGTGCCTCTGAGGAAGTCAACAGCTCTTCCCAATTTAGTGTCATCTGCAAACTTATTTAGTATACTTGTGGTATATAAGGGTCTGCATAGCAAAAACAACTTAAAAAGAGATTATTTGGGGCAATATTGAAATAGTAATGCATGTCCCTCCTGAACAAGACTGTCACAAGAGCAGCATACGATAGAAGACTAGACTAGGGGCCAACAGCCTGAGTTCAAATACTTCTGTTCTTGATCTGCTCAGCAGTAGTGAAGAGGTGAGTGTATCTCTGTTTTCCTTCCCACTGAAGTTCTTGGTTTCCACTTTCTGTGTTTTGACCTTTTTTACCACCTTTGACTTTTATCTCTTTGAAGCCCAACCATCTTTCCCCGTGATTCCATAAAGTTTAGTAGAATGTGTCTCTGGATCTTTGTGCAAGACTTTAGACAGTACCGCAATTGTAATTTGGCAGCAAGGAAATTAATTTCTTTCTTAGGCAGGGATATGATCCCAAATATATGTTAACATCTGAGACTTGAATTTTAACAAATGGCTTTTTGCTTCTGTGGCGTCTACTTCAGCATGCCATTGACTTCACAGGGCGTATGCTGGGGACTGGAGCTGTACATATGCTGCAGACAACTTTCCTCTGGCTGAAGACTACAGAAAGCTTGACTGGCATTAACAGCTGCCTGAAGCCCAGGTTACAGTAAAGTATACCATGTTCATATCATCGTTACATACCTTGGATTCCACTGTAAGCCTGAAGTCTGGGGGTGAGGAGAACTCTTTGGACCATAAATACATTAGCTCGGCATGATGAACAATGTGCATCTGTTCTTCAGTTAAGGGAAAAGAAGAAAGTGCTTTTATTCCACAGAAATATTCTTGAGACCGCTATAATGCAAATCAAGACAGGATTTTTTCCCTTGTCACAGAAAACTTGGAGACATTTGTGTCTGTAACAGATATTACTGCTATTCTCAATACGTGTATGTCTGAGGCAAGGTTAAGTGTAAATCTTCATTTGCAATCAAACTTAAGTAATAATTCGTGAGTGTGCTTGCAGCTACATCTGCAATAATAGTTCTTTATTATTCATTATGCATTTTGTAGAGTGTTGGCAATTTTCTTAAAGGAGAATAGAAGAAAAATTGTAGAAACAAGTAAGAGATAATTATTGGAAACCCAGGGAAAAGAGAATTTTGGCTTTTGTGATGTTTGGACACTGTGGAGAAGAAATGGACTGAAGGCACAGAGAGTCAAGGATGAGGAAGCAAAAGGCATGATGGTTTTATGCGGGGAGGACTTAGCAGCAAAAGAAATTTTTTACCTTCCCTAATACTGAATTTTTCAAATGGCCAAAATGAGCATAAGGGGAAAAATAAAGCCAGAAGTAGAAATCCATCTGACTAAGAATGGATCCAAGAGATTCTTCTTTGTTGTTGTTGTTGTTGAAGTTCAGTACATAGTTAGAAGATGCAGATTTTTAAAAATAATGCATATTTAGAGTAATTGTATCCACAACTACCAGAAGCAAGTTCAGCATGAACAGAAATGCTGCACTGCTTTCCCTAATAAGGAAAAAAAGGACATAATATGATGTCTCTGATTGAAAACATGTTCTCTTTTCTCTCTTGTTTGCTTTCAAAGTCTAACAAACTTATTTGCATTCAGTTCTCCCAAAATTTCTGATAATTTTGTCACTTGCAGCCAAACCTCTGTGCCTTGAAACACAGCATTGTCAGCTCATCCAAACAAAGTCTTAGCTCCACCATTTACTGTACAAAAATTGAGATTAAATAAACAAATTCTGAAAATAGGGCATTAGGGTGTTTGTTTGCACTTGGAAATCATCGTTGTTTTTTATCTTACCAGAAAAATTGCCCCACAAAGCGATTTCCGACCCTTGATTCAGCATGCTGCTTCGGCATCATTCCCAATCCCTGTTAATCCTGGGCATAAAAACCGCCCGAGGCTACTGCGTGCTGCTGCAGAGCACCATACTGTGGGTCAAAGGGACAGCCCTGCTCACCTTTCTTTAGTGCCATCTATCGAACAAATAATTTTGAGATGTTGAAAACATTTGGAGTTAATAGAAGAGACCCTATCCCTGTGTGCAGAGTGTTTCCAGCAAGCGGCACGGGGCTGTGCAGTTTTCACCTGTGCATTAGCTCATCCGTGGGCAGTTCCAGCAAGGCTCAGAATATGAGGCCCCTCTAGCAGGGCTTGCGAAAGCTAATCCACAAAATGTTTCTGCTAATTGAGTCATGTGCTTGAACATGTGGAAATTAGAAAGTAGCTGAACCTTTTTATCTAATTGCTAAATTGAGCTTTGTGTACTTCAACTGAAGGTAGCGGAGGGGACCTTCCCACTGCACAAAGTAGTTGTTGGACTGTGTGTGGGCTGAATGGGCAATTTAAAACAGGTATTTATTTAGTGCATTTCTCTGATAGAGTATATTGAGTGTATTTCTTTAATTCCCATACTGTATTTCTCTTGTACATCTATCTATATATATTTGTGCTTGTTTCAATGATGTTTTAGCATGAGCATCTTGAGGATATTTTTATACAAATGCAGGAGCACACATATTGACAGAATGGAATGTTGGGGGAAAAGGAAATATTAATGGATTTTTTTTCTGTAAATACAAGTAATTTACAGAAAGATCCTCTGTAAGTGTTATCAGTTTGTGCTACTGTAACTATTACTATCAAATGAAGTAGGAACACTGCAGTAGCTCCTGAGGGCACTAGTCATAAATCAAGTGTGTAAGACTTGCTGCAAGAGTATCAGTGGCTCTGGAAAAATGTGTTCTGCTGGGAAACAGGGGAGGCCGCCAGAGATAGCTGCTTGCTCTTTCTGCTTGATTAGATGTCCAGACCCTGACGAGTACAGCTGGCCTTGTCATATGCAACATGCCAAAGCCAAACATGGCTGAGCATGGAGAGCTGTTCTTAACTCATCAAGTATGGCCCTAGTCCTGCAAGGACTTTGAGCACAAGATTTCTGAGCTGTACAGAAGTATATGAGTAATGCCCAAGTCATCTAGCAGTAGACACAGAGCTGGATTAAACGTTTAGGTGCCCACATGCAACTTTTTTATCTGTTGACAAATCTCTAAAATTTGAGCACGAATTAAGGCATTAAATATGGGAGCCCTTTTATAAGCAAAAGAAAAGAAGGCATTGACATAGTCTGAAAGAGAGCTACCCAGAGTCCTGCCAAGGCACCTGGTAGGGCTGAAGCTGGAAGATCAGTCTAAGCACAGATGAAACTACACAGTGAAGCCCCACGCACTTTCCCAGTGAGTTATCACTGTGCTGCAGCATTACAACTGCAGACAAAAATACCACCCTGCAGCAAGCATGAGATGAGTGAAGCAACACAGTTATTGATGCAATCTTGGAAGTGCCAGCAGTGACCAAGGTTTTCCTTTTGGTTTTTCTGTGCAGAATCTGGGTCTGAGAGACCCTGACATTTAATTCTGGAACTCCCCCTGTGATATTCAAGCACTTCCCTAAACTGGATATTGCACAAATTGAAACGAGCATCTGTGCTTCACTGATCATTCTGTGGGAAAATGTGCCTGGTAAATAAGTTTACTTCCTTTCCTCACCTCAATTCCTTCTGTTTGTACCAGATTTTGTGTAAACAAAATCCCAAATACCATATTCCCTTGAAAATATTTTGCCCCTAATCAGACCTTGAATTTCTACTCCTAGCCTCTGATGCCCATTCAAATGTGGTATGAAGAACTAAATATCTAAACTACTGAAGCTGATAAAGTCAGATTACAAAACACTGACATTTTTCGCAGCTGTTTTTGCAGTGCGAGCCTGCGTCCTTTCCGTTTTTACGAAAACATGCTTTATCCTGTTTTATTATGGCTAAAGTCCTGCAGATTGTCCGCTTCAGGGAAATACTGCCCCGTGACCTGGCAGGAGTCCCTGCCGGCGATAACCCCGTCCCTGCCGGGGGCCCCAGCTAATCGCACCTCCCCAGGCTGCCAGCCCCCCACGCCCTGCGCAACCACGACATCTGTATTCGCTATTTAACGCAGTTATTCTCAACAGCAGCTTGTTTCCAATATCTCCTTACGGTGCTGCTGGAGGATGAAGCCTGTCACAGCTTTCCGTGGTTACTTCGCATTAGCGCAGAGCTGTTTCTGTAAATATGCAGCCTGAAAATACTTGGTTACAAACTCCCGTCCATGCAGAGCTATGGCCGGATTTGCAAAAATGTGTGGAAAAAAGAGATGAAAATTTTCAAGATTTCTTTACTGCTGCTGAAAATGAATCATCTATACATGAAAATTATGAAAACTCAAAAAATGGCACATTAACATACATCTAAGGAAGAACTGCATAACAATTATATAAATACTAAGTCTCTACCAAGATCTAAAACATAATTACAGGCTCAATTTTCTGACAGATGAAAGAGACAATTTTCCAGAAATTTGGCTCTGTCTATGCCTCAAAGATACTGAATAAAACCTTTCTTTTTTTTTTCCCCCTGCTACATTGCTACTACTAATCAGGAAAATTCCATATTGTTTTTCATCTTGTCTTTAGTAATACAGTTGCTACCTGGAGAATTATGGCAGTAACAAGATATTTCAACCTTGATGACTAGGTAAAATTAAAATATGGATGTATTACAAGTATAATGAGAAATTTTCTCATGATTTTTAAGTTATGTCTTTATGGTAAAGGCCTACTAAAATATTTCGCTACCACTGCCTTGAGCCTCGTGACTTTGAGCCTAGTGCAAAGGAATTTGTTTTGAAAGTAAAACTGAAGACAGTAACCTCATTTAAAATGTTTTCTTGAAGGCTTTACATACAACTTTTAAGTGTTAGTTTCCTCCCTCCAAGAGCAAGTGAGAGAGACAGAACTGGATTTCAATCTTCAAATAAATGTAATCAGTTCTCAGGACTTGTCACTAAACCTAGATTTTCCTGTGGATTTTCAGGCTTCTAGGTGCCCTTCCTCATGTGAACTACTAGTGTGGTCACTAGAATTTTAATTTGATTATTGTATTTTATGCTGCATTTTGGTTTTTTTGGTGATAGATACAGCAAAAAATGTGTCAGTCCAGGTTTTGCATGAAGCAGCAATCAGCCACTCTCAGGTTGGCATTAAATGGCTGTGTGGGCTGGATTCCTGAAACACCTGAGAAGTGTGCTGGTGCCTGATGTTTAAAACGTATTTATGTATAGCTCTACTGAGCGTGACAAGGCTCATATGAACTAAAGGACTAAGAGGCATTTCTGAAGTAGTATGGATGCTGCCAGGTCTGAGGATGTAGTGTAACAACATGCAAAGGTACGCAAATTAGAGGCAAACAAGGTCACAACTAGAAAACAAACCAGTGCTGCAGCTGAATTAACCCACCGTCCTCCCCAGACTAATTGGCCCTGCTGAGAGTGAGTGTGCTCATTAGCCCAGGAGCAGCAGCAGCCTCATACCCACTGCAAACCAAAGGTACTGGTTTTGGCAGGCAGATCTCCACGATGCACAGACGTTGTTTGCACAGAGGCTCCTGGTGCAGCATGGCGTGGCTGGAGGGGACACTGCTGCGGGTCCCCACTGGCTCTGGGTGACGCTGAGGCTCCTCAGTGCCACCACTGCCTCAGTCAGCAGAGGCACGCCTTGGTGGCAGAGTACACCAGCCCCAGAGGGATTCAAGATCTGCTGCTGGCAGATCCTCAGCTGATAAACTGCACCAAAGCTGCGTGGCTTGGCTCCAGCCCTAACTGCAGGAGATCCAGGCAGGAGCAGGAGGGGTGTGGGGGCAAGGCAGTGGTGGCAGATGTCAGCAAGAGGCTCAGGGCAAGGAGGCAGCAGGAAGGTGCCGAGAAGGTGACAGAGAGGTGAAAGTGATGGAGCCTGAGTTTAAAAAGTAAAATCTTAGAGACTTTTCAGAGCAATGAAACCTGTCAGTGAATCTGCATGGACCATCAGGCTTCATCTTCTCTGTTCATGAAAACCAAGACTGGGTTCTTTTCAAAATCTGTCCAGGCTGCACTGTGGTGGGGTTTTCTGCAAAAATATGCTTTGATAATTCATCTGATCAGATGGAGAAAGGCAGAAGGTAGTGAAACCTGAGAAATAAAAGGGAAAGGCAAAGCTGCTCCGGAACAGGGCTAATCTGACAGTCCACTTGGACAGTGGACTTTAAGGTAGGAGGAAAGGCTGCAATCCTAAGGTTGTCTTGGTACGGTACCCAAAGAAAGTGTCACACAGTTGGGGCTGGTTGTCGCCTTGACTAGCAGCTCTGTTTCTTCATTAGACACATTTAAAAATAAATAATTCCTTCTAAACCACATCCTAATATATTAGTAAACAGTGTTGGAAACTTTTCAACATAATTTTATCCTGTTGTGGAAGCACATAGTAACCATCCAACTACTAATAACGCATTGGTTTGGGGCTCCTCTGACTAAGACAACTTTGTACTTCTTAATAGATAACTTTTGAATGCCTTAATAGCCTTTTTTTTCATGGTATCAGGCTAGAATTTGCAATTTTAAAATTAGCTAAGCTCTTCACTGCTTTGAAGTACATATCTGTTTTAATTTTACTCTTATGGCTGTAGGATCTCTATATAGATTGTCCTTTAAAACTGGATTGCATCCATGGCCAGGATGATCCTCTGAAGGCTGAATTCCACAGTTGCCTCTTTGTGCCGTACAACCTTTACCATTATATGGGTTTGCCAATATTCCTTAAAAGCTCTGATTTCTCTAAAGTTGTGCTAAACTATTCAGACCCAGTGAATATGCCATTGCTAGAGGTGCAACCTTGAGACACTGAGCAGAATCTTAGTGTAAATGAGATGCTTGTGCTTGAAAATGTCTAGGACAGCTTGCTGCCCTGAATTTCACTTTTATATTGGATGTGATAAAAGGATTTTCCTTTGCACTTTTGGGGGAATATATTTTGGGCCTTATACTTCTAGACTGGTCTTGGTGCAGAAGAGACTGTGGGAACATTTAAGAAATGTAAATGTCTGTTCAATAATATTTAATTTGTCTTTAATACCTGCTTTTATGACCTGTAAAAATCCTAAATGTTTGTTTTATAAGTCACACTCTCTGTGTAAGAGGTAAAAAACATCTGTAGCACATTGCAAGATCATTCTGTCTGTACAGTTGGCTGTATCCAAAGGAGAGAAATTGCCACAGCAAATCTTGGGCAGCCTTTACCCCTGCACACTCTGGAACTCTGGTAAATCCACTGGGGTGAGAACAGGACTTTAAGGCAAAAGTTACTGCTTTGGCCAAGCATCTGTCCCACGTAGAAACGGGAACACAGCTGAAAGGTGTGTTTTGGAAAAGATTTGTGCATGCAATAAGACACCCACTTAGGGCAGCATGTCAGCATGACTTTCTACCTGCTAAAGAAGTTTTTCCTGCCCTTTTGTGAATTTTGTTCGAGTGGGTATATGTTTTCTTGGATGAGTCCTAAAAGGACAAGGCAATCCTTGCGTGAATTTATTTTTTTGTTCTGGTTTTGTAGGGAACCTTCTGTCTGCTTTTTCATCTCTCTCTCAGTTCTCAGTGACTTCTGGAGCTGTGTATCAGGTTTGATTTGAAATTAGCCAGAATTGGGTTTGTTAACTGTAAATTAGATTATTCCAGTCTCACCATATTCCTACAGTACCTGGAGTTTATTAATTGGCTTGAGATTTCCTCAGTTTCTTGCTTTGTCTTGCACAGATGCAAACGTAGCCTGCAGGACCAGCAGTGGTAGTGACTGTTCTGCAGAAAAGATGCTGATATGTGCTGTAGAGACAAATGGGGAGGAGATCTTTGTTAGAAGAAGTGGAATTGATATGTGCCCACAGCTAAACCTACTTAGAGCTGAATATTGTGCAGTATAAAGGCAGCCCTTTGACTCTGGCCTTTGTAGTTCAGGAATTGTCTGGACAGCAGACACACAACAAGAGTCAAATAACAATGGAAGCTCTGATGCTGGTCAACCATCTATTATTGTTAGTTTCTTAGAGCATAGGTGGCTTTTTTTGGCTTAAAATTAATGAGATTAATATAGATTCTTTGGCTTCATTTTTCAACCAGCAAAAGAGCAATATATTTACCTTCAAAGAAGAAAATATATTGGTTGTGAAAAATACTCACTGGAGAATCCTGGGAAAAGAAAACATTGTTCCTTCTTGTTCTTTTATTAAAGGTGGTAAAGCACAGGCTTTCTTGCTGACCTGTCACAAATTTAAAAAAGGGCTTATTTCTAATTTGAAGAGACTATACTTATGCAGAATTTTCTCGGCTAATCTGTCCAGGTACCAGCAAAGGAATTTTGTGAGGCTAGAATGCTATTGGAGTTGAACAGGTAATTTATTTGCATCTGCATGGCATATGTGCACTTTTGTTTAACTCTGACATATTAAATAAACTTTCTTGGAAAGTATGATTAATTGAAAAAGACATCAGGAATGAGGCTTTTAAAAAAGTCATCTGCAATGGAGCTACACCACACATGTTTTCTCAAAATGGAACCCCAAAATTTTAAACCAAAAGGAATCAAGTCTTTGATGTCTCAGAGATAGTCTGCTTTCACCGCCTTGCAAAACTTCTTCAGGGAGGCAGATGAAAATAAGCATTCCTCACAGTAAGGCAGATTATACTGTGAAAGGAAATGTGTTAGTGAGTACCAGGGAACTCACACGAGGGAGGAGAGAGCTGCAGGAAATGTTTCAATCACTGCCTGCACCTTATTACACACATAATAACCCAACCAAGCACACAAAGCCCTCTGAAATCAACCTTCGCATGATCTGTCATTTAAAAATTCTTCATTTGTCAGACATGTCTTGATCCCTGCTCATAGACCAGTGAAACTGAAGAATCCTCTGGAGCACAGATGTGTTATTCTCTTGTATTCTGCAGGCACACGTTGAGTACCTGCTCTGTGAGCAGCAGGGAGTGATGACAGGCTGCCCAGGGACCAGCAGCCTGCTGTGCAAACACAGCACGTCTCCTGCATTTTCAGGCCTGTCTCCCCCTTCCTCACCATATTTTCCTTGGGGTTGCAGCGCTACCAGTCAGTTAAGCCCAAATATTTTCTAGCTACCTAAGAATTATCTTAGATCTCCAGGTGACACTGGAAGCAATTTGATTAGTTTCCTTTCAGAGCAGCTGGCCTGCAGTTTGCTGTTGAGAGAGAAAATGCCAGGCAATGATTCCTCTTTTTAATCTGCTGTGCAGCCTCGAGAATTGAAGCTTTCTGTTCTCCACTGAAGGTGTTCCCCCCTAGGTCCCAGTCTCCCTCTTTCCTACAGCAGCAGAAGCCATCACTGTACTTACTGGGGGTTTTGCCCCTTCCCCACTGCCCTCTGCCTCATGGGTTTTGTCTCTGGCCCAAGGTGTGGGCATGCACAGGACGTGACACACTTCCAACACTTCTCAATGTTAAAAGATGGTGATGGCGATCATCGTGAATTAACTTCAACCTGTGAGCAGTCCATAGTTTGGGTGCAGTTACCTGGGGAAGAACCACAGGCACCTTGAGTTCCAGATTATAATATTGTGCGAGTTCATCTCTACCTCAACTTCTCTACTCCTCTTTGTGTGTGTCTTTTGTGTTTGTGTTTCAGGGCAGAGGCATGGCAATGTGAAAAACCCCACAATCTGTATAGAAGGGAGAAGGGGTGGTCAAATGAATAACTGGGTAGGAGGGGAAAGCCAGAAGAGCACTAGCAGATTCACACACAAATCAGAAGAGTCCACTATCACCCAGCCAGAATACTCAATTAACCATCCTGAACCTGGACAATTTCCAAATTCTACATTGCAGATTCAGCTTATCTAATTAAACATGTTTCAGAGGCTTGCCTCACTGCATGCCTTTATTTTGCAAAAAATGTAGGAAAAAGAGGCAGTTACCATGCACATCACAAATTCTGATTCTGCTGTACTTGGGAAGGATATATAACCCTTGCTGATAATTAGTTAAGAGACACCTCTATTAAATAGAAAAGCCAAGAATATATTCAAGGCAAGGTATTTGTCATCTCTGTTTGAGACTTGGCTGCAGATGCCATGTAAGATTGCAGTTATTTCTAGTTACCCCTTTCAGGGAACAGCCCCATGTCCTCTAAAGCCAGGCAGCAGCCCCCTAAGGTGAAGTGTTCCTGGAAATTGCCTTAGCTCCTTTCTCATACACCCACCTCTCAACAGAAGCTATTATCTGAATATCTTGAGTCAAAAGGCTTTAAGAGCAGGTCACAACTGCTGTACATATTCTGTAAGGGTCTTACAGCTCAAAAAAGTTCTCTCACCTGCCTTGGGCTATGCTCAGAAGCTTGATAGAGTTGGAGACTGACAGTTCTTTTCCCAAGGTAGGGAACTCTTGGGCAGACTTCTGTCCCATATTAGCCAGCGGAGTCTGCAAGCTCTATAATGGCTTGCTCCTTGCAGAACCTTCAGCAAAGCCCATGGATGTCCCTTGAACATCCTTTGCCCCCTCCAGCAGCAACCTGCACAAAACCCCTCTTTTACACCTCTGCATCACCCCTTTACACAGAAATTGGGCTGGTACAGTGCATTCTAAGGAGAGAAAGATTCCTTAGTTGTGTCCTCCCAGGAGCAAAAGCACATTCTTTAAATATAAAAGCAGATTTATTACGTGAGAAAAAAGCAGGGTGCATTTTGTCACTATGTTTTTATTGCCTTCTGATCCAGAGGGAAAATATTCTATTACAGTAGTAGATGCCAAGTCAACTGCTGCATCCCAGCCATCCCCACGGAGGGGGCAGCATGTCACCTGGTTGTGGGCACAGACACTGAGGGGAATGAGAGCTTTTTTTAATCACATATCACCAGTTTTAATACAGCTCAGGTTTTCAGCAGTTATTTACAGGCTGATTTATGACCTGTTGTGACATTGCTCTGGATTTACTCCAGTTTTTAGTAGGCAAGAACTCATATGTTTCACTATTGTTTTATTCTCAGCCACAAGATCTAAAAGGGCACTGAAGGCAGACTTCCAAATTGCCGCAGCCTAGCCTGTGCCTATTAGTAATGGCAAAATTTTATCATCCCTTCCTCGTTGTTTCAGAAAGAAATCCTGGTCATTTGGTCATTGTATCCACTCAGATTTCAGGATGTATTCACCAGGATTTCTGGTACTACCTCAAAGAGATGGTGTGCCGAAGGACTTTTAAAGCCCATGCCATAGCAGAAAAGCTTGGCTGGTCTACCTATACCAATTAATCTTTGAGTTGCAATTTGTAGCAGTAGGTACAGTCATTTGCTGGAGCTTTACTGTTTGCCTTCTTATTTATGACCTTGTCCTCACGCTCAGCACTGGAAATTCTCTTTCTGACTCTTCCATATATCAGCCTGAAACAACTCCTTTAAAATGTCTGTTCTACTTTCTGTTAGCACAACCTGGCCCTGCAAGAGTAAACCTCTTCCATTCTCAGATGATTACAGAGTGTAGGCCCAGGGCCCTCCTGGGAGCTCCCCAAGCATCCAGCTTTAGGATTTTCTGCCTTATAATCCTTGCTTTGTTATTTCTTAGCCCAAGAATTTTAGGTGCACCATCATTGCTTCAGCACTGTTTCTGCACTCACATCTGTTGACAGCAGCAAACCTGCAGCAGGTGAACTTGGCCCAGGGAATGAGACACTTCTATCCCTTTCCTCTGAGCTGGGGGCATGGAATGACAAGGACAGGTATGTCCTGCTGAGCATTCCACAGCCACCATAGCCATGCTACTCATGTTCTCATGTTTGATGAGGTACCAGCAGCAGCAGCAGCAGCAGCAATGATATTGTGTTTTTAAGGGGTCCCTCCCTTGCCTGGATGAACTGAGGACAGAAATGCAGGGCGATCACTGTCACTTATGGCTCTGAACAGGATCTGGCTGTGATGCTACCAGTAAGCCATTCCCCCACCATCCTGAGCCTTTGGTTTACTAAGCCCAACATTTTTAAGCACGAGTTTGTAATTCTTTCCCCATCTAGATTGAAAAAAACCCAGAGTGTTTTCTTAAACTCAATAATGAATAAAAGCACTAAGACTAAGTTGGGTCTCCTCAATTTCTATTGAGATCTCTTCTGCATAAACCAGGAGAATAAACTGACAATTTGTCTTTGCCTAACTTCTTTTAGCACTAGACTTTGCTCAGTATATATTGCTCTATAATGATCTGCCTGATTATTACCAGACATTTCCTTTCCCTCTCCACATTATAGAAAGCAATACTATGAGCAGTAAAAGCATGGCACAGTCTAGTCCTATCTGCTACTGGAGAAAAAAGTTATCCTTGCTTGTTCAGGCTTTATTCTGTGGCTGAGATGAGTGGGCTTGAGAGAGCTCTATATGAGGAAAAGGAAGGTACAGACAACAGCTTTTGGGCCATATGAGTATCAGAACTGCTAGTACCCACGTTTGTTTAATTCTCTAGTCTTTTCTTTTTAGTGGTTGTTTTGGTTTTAAAATCACACAGATGACACAGGGGGATTCTAGCTGATGGGTTCCATTGGGAAAATAATCAGCTGTTGCTCTAAGTAGGCATGATTACACATTGCTCCAGCAGATACCTGTTTGGGAAAAAAAACCCCAGTGTGTGCAAGTGCATATACCACAAACACATGAGAGTAGAGTCTGGGAATTAGAGCAGGAAGGGAAGGACCTCATGGATGGTTGGACTTCCTGGCTGTAACAGTCACTTCAAGTCCTATTTTCTCATTAATTGACAAAAGAGAGGAGAGCTTGAGGAAAAGGTTGAAGTATCCCACCAAGGCATTGGGAGGTACAGCATTCAAAGAAGTCCTGTGTTTAACAGTGCTGGCAGCAGCTTCTGGTTTGGGTTGGGAAAGAAGCAGTGGGATGGCTGAGCAGAGAGCATGGCTGCTGACCGGGGAAGACTCCTGCCCTTTCTGATTAATTTTAACATTCTGCTCCAAATATTAGAAAGTACATTTGCAACAGATGTTTCATGGGGAGAAACCTCTTTAATCTCTTCCTTCAGGCTAAATAGCTTTACGAAATCCTCCCCAGCACTTTGATAACCTAGTAAAAATAACAGCTGAGCTACAGATGATCACTAATCTTGCTGTATGTGTTCGATCACAAAATGGATGGACGGCCAGTAATACATCACATGTAAGGGCTTTTTTGCTTAGATATTTTATGAGTTGCACTTCTAAAATCTCCTGATATAAATTAAGAAATTATGTGATTGACTATGTGCTTGGGACATCAAACATCAACCACTTTCAACAACAGCAAGATGAACATAGGATCTACCAGGATAAATTATACGTGGGATGACAGAAGATTGAGTTAATGTGTTTTAAGCACCAAAATATTACTCCATAAGAATAGAAATAAATTTTTCTTCCACATCCCAAATTATATATTCATATTGGGATCTATTTTGAATGAATGCCCCAATCACTCAAAGCAACAAATTTGGAGTTAGAACAACACTGAGGAGTTTTGAAAATCCCAGCTCTGAAAACTGTTAGAAGACTTGTAAGCAACTAGAGACATAACAAGAGATATTACTAACACTTTTTACTTATCTTGCCATACTGCCTGGGGACATATATCAGGAATTTGAACCTCCTTTGAGCTGGGCATCCTGCATAAATTAGGGTGGTTCTCTTTAAATTAATATAAAATACTATGTTTAGAAACTGTTACATATTAAGAAATATGGTTTCTTTGTATCTCCATCTATGTCTGCGCCACTCAGAACTAACCTAAACCCCCTAAACAGGGATATTTTTGATGGAAAATCAGCAGCAGAACAGGATCTGCCAAGAACCAGGTACAGATTAAACCACCAGCTTTAGGCTCTGTAGCTTCTGGAGTCACACAGCTACAACAGCATCTAAATTGTTTCTCAATTTAGATTATTTTTAATAAGGAAGTTCAGCTTTTCCTTTTATTTCACTGAGCACTACTGCTCTATGTAGTTCACTGGCCAGCCAGCTAGAGCAAATAGTCCTTGATCTTGCAGAAACCAGTCTGGGAAGAAAACTAAGGCTCAAGCCTTGGTTGGAGGGATCATGTTAAATGGAGCCAAAACCTGTTGGCATAGCTGTTAATTGTAATTTTAATTCCTGGGATTTTAGAAGGTCAAAGCCTGTGATTTGTCTCCTAATATTGCCTGTCTTTTGCAGAATCTTCATTTATCTCCAGGCCCCGAATTACTCCATATGTCCCAAAATGTTTGCTTTCAAGATTTCCCAGGCTGGACTGGGAAGACAGAGTCTGCTCCTGTCCAGTGCATCAGACTAGGACTGACTGCAGGACAACACAGCCACCACTGTCAGTCCTTCAGCTGCTGGATATTCATTGCATTTCTTTACCCATGGCCAATGGAAATTAATACATCTGCTTTTATTTGGACAACAGTGAAGGAGTTGGGCCCTTTTTGCACTGAAATTGTAGCTTCAGGCTTGGTTTAATGCCCTGAAAGGTGATTTCTTCCTGCCCCATTGCCCCATCTCCATCCCTTCCTCATGCTGTCTCTAAGAGTACCTTTTAGTTTTCCCACGTTATCTTCTGCTCTCTTCCTGGGGGCTGCCATGATCCCCAGCCCAGCTGAGACTGTCCCAGCCCAGCAGAGGCAGATAAGCACTAGATAGCACATGGGAGAGCATGGAGAGGAGAATAAGTGTTCCAACTCTCCTAATGGAAGGTAGATAATGACATGGGTGAGGCAGAATCTCTTTGTAGAAAAAGAGGGCAAAGGGCATGGGCAATTCAGGTATTTGAGGGACAAAGCCAAAGCTAAACTGATTTTGCTAAGTACTACAATGCTTCTCAGCAGGTCAGATGCATCAGTGCAAAGTAGGCAGACTCTAGATAATCCAAAATTTGCAGCATCCATTTCAATGGGGTATGGCAGACTTAGGCACCATGGCAGGCAAAGCAGGACACCAGGAAAGGTCTAAAAGAAAGGTAGAAGTGGTCTCTTCATCTTCCCTCAAGAACAGCAAAAAAAAACTTCCTTACCATTCACAATTTCAGATCTAAATCTAGTCATAGGAATCTATTTTCTTCATTTTATGCTGCTTCTCCCACTGTCTTCATCTTTTCTTTTCCTCTGTAAGCCCAATCTATTGTTCTCACTTGAGATCCAGAGCTGATGACTTATTTGCTTTCATTGTCAAGTATTGCTTTCTGTTTCGCTATTGGTATCCTTCACTTGTACTTTGAAACAAAGGCTCTATGTAAACAGAGAACAAACCATGTCCTATAGCAAAGCATTTAAGGCGCTTTTGTGTGTTACCATGAATTGTCTTCTGTCACCCCATATTGCTGACTAATTGTGAAAGTTAGTACCCTCTGCTATCCACTGGATTTGGGGACCCTGCACTTTTTTTCAAATCACATTAAGGGTTTTTCCAACCAGAGATGTTAATGGCCACATCTTTATGCCAAGGTCCAAAGTTTGATGACCAGATATCAGCATTCCTACAGCCAGGCAGGAGGAGGGCCACCACTTCTGGTCTAAGTATGGCTGACTTTTGAAGCTGTTTGGAAAGATCATATGGCTATAAGTTGTGGCACACTTACCAGGCCTGTACTTTGGTTTGTCTTCTCATGTTCTTTTCTAGATATGCTTCAGTACTATGCACGTTTTCAGAGATAAAAAAATCTTTCAAAAAACTTTTACTTTTTAATTTATTTTACCACAGTGTATGAAATCCGTCTTTAAAAAAATCATAATATTTTTTAATTTTTAAAAATTTGAAATCCTAAAACACTTTTAAAAATGCAAAATACAATAATAGACTCCACAGGATGGTAAAATATACTAATAATTGGTTTCTTTTAATTTGAAGATCATTCTTTCCAAGAACAGGTAGATTTAGAAGAAAGGCTGAGGTCATAGCAGCATCTACAGAGTGCAGCAGCTAGTGACCACCATTAAAACCTTTGGATTATAGGTGACCTCCTTGAGTTACAGGTGGTAGAGCACTGCTGAGTCTCAGTCCAGGCATGAGGCCAGCTTACAGCAGGCTCTGGACATCATCTCTCAGGACAGCAGCCTTCCAGAGTGTCTGTGATTCTACAATTCTCTGTGTTCTACTGCTCCACAATTCTGTGTGTTCTACTGCTCCATATGAGATGGCTCTGCCTGTTCTGATTCTACAGGAAGCATTTCCAAGCCCAGTTAATGTGAAAGGTAATGAGAGGTGCTTTCACCTCTGGGAGGCAAAGTAATAATTATGTGGCCAAAATTATGCTTTACAGTAGTAGAAACCTATGTAAATCTACCTCCTCTTACTGTCATCCTGTCCAGATTCAGACCTCATATGAGAGGTGGGTGGTGGCGGTGATTCTTGTCTCTCATCTCTCTCTTTCCATTCAGGATTGGTAGCCTCGCTCAGTTTCTTCTGAAGCGTGTGGTTATCACTACCTGCATGTTGCTGTCAGCAACTGTGTTCCTAATACTCAGAGAACTGGTTCAGAGCTTCCGTGGATCTTCTAAAAAGCCTTTCTCCAGCTTTCCTGATTACCTAAAACATTCCTGTGGAGGATAACTTAATCAAAAAGCATAATTGCAGGAGGAGACAGAGCCAAATGGACCCTGGACTTGCTTGACACCACACTTATTATCCCAAAAGAAAGATTAAACAGCTATTTAGAACTGTTGAACTGTCTCTTGAAGAGCCATCCTTTCCTAATTAAAGGTATCAGGAAAATATAATTATTTGTCCTTCTGCTGTCATTAGCACTGAGCTCTGCAGAGGACAGGCTGCCCATAGAGAGATATTTAGCTCATGCTTCTGTAAACAATATCCCCCAGAAAGAAAGTTAACATTGCTTCACTTTTATTGCTCTAAAACGGAGAGGGCTGCAAAACCCAACCTAAAGCACAGCTTTGTTTTATCTGAACCCTGCTGCAAACCAGTCCATTAATAAAGTAATTGGGCATAGCCTGAGCAAATTGGAATCAAACATTGCTTATATTCAGCTCCTAATGTGCTCATTCTCTGAAAGACTGAGCTGCCATGCAGCAGGGCGGGACTCGCCAGAAAGGACTACGTTGTGCAGGCTGGACTGCGAGCCAAAATAGCAGCCGCCTCTGTCGAGGACAGTTCATTTGCTTGTCTTTGGGGGACTTTGCAGGACAGAAATGCTTTGGTTTGTTATTTACAGAATAAACCACAGAGCGGCTTTCTGCTGAAAGGCTCCTTCATATTAGAGCTGGAAGAAAATAGGAAGGAAAAGAAGAAGAAAAGCATGAAAAGCAGGGAAAAACAAGGATACGGGGAAGTGTCCCGTCCTGCCGGTCTGCCCCACCCCACTCACCTCACCCCACTCCGCTGCCTTGGCTTTATCCTGCCCTTAGTTGTCTCCCCTGCCTCTCCAGGTGGCGGAGCCGAGGCCATGTCCCTGCAGCGTCCGTCAGCAGGGGCAAGCTGTCAGCGAGGATCTGCTGCTGCCTCAGGATGTGGGAGAGCCGACAGAATCTCCCTATCGAAAGACCGGCACCTGGGTTTGCAGGAATTGCTCTTATCCCTGTCAAAACCAGACTAAAAAAAACCCTGTCCCTGAGACAGGCTGGGAACAATACCAGCCTAAGGAGCACATGTCTTTCAGCACCCCTGTGAATTTGAAAGGTAAGTTGGCACATGGCTAGGCACCCAGCTCCATGTTCAGACCAAATGTTCAAGCAGGAGCCCCAAGTTAGGTCTGGAAGGTGCGCTCCAGCGCCCTAAATCTGCAGCCTGGTCTTTCCCTTTCTTCTAGCCCCAGTCCCAGGCAGAGTCCCAAGCTGAGCTCCAGGCTGAGCCTTAGGCAAGGCACACATGTTCACCTCCAACTACAGAGCCCTCCGAGACAAGCCTAGCATCATCCCTGCCTTACTTGGGATTTTTCATTTGCTTTAGACCCTTTCTAGTTCCCCTACAGCTGCAGCTCGGGGTTTTCTCTTTGTCTCACCCCTTTCATTTGGGAAGTCAGTGATGGGTAGGAAGTAGTTGGTTTTCTCATGATAAATAAAATATTCCTTTCAGACAGCCCTCTTAGTACCTGCAGAAAGAGCAGCAGAGGGCACTGGGTCGTTGACCTTTTGCCTGTTCTGCAGATTTTACTGCTCAGTCTTTTAAACATATTAACTTGGCACTGACAGATAGGAAGTCTCACAGAGAGTATGGGGAGACTAAGGTCAGCACAGATGAGGAAGTTAATTCGGAAACGCAAAATTGGCTTTTGTGATGTATTGGTGGCTTCCAGAACATCTGCAACTGAAACTACTTGGTCAATTTAAGTCAACAGATTTAAATTACAGAGTAGGGGTTGGAAATTAGGAGAAAGAAAGGAGATACAATCTCTATAACAAGGATTTTTCAGGCTAAGGGAAATAAATACTTGAAAATGCCTTCAAAACAAACCCACAATGCTGGGGTTTCAAGCCTTCACTAGGTTTAAACACTTTTAGGTAGCAAGGCTAAAACTGTAGCAGTGACCCACAGGTTGCTTCAGTGCTCATGTACTTTCATCCTGGAAAGGAAGTTTCTGGCTCTCATATCAGATCTCTGCTCAACTTTCTTATCCATTTCTTTTCAGGAACATTTTGTTCTTTTTGAAGGCAACAGTCAATAGTTACCTAATACTGCAGAGACCTACTTCTTCTTGTCATAACATGAAAGAAAATGCTATTGGCAATTGCATCTAAATAGAAAGTTATAAAATCAGGAAGAAAAGAAAATCAGTACATTTATTTGGATACAATGGAAGGGTTTAAAAGGCAAACTCAAATTTATTTATAAAATATTCTGGTGCCTAGTCCTGCAGTATAATATGGTGTATGCATCTATCGATCACCTGCTGGAGAGTAGTAGAGCTGTGTCCTCAAAAAATTCGAATTTTCTCTCCTTTCAGATAATTACCATCTTCTAGAATGGAGCTGTGACCTAGAGGTTTAGAAGTTGGTACAAGATTAGGAAAAAATTATTGACTAGGAAGGGAAAATAAAGGAATTTGTCTGGGGAAGAAAATGGCCTGTAAAAGCTGTACAAATGCATAGTCAATTAGCTGCTGAAATGACTAATTTCCAGGTGGGTGGATCTAAGCAGACTGCAGAAACCTGTGTTAAGCCCCAAGGATCTGCTCCCAGCACATGGGAGAGATACCTCAGCAGATGATCACATCTGCTGAGGAGCTTTATGACACAGTCGACAGAGGATGGCCCAGAGGAGGTCAGGCAAGACCTGAACCTCCCCTGGGCTGCAGTCATGAACCCTTTGTAGCAAAATAGAGACCCTGATCGTTCCCTCCAGGTGCCTGTGCAGGAGTAAGCTGTTGTTTATTGTTTTGTTTTTGTTTTTGTTTTTTTTTTTTTTGTATTTAAGAGCTTCTCTGAGCACTGCTGAGTTATTAAGGCAGGGGAGATGTGCCAGCAGGACTTTGACTCTGCTGGTGGTGGGCTGAGCATCACCTGCTGCTTCACAGGGCAGGAGGAGGAGATATTCCCTCAGGGAAGAAGATGAGAGTAAGAAGGAGGAGGAGAAGGAAAAGAAAGTGGAGAAAATGATGGAGGAGATGCTCCCTCTCCTCTTCTGCTGGTACCTTTTCAGCCTGTTGCAGAGAACCTTGTCCAAGAGAGAGACCAGAGCAGTGACCACACTTCTACTGTTCAATGGTTTGGGAATGCATCTGGTAAGAAACATCTTTTCAATTCTGCCAGCTGTGTGTTTTGTATTAAATAGTTCCTGATTAAAACAGAGAACGTGCCCTTACACCTGCAGGACTGGCCATACACTCCATCTACCAGGCTACAGAGATGTGCTGCTTCCCATGCACCTTTTTCAGGCCTCCTCAGCCTCACGAGCCTCTGGCACGATGGAGGGAGTCAGTGTCAGGTGCCCTGGGCCTCCTGCTCTTTGGTGCACACAGCTGCCGTGGGTGGGTTTCACTCAAGAAAAGGTTTGAACACAATTTCCCAGCTCTTTCACAGTGAGATTGTTACATAAAAGACAGGTAACATCTCCTCCTCCTCCCCTGCCCGCCTTTTGTGTGGAAACCAGCAGCAAAAATGTGTTTTGTGAAGAGCTTGATCTTGACACTCCAGGTCAAGTGTTGAAAGTGCACAGTTGCTAGTGTAGGATGCTCAGAGGGTTTGGGGAAAGAAATCTCCCAGTTATCAGCCCCGAACTGGGGTTACTGGGGAGATAAACCATGTGCTTGATTGGGAGAAATATTTTTTTTTATGAGCCTCAGTGAACTTAAAGGTAAAACAAGGAATGTTCCCAAACTGCAGTGTAAGTGACCACGAGTGACTTAAGGGTTAGGTAACATTGTGGCTGTTTTCTCCTGTATACACACTCAGAAATCAGATTTCAATATGTCATTTTAAAAATTGAAGAGTCTTGACAGTAGCCCACTAGATTTCAAAATGGCAACTACAGACACTGGAGTGTATTAATCTATAGACTTGACCTGATGTTAATATGAATTTATATTTTTTCTGTATTATAAAAATACCTATTGGCTGATTTTCTGCTAAGCTGACTTTCTCACCTCTGACTTTAAGACTTGCTTAATTTGGAACTCATCACAAATGATGATTTCCCATATTGTCATTTGCTGGTAATATATTCTTTTTTTTCTTTTTTTCCCCTTTCAGTTAGCTAAGTCAAACGTGCACAAGCCACTGCTTATAGATTCCAAGCTGCCTTTTATGTTTTCTTTTCCCTTCTCTTACAGCTGCCTATACAGTTTCTTAAATTATCTTGTACATAAGATAGAAAAGGCCTAAAAGTTGAGATTAAATGGCAGCTGTAAAACCAGGTCTACCATCTCTGTAGCTTGAACCTTGAATTTCAAAAGTTTACTGAGGGAAGGAAATACACAGTATATTCCGGGTAAACTGTAGGTTCATAGTGAAAATTAATAATACTGGGAAAGAAAATTAATGGACTGAAATTACTAAAATGACTCTGTTCAGATGCTTTTAGGTTAAATAATATATTCTGAAAAGTCACTTTTGTTCTGTGATAAGGTGGGAGCTATATGTTAATTTCTTTTATTCCTGGATCATTTTCTCTCTAAGGTGTCATCAAGTTGAGTTTTCAGTACTACATTGAAATGAATATTCATCACAGAGTTACAGCTTTTGAAAAATCTGTAGGGAAAAAAAAAACCCAAACCCCCTTTTCTTCCCCCTCTTCATGCAGCTCTGAACATGTGCAGCTCCCCTGGGTTAGCAAAGCAGGGCACGGCATCCATGTGCTTCTGGGCACAGGCTTTGAGCTCTCCAGGTGTCCCCTCATGTGGGACCAAAGGGTCCAACAAGAGCCAACACAAATGTAAGAGTTTGCAGGGTTGGGGGCTGCAGGAACAACCAGAACCATGAAGGGCAGCCCTGGTGCTCCCTCAGGTGTCAGGGGGGAGGTGTTCTTCTCTGGACCCTGACATCTGGCCCGGCTGTGTTCCTTGTTTCAGTGTCCCATGTCCCGAAAAGATGAGATGAGGCTTCTTTCTGCTGTTTCAAAGCCTGTTTATTTCTGGTTCTTATCAGAGTTTCAGAGGCACAGGCTGTGCTGTGACCTCCAGGAACACAAGGACAGAGTGGCAATGGCTACCCGAAGCAGGTAGCTTTTATATCTATTATCAACCAGTTAGAAAACTTTACGTATCTTATTTTGTTCCCAAAACCAGTGAATATCAACCTTATTGATATGTCTCTTCTACACTAAATTCTATCTACCAATTAACAAGTCACAGAAACTCATGTCAGAGGGAAAAAGGAAGAGAAGGAGAAGAGAGAAGAAGATGAAGAAGAAGGAGCCGACACCCCAGAATCTCCATGTTGGCTCTATATAATATATATAGCAAAACCTAAAAACTACAACTATACATTCTGTGGTGCACTAAACAACCATCTCCTCATTTCTTTGTTGCTCTCAGCTCATCCAGAAGTGGAGGCAAATGCTCCCACGAGCTTGGTTCACAGGCCAAGCCTTTTTTGAGGAGCTCTGAGGGTAAAGCAACCAACCAGAGGAGGAAAAGTTCCCAAGCTTTTCCTAGACTCCAACACTCAGTGAGACAAAGGTGCTTGAGCTCATCGCGGTCAGTCAGAACTCCTTTTGGGAGATGGAGCACTCACAAAGCACCTTTTGGGCTGCTGTGACCAGGACTGCTCTGAGCAGTCCTCCAGCCCTGAAAAAACCTACAGACTATCAGGGAAATGGACAAAATGGCATTAATGGGTAAGCAAAATGGTGTGGATATTGGACTGGGGGCAGGAAGTTTAGCAAATAGGAGTGAAATGTGGGGTATGTCACGGCTTTCTCTGCTCAATAATGTGGTTTTAAAAATAGATAGATAGATAGATAGATAGATAGATAAAATGGAGTAACAAGGTGAATCGGCTCACAAGACAGGTGGAGCTTTTTACCAATGTTCTCTTTAAGAGTTATGTTTTAAAAGCAATTTCAATGCTGTGGAGAACAAAACTGCAATAAATTTCACAGAGGGTTTGCAATTTATAAGCAAAGGGAAACTCTTTCACCAGGGTGAGACTGGGCTGGAGCAGCTAAACCCTTCCAAAAGCTCAAGAAATGGAGCCTCTTCCTGGCCCTCAGTTCCTGCTGCTTCCACTGCAGTCATTGAAATGCCCTCCAGTATTTGTCCAGATACAAAATTGCTATTTTATTGTGAACACTTTTGATTTTTTTTTTCTAATCTTAACACTGATTCTTTTCATTCTATCTGAATAATGATACATGGACTTTTGGGCTCAATGAGTATTAAAAAGGCTGCATTTAGTGCCACATAGTGGTAAAAAAAAAAATTCAGTGAAGATGAATGCAGAACATTACATGTTAATGCTTAACTAGTAAAAGTAAAAATACATTTCCAAAAAATTAGGATATACCGATCAATTTGTGAAGTGTATCATCAAGATTTCCTCATCTGAGGATGGTTTATACCACTAGCTAGATGTGCAATATAGGAAATTTGGACTCCATTTACAATTAGTTTGCTCTGCAACAATTATGCTCATTTATACCTAGACAAAATAGTGAGGGATGCGATAGTGGAATCTACCCTTGCCAGCTGCACAGCAGCCACAGGGCAGAGCCGTGCTGGATTAGAGCTGTAAAGATATCTCAAAAAATGGAAATAACATGGAGCAGTCTCTGAAGAAAAAGCTAATTTGGGAACCCTGGATTGGGAAGACTTTTGCACATTTTGGTGACAAGTAGTTTTCTTGCTCAGGTAATGAAGAAAAACACTACTGCTGTCAGTAAGAAGTAATGGTACTTCTGCAAGTGTAATGTATGTGTTGCAATTCACCTCCAGCCATCCAGCATCAGAGCAAGCTAGATGAAGCAACACCTGTAAAGGTTAAAACAGGCTGAACTAAACTAATAAGACCAAATTTTCCCATTGAGTTCCCCAAAAGATGAATACACCTAAGCAATGTAAGTTTGTGCAGGGTTACTAATGGGTCAAACCTGTGGTGTAACTTCAGATTCAGGAAACACAGTGAAACTGAGCTCTTGTTCCAGGCACACAGCTGAGGTCAGTCAGCTCATTGTACCAGGCTCCAGCAGGAAGGGAAAAATGGTTTTGAGTTAAAGCAGAGCTCTTCACCCACAGAGCTCTTGTTCCTGCTTTTGCTGTGCTTCATGATCTTTCAGGGGCTCCAGAGGGTGCCGGGAGTTGTGGCACCTCTAGCTACACAGCACATTTTCATGTGGAGTAGGATGGGGAAATATCTGGCTTCTGGCATAGGATACGAATAGCACCAAACCGTACTGTTCTGTAGATAAAGGAACTAAATGTGATGTTTTTGCAGTTTGCGTTGGGATGCTCACCTGCAAAGTGCTTTAAAATATAGATTAGATTCTTTGTACAGTCTTGCTCCAGTTGCAGAGTTCAGAGTTCAGATGTCTGCTCCTCTGAAAGTAAATTCTTCTATTTTCCCACACAGATGTTTTTCAGGTAAGGAAGCAACAATTGCTGCCATTTTTGCTTCAGGCAAAAATGTTATGGCACACTATTTGGGAGGGTATTTAAATTTCTTTTAAAATAATGTTAATATATTGATACAAAAGTCTTATGGTGTCATAGAAAATAAATCTCTGTGATCTGAGACAGCTCACTAGCACAAAAAAAATGCACAGAATCCTCCATGCTGAAAAATAAAAATAAAAGGTGTTTGGGGTTGTTTTGATGATTTAACCAAGAAGGAACCTACAAGGCAGCAACCACACAGCTGAGAGTTCCAAACAGGCTCAAAGGTAGCAGCAGTGAGGCCTGTCCTGTACAGCTGTGGTTACACACACGTGGATTTGGGCTGCATCCCAGAGATGCTGATGTATAAAAACAGCCTCCAGATGATTCATGGCTCCAGCAGCACTTATTCTTGTGCAGCTTCTGTACTGGGATGCATATTGAGCCTTTTGGCTAAGAAAAGTATTTTAAAACCAGAGAAAGGGAGAAACTACTCAGTGTGAGTTAGTGGGAGCCATTAAACCTAGGCTGTTTCACAAATGAGAAGAAATTAGCATTCAGGATAGGGAATTAAGCTCAGCAGGGTTTATTTTTACAATACAGCATGTTAGAAAACTTCATGGCAGTACATGGAAGGAGTGAGGGGATCCATATACTAGCATATGGAGCACAGGCAAAGACAGCTTATGTGAGTAGTTTGACAACTATTTGGCTGCATTCTGCTCAAAATATTTGTGACAGCAGCAAGTCAGAGCTGCCACGAAGATGACAAATTCTTTGAAGTCCACTTGGGAATCTCCATTTTCATCCAGGTTCTTGAAGACTTTATCAATAGCATCCTTGTCCTTCCCAGACTGCAAAAGAAAAAGAGCAGGTTGATACGAGTAGATGCACGACCCCAATGAGGCAACATCTCCACTCACAGCCTAAACAGGGTCCTTGATTGGGCTCTGGGCACTTGCTAAGGTCCCGTGTCTTCTCACTGTCTGCACAGCAGCAGCAAGTACCCAAAGCATTTTTTGTTACACCTGAGAGCTGCAGTCATGCACAGTCACAGAGAGGCATGTTTGCTACATTTAAAACAGCATTTATCACCATTAAGGCTGTGTAACACAAAGCCCTGAGGCCACTACTCAGATGAATTAAATGCCATGACTTCCCCATCCACTCCCCTGGAAAAGCTCAGCAGGAGCTCAGGCAGTTTGCAGTTTTGCAAAATGATGCTTTCCTGAGGCAAATGTCAAATTTAAGCTTCATTGAATACCTCCACCCCAGAAAAGATGAAAACAGCCTCAAGAGTGCTTCGAGTGCTGCCACTGGCCTTATGGTGCAGCAGAAGGCACTCACAGGAGCTGGTGGCTGGGAAGGTGCCTCCAGAAGCCTGCAGAATGCTGAGCTTGAGTTACCAGAGCAAATCTTTTTCTAAGTTACCATTATTCTTCTAAGTTGTCATTAATCTGATGGAGTGACTGAACAGTCTTCAGTCACAGCTGGCATGGCTTCATGAGAGGGAAGTCCTGCTTATCAAACCTGATTTCCTTTTACAACAAAGTAACCCACTTAGCTGATCAAGGGAAGACAGTTCATGTCATCTTTTTGGATTTCAGTAAAGTTTTAAATACTGTCTGTCACAGGATCCTTCTGGACAAAATGCCCAGCGCACAGCTGGATAAACACATAATGGTATGGGTGAGCAGCTGGCTCATGGGTGGGGCAGAATGGGTTATAGTGAATGGAGGGACATCAGACTGGGGACCTGTCACTAGTGGAGTTCCATGGGGTCCCATCCTCAGCCTTGTGCTCTTCAACATCTCCATAAATGACTTGGACAAGGGACTGGAAGGGATACTGAGCAGGTCTGCAGATGATAAAAAACTGAGTGGGGCTGCTGACTCTGTTGAAGGCGTAGGCCCTGCAGAGAGACCTCAACAAATGAGAAGGTTGGGCAATCACCAACCATATGAAGGGAACAAGGAAAAGTGTCAGATTCTGCACCTGGGATTGGGCAACCCTGGATGTACAGACAGCCTGCGGAATGAGATGCTGGAAAAACAGGGCCATGGAAAGAGACCTGTGGGCCCTGGTTGACAGAAAGTTGAACATGTGTCAGCAGTGTCCTGGCAGCCAGGAGGGCCACCCATGTCCTGGGGGGTATCAGGCACAGCATCACCAGCCAGGCAAGGAAGGACATTGTCCTGCTCTGCTCTGCACTGGGGTGGCCTCACCTCGAGTCCTGGGGACCGTTTTGGGTGCCACAATAAAAAGGACATTTAACTATTAGAGAGTGTTCGAAGGAGGGCAGTGAAGGTGGTGAAGGGCCTTGAGGGGAAGCTGTGTGAGGAGTGGCTGAGGTCACTTGGTCTGTTCAGCCTGAAGGAGATTGAGGGGAGACCTCATTGCAGTTACAGCTTCCTCAAAGTGGGAAGAGGAGGGGCAGGCGCTGATCCCTTCTCTGTCATAACACTGACAGGACGCCAGGGAATGGCCTGAAGTTGTGTCAGAGGAGGTTTAGGTTGGATATTAGAAAAGGGTTCTTCTCTCAGAGGCTGTTTGGGCACTGGAACAGGCTCCCCAGGGAAGTGGTCACAGCTACAAGCCTGGCAGGGTTCGAGAAGAGTTTGGACAACACTCTCAGGCACATGGTGTGACTCTTGGGGATAGTGCTGTGCAGGGACAGAGGTTTGACTCAATGATCTTTGTGAATGACTTCCAACTCTGCACGTTCTGTGATTCTGTGAAAAAATACACCTGAAGGCTGATGTTTAGAAGTGCATCATCGAAGTAAAAAGTGGTTCTTTGGTTTTTTCGTTTTGGTTGTGTTTTTTTTCATTTTACCAAAACAAACAAACAACCAAAAAAAACACAACCTACTTATTTTCCAAAGTAGTTTACAAGAGGGATTTTTTGCTCTTATAATCTGCAGGGCTTTTAGAAGCTGCAATTCTAAGGTTAAACAGGAGATGGCAGTACAGACCTGATTAATCCAGGAAACTTGAAAAGAAGCAAAAAAATCCTGGTATTATATTAGAAATATATTAGAAAGAAATTATGCAAAATTTTGTAAAATGTCCACCAATTAAAAATAATTATTTCAATAATTAATATTAATAATTTAAATAGTATTTAAATAATATCAGTGATAATTTAAATCTGAAGGCAATTTTTTATCAGGACCTAAATAACTAAATTCCTTATTCTGCAATTTAATGTATAATTTTAAATACAGTGCCTTTAAAATCGCTAAAAATTGAACCAGTTCCCTAGATTTGACTGATGAATGTGTCTGGAAGGCTTTATATATTTTCACTTTGTATATTACAGTGTTTTAATTTTATAAATGAATATTTAAAATTATTTAGTGAACTATATGAACGAGTTTTAGCCTCTGAATTATTTCTGAAATGCACAAGTGGGAATTGGTTTTTGAAACTCTTTATAACTGAGTCCAGTCCTTCAGTCCTGTGGTATTTCTACCTGATTGATTCAAGACATTTCCGGGCAATTGTGAGCTGTGTCAGCTATAACCAATTGTAAGGCCAAAAGTATACATGTATGTTAAAAAACCCCATGGTTTCCCAGAATTGCTTGCAAATAAAAAAATGTGGATATAAATGGCAGGAAAATGCAGGTAGAACTTTTTTCTGGAGTCAGACTTATCAATCTTTTTCTTGCAATTATCAGTCTGGCAGAACAGGAACAGGGAACACTGTTTGTTTAAACTTATTTGAAATACTGGGATAAAAGTGCCTTTTTTTTTTCTTTCCCTAGAAGAAGTAAAGCAGGAAAGGGAGATGGGGACTGGAGTATAAGAGGACAATTAGCTAATTATCTTCCTTGGAAATTCCAGTTTTTCCACTAGTTGCAGGAAATAAATAGAGGCAGTAAGAGCAGCTGTGGGGAACAGGGAAAAGTGGTGCCTGGTCACTAAGCAGAGTCAGGACAGACCTTTGAGCACCATCCTATTTGGTAGCTGCCTAGTGCAGTGGCTCTCCAGCCTGGTTTAGACCAAATGTGAAGTGTCTGAGGGATTTCCAAGCCCTTGCAGGATTGTGGCTCTGTTGTTGGTTTAGTTTCTCTTTGCATGGAAGTGCTGTGGACTTCCATGGACACAGCTCCATGCTCAGGAGTCAGACTCCTCTGTGATGCTGTTGGGTCACAAGCACTGATCTGTTTTACAAAGCTTTCTCAGAAACATTGGAATCCATCCCCTTTGAGCCACGCAGGTCCTTTTTCTGAATATTGCATCTCTGTGATTTGTGAGATATAACTCCAGCAGGTGTGGATTTCATATGGCGAATTCATGTAGCTTGCATGGAAAGATACTAAATTGTACCAGGTGCCCTGGCTGCAGTGCCTTGAAATAGTTGTTAAAAAACTGAGCAATGCTGGATACAAAAGTTGAGAGCAACACGAGGAACATTTGGTTCTAGACTTTTGCCATTAAGAACAGAATGTACAAATAGGGAAACATTACTCCAGTGTGGAAAGAACAATGTATTTAAAAGTACTTTCTGGACTTTTGGTGAAGGGAAACGAATAAAAAAAACCTAATAGAAAATGAAAAGTATTTTTATCCCTAGCAGCTACAGTTTTTACTAGAACAGATTAAGCCCTTTGAATACCTACTTAAATGCACTTTATGATTACATGCCAATCTATGTTGTAAAATATATTTCCAGGTTTTTCTTTTGTTATTAAAGACAAATGCCAAATACTTTTCTCTGAATTAATCTGTTATTCTGGTTTATGCATCATTTTGATGAGCACATTGAATATGTAGTATAAATAGCTAGAGGAAGTATGTGGGGAATACCTTAGAGAGATTCCCCATCTGCAATCAAAATCTTCAATTGCTGATAGCACAACTACCTTCACTGCAGTTGTGACATGAAGTGAGATGATAAATCCAGGGAAAAACAGAGGTAAGTGAATCCTGAAACTGAAACCAAATCTGTTTCAAAGCCATCGTCCTGATAACTCAAGTGATGGATTTAGCAAACAGGGGGAAATCCTGCATATTAAAATCAGTTTTACACAGTTCATCCAAAACCTTTTTTAAATTGTGTATTTTGCTATAAACCACTGCATATTTTTTGATGTAATTTTTCTAAAAATATACTAAAAACTGTTTCTGCAGGCTGCTCTTGCACCTGCTACCCAGAAACGGTGCCGCGCTGTTCTCTTACCGCAAGGAAATTTGGGAGCTCCTTTTCCAGGAGGGTCTTTAGTTCTGCTTTGCTGAGGGTTTGCCTGTTGCCATCAGTCCGTGCATATTGATCAAAGACAGCAATGGTCATTCCCATCGCCGTTTCCAGCTGAGACATGTTGCTGCTGGATCCTGGCTTTCTCTGGAACAGGCACAGCCTCAGGGCTCTCTTGGAGGATGGAGCCTGCTCTGCTCCTGGGGCTCTTTATGCATCTGTCCCCTGCAATCAATGGCTGCACGCCCAGGGGACAGTTATCCCTTAGCAAACACCTGTATCTGGAGTACACACCTTCGTGCCGACACCTGTTCCAAACCCAGGCCTTATCACCCTGGTGTGGCTGGTACAACCAGTTGCTCACCAGTAGAAACCAGCCCCTCCTTCAGGGTACACAGTGTGACTAACAAACGAAAATCAGATTTTGTCAGTGGCTGTTTGCACAAGATTTGTTCTTTCAGATATCCCTGTGGGAGCAGAGGGTTGGCAGCCCAGTTCCAGTACAGTATCAGCCTGCTGAGGAGGAAGAGGAGCATCTCACCTCTTCCTCACCACCATAGTGATTAGAGGCTGCAGGCTGGGACTGCCCTCTCTATGTTGTTAGAGATGACGTGGCTCACTAGCACACACTTGGGATGAGATTCTCTGGATCAAAAGTAGAAATCTGCCATGGAGATAACTAACATAGTCCTCCTGGGCTTGTGCTCAGTCCATAGAGGATGTCACAAACAGGTCGTATGAACCAGCATCTCTTCAGGGCCAGAAAAGGGAGACATATTTCTATCCAAGGCCAGGAAAGGGAGCCTTGCAGAGCTGCTCCATAAAGTACTTGCTCAGGTACAGATATGTGAAGCAATAAACCTGATACTTGAGCAAGCAGCCAGTATCAAAATCCATCTTCATCTGCAGTAAAATAACTTGCTATTTACTTTATGCAGTACAAATTTTACAATGAAATGACTTGTAATGAAAACGAAAGGTCACTCTCAAGTCCTGTGTTCCTCTATGGCCTCTGACGAATTTTGTGGTTTGCTTGCAAACCGAGGTCCCACATCATTAGACACCAAACTGGCTAGACTCACACCTACACAGAGCAGAGCTCTCTGAGGGTCTGTGCTGGGAGCTGGGTGGCACCTGGGCAGTGGGAGCCCAGCTGGTGGAAGCTCATAAGCTACAGCCATGCTGAATTTTGAACAAATTGTGTTTTCTGGCCAAGCACAGGGTAACTTGGTCTCTGTCAAATTCTAGGTGCCTCTGCCAGACCTGGTGGAGCTCATTCAAGGTAATATCTGGAGTATATAGAACAGACAAACTGAGCAAATTATTGGGGGGGAGCTACCAGAACTAGGGCATCATGCATGAATAAAGTCGATGGACCCCAGAGAGCAGTGTTCTCTCTAAAAGACCCTGACTGTGGATTCCCAAAATTAAACTTGAGTTTGGATGTGTTTGGACATCCTTGAAGATGCTTGCAGACAACTTTCCACTCATAATATACAGTAAAAAAGTTTGCAAAAATTGGTTTTTAATTAAGCAAAACTTTAAAAATTAAACTCCTTTCTTAGAAATGCCTATAGCCACCTGTTCCCCAGGCAAAATCTGTTCTGTAACGTCAACAATATCTCAGAGCAAGACTACACATCACATGTATGTGGAAATCTAGAACTGTTCTGAAACAAAACCTCTATGATTTTCTGTCTCACATTTTCCAACAAGTGATTTTGCACTTCCTAAAAAATTACAGCAGCACCTCAGGCTGTATACTTTATGCAAACAGTTCATGAGAAATTTTTGTTCCTGACTTCAACCTTGACATAGTTGCAACTGATTTGCCTTACAGGGATAAGGATTTTAGGTACAGTTTGAAATTTTTACATTAAAGTGCATGTTGAAACCTGTCGGGTTTCTTCAGAAGAAGGAGCAAGAATAGACCAAACAAGGAGCCCTTGTCAACTATGAACACCATCAGGTGTTTGCACACACACACACAATGGCAGTGACTGGTGTGTCAAGAGCCAGGAACTTTTCTTTGTCCTTTTCTGACATGTACCTGTAACATGAATATTAAACGTGGCCAGTAAAGAAATATAAATTCTTCCCTCTAAAGGAAAAAAAAAAGTTTATTTCATGCATTCTTATGACTGAATCATAAACATCAGTGTTAGCTATACAGAAGGAAAAAAAATGTTCCCAAAAGGGCAGAGAGGGAGATCAGCTGCAGTCAACAGGATATGTCAGTATGCCACGAAACTGCCACAAACCCTGGCAGAAAAGGCATTCTCACACATTTTCTCCACAAACATAGGTGACTCACAATTTTTGGTGATGTGGTTGCAGAGGTGCTAAAACACAGAATAAACCATAGGACTTGAATTTCTATTGACTGAAAGGTCACCATGGTAGTGTTGCCTGGTTGGGTTTCTTTATTTTTGATGTGTATATTATCTGTATTTGTGCATGTGCACACACATCAGTACTGCTCAGTTTTCAATTCACACTTTCTGTACTGTTTAAATATTTTCTTATGATTTGTTTGTCATTAAAAATAGCAGCTTTGTGAACACAGCACAGACTATTACAGTTGTTTACAAAATCACAACAGAGTACAAATAGAAGGCCCACATAGGAGAGCAGGCAGCTGTCCAGCTCCCCAGTGAGAGAAGCCATTTTCTGTGGTCTTGTTTAAATTTTGTACTATAATTGTAACATAAGTAATACTCATTATCTGTTATGTATCTGGATGGAAGAAGCACAGGTGGAAGAAAACATAACCCTAAATTATGAACTTGTTATTTTTCTTGTTTCTTGGCAGCAGTATGAAAAGCAATTTCTTTTTTTCTTAGCAAGAGAGTAACATCTGAACAATAAACAAACATTTCATTTTCCACATTGAGATAAATTATCAAATCCCCCAAATGTTCCAGTGTCCTGGGTAGTCTGTTGAACTTCAAATATCAACACACTTCATTTACTTTACACTGCTTCTCAAAATTTTCTCTGAGTCTGGTTAACAGTTTTTAAAGGTCATTTCATTTATGCAATACATGGTGAATTTATTTACATCTAGTGAGCAAATGATGCAATGACTACATTGCTTTGCAAAACAAAGTAAAAAAGATCAGACTAAACAAGCACTGGTGGGGCACAGGCAGAAGAGAAGTTCCTACAAGCACAGTGTGCTGTTCAGTGACACGTTGGGTAGATCCTGTTAATTACAGACAGACAGGTTTTCATTTTGTTATTATCATTTACTTCTCAAAATATCCTTAAAATGTATTTCAAAAATGCAGTTAATAAGCTCACATACCATTTCGTGTAAGTTTAAAGGCAGGTGAAATGGAGCAGACCACAGTCAGCTAACTGGCTCTGTGATATCCTGAGCTGAGAGCTGGAGTAATAACACTGTCATCTGGCAAAGCTGTGCCATGGGAAACACACTTCCAGCACTGCATATTGACTCTAGTCAAACACATTTATTAGTGCACGAGACATATCCACATTAGACTGTAAAATCAATGAATATATTTACAGCCAATAAATTAATATTTGCAGGGTAAATACTTCTGTCTAGTTTTAAATCCTTGCTTGAATAATTTTCTGGATGCCATTCTTTGCAGAGCTCTTTTATACTTCAGTTTTAAGGTTCTTGATATTAAGTCTTCCATATACTTTTTATTTTTAGTTGTAATGGCAGAAAAAGAGGTCACACCCTAAGGTAACTGAATGTTGTCCACACAAGCGCTGTAGTTTCTAAATCCATGATTCCTCAGCCAGCCTCACACCAGCAGCCCAAGTGTAATTTTCTCTACTTTAACACTTATTTAAAATCCCACACAGCTATCAGCCAGTCCTGCTGAGCTGTGGTGAGCATAGTGAAAAGTTGGTCTATGGCACGGTCAGAAAGAATTGGAAAAAAAAAAAGAAGAGAGAAAGGAAAAGAAAAAGAAAGAGGAAAAGAAATAGAAAAAGAAAAATCAGGAAGGGTCAGAAAAAGCTGGGAGGGAGGATAGCTGTTTTCTAACACTTAAAGCAACTGAGTAAACTTTTTAAAGGAAGCTCCTATTCGTTATAGAGAGGTAAGGACAAGCAAAAACAAATAAGCCAATTCCAAGAAAACTTTCAAGAGACTTCTGTATGCAGGGAGGAATATTTCGGCCCTGTTAAGCTGTCATGCTTAAGCATGAGTTAAGCAATACACTTTTTCCTTCATTGTACAAAAACATTTCCTGAGAGGAAGGAATCCCTGAGAGAAAATTGTCTACTGTTGAGCACCCATGCAGGAAACACATCAAAGAAACCCCTATGCATTCCCCTTTAAAAGAACTTTTATTTTGAAATATTAATTTATGTGCACACTGAGGATATGGGTAGGACTCACCTACGATCCTAGAACTGTGTGTAAAGTGAGGTGACATCCATAGATGCCACCAGGAAGATTTACAAGGCAAATTGATGGAGTGGATGTTCCCCAGGTGCACACTTTCACAGAGCTGGCTGCTTTCAGTTTCCTGAAAGCAATCACAGAGTGTAGTGTAATTGATAAGGAGCAGGGCTTTTTCAGTAGTGCTGTCACTGTTAACAGGGCAAGAAATGCTGGGCTCAGAAATACTGGAAGCAGTGGTGGCAAATGGAACAAGAGCCTGCTTTTGTAACAGATTATTCAACTTCAGATTTCACTTATCAGAAAAAAAGAAGACCTTCAACAAACACGAAAATAAAAAATGATCTGCACAGAAGTGGAAGAGTCCTTGCCTTGGAGAGGGGAACCTAAACATGAATAGAGTCTCACCTAGAAGAGAGGATGCTTGACCGTTAAGGAAATGTGGTCAGGAATACAAACATAGGAGATGCATTATTTTGGCCAAAATTTATCCTTTGAATGGGCTTTTACCTATCTAGATGTCCTACCTAGTACATGTCTTAACTAGGGTAGCCATTGCTGTGACAGGACACTGGTTATGGTGTCTTGGGAACAACCTGCACCTGTCTATTGTCCTCGTGCTCAGCACCCAGACCCACCACTCACATAACTCTGCTACCACACTGTACCTTGGAAAGTGAGGTGAGAAAGCAGTTGCAATTCTTTCTACCCAGAGGAAATTGGTTTGAATTAAATGGTAACTAGTCTTTCCATTTCCTTTCTTGCTTGATAGCAGCCCCTCTTTGAGATTAGATCTAGAGTCTTTAGATTAAGGTTAGTCTGTATTTAAAAAGAAACTTGAAGTAACAGGTTTTAGTATCGTGCAGCTGCTAAACTGAAAAAGCAGAGTTTTTCTATCTGAGAAAAAAAAAAATTGGTATTTTTGGAGTGTCTGTCACCCTACTACCTGACCTTTTTCTGCTGTATTTGTTAGAGGGGCTTTTGGCTTTTTTCCTCTTTCCAGAATTAAAAGCTATAAAGTAAAAGAGGGAGCAATACCTATTACTTGCTTTCATGATTTATTTCCACAGCGGTATCAGAAGCCCTAACCGTGGATTGCAATTGTGTTAGGCCAGGCGATTTACAGATACAGCATTTCTTACATGTGGAGCTGAGCATTGAAGTTGAGGACAAGTTGAGGACATCAGCAGATAACAGAATACAGCAGCTCAGAGGAAATGTACCTGACAGGCCCAGTTCCTTCTTATGATTTTGAGCCCTTAAGCTGCATATTTATACCTCTAATCTCTGGCTGTCTTAAGTCCATTAATAATACCTAACACAGGTCCCGCACTTGTTGCCTCTCTGCCTTACCCTTTCTATATTCCTTCACCTTGGTGGAGTTGAATAGTTCCTGAAACAAAGTTAAGAATAGCATCTTTGGCTGTATAAGATGCTGCTGAGTCCTGCCAACAGACTCTGCTCTGGAAAAAAGACAAGGAATTAATTTTTGTCACATCCTCTCAGCCAACAAAACTCACCAGCACCCAGAACCAGACTACAGAAACTTAGCCAAAGCCCTCTTATTAGAGTTTAGCAGTTCATAAAAAGCCTTCTTCTCATCTCAGTATTTCACATTATGTAGAAAACAAGAAATATGTACATGTGATCACCTGCCCTTTCTCTTGGTTAGAGAAATGCCTTCATGTTCTTTTGATTTGCGTATTTGTTTGTCGGTTGTGTTTGCAGTTTCCTGTTTACAAAGCACTGACAGAAGAGCACTTAGTAAAAACAGTGATAATGAAAAGCCCTTTACAGCTGCCCTCGTTGTAACCATGCAGGGGAGGCAGGAGAGACTGAGTGGCTGTGCAGAGCTCATTTGCCAAACAGGGTTAAACCACAATGTTGTTGCTGTTCTGACAGCTCTGTTATCAGGCACAGGAACATCAGTCACAGCACCACACACCAACAGCACTGTTCTGCAAAAACGTTGATTGGGACCCCTCATCATCCCGTCAGCTCTTGAGGGTCCTTGGTGTGATGGAGCCAGGAATGCCTGCTCCATAGTCTTTTTCCTTAGATACTATGAGAGGAAAGAACCCCAGTCCAGGGCTTGGAAGAAAATGTGCAGTTCAAGCCAGATTGTCCCCAGTCTCTAGGAGTAGCTGCCTAAGTGCTAGGTAGAGTAAATGAGATGTGAGGCCTTGCAATGGATTGGGAGGAATGAGAGTTCAGGCTCAAGTTGACTGCACTAGCTCTCCAAACCAGGGTCAGGAGCGTGACAGAAACAGAGAGGGAGCCTCATTTGTAGGACTATGACTAAGCCAAGTGCATTTATGAGACATTAAAAGCACAGAACACACACAAGGCTTTTGAATCCATCGTGCCAGACTTGCTCGTAAATCAGCGTGCTTCAGCCTGTACTTAACACAGGACTTTGGACATCAAATTAAACGGAATGGAACCAACATTTTTCAGCAGCTTGTTCAAAAGGAAATAACCAATAAAATGGATAAAAGCAAGGGCCCAGGACTCTCTTCAAGTTCTATTATTAGGCAGATGCCTCATTATATACTCATCAGTTAAACAGACAGTTAAAACTGAGACCATACTGCATGCTAGAACATGACCTGAGGTTAATTACAGAGCTCTCATGTTTTAAAGCCAACAAAACAGCCAAGAATTAAAACATGCAAGGATTTATTACTTCCCAAGTGGAACAGAAGCAGAGAAGATAATATATTTGAGGTAGAGGTGTCAAAAGTATTTTGACTCTAAAAATACTCTGCTGGCTCATAGCCACCACTGTCTGCCCCAGATAAAAATAGGTCATGCTAAATTGAGTGTAGTCTTCTACTGCCAGATGTTGGAAATGACCATGTTAACATACAAAATGTGAGCAGTTGTTAAGAAGGCAGCAGTCTTTGCTGTTAGGAGTCACATTTAATCAACAATGCAATGAAAACATGATTTAGAGACTATTAAGATGGGGTTTAGTGGCAATCTCTTAATTTAGTGGTTTTCTTTAACAATTTCCTGAACAATGTACATCTCCTCGTGATTAAACAGAGAAGTAACCAGCAGTATACAGAAAGACCAAAATTTACTGGACGCACTTACAGCTCTGGTGCATAACTGAGAGCTTCCTTGAACAGGGACTTGGGCTGAAGGTCACCATTTTACTGATTATAACTTTCTTGTGTAGCAAAAAATGTTACTGGGTTTGGGGGAATTCAGAGTCCCATCTGTGATCCTCAAAGCCATATGGCACATGACAGAGTTTCACCATGCCGTAGAGAGAATGGATCTGTAATAGTGAGTTTCAGGACAAAACCCACCAGGATTTTAAAGTAACTGAATTTCAAGAAGAAAAAAAAGGATATTATTTTGCTTTATTCAATTTACACATAAATACCATGAGACGTATTATAATACTTTCTCTCCTACAAGACATAATCACAGAGCAGTGATTACAGTCTAGTTCAGACAGCAGCATATTTATTGCAGTAGGGAATTCAGGACAGGTTACAGAACAATCCAGGAAAGAGGATCCACAGCACAGAGTGAGACACAGCTGAGTTACAGTAATTTGAGAGGTACCTTTGTGAACTGCAGTCAGTACAGCATTGACACAGCCACACCATGGGCCGTGCTCTATGGCCACAAAGATTTCATTAAGAGTAGTAGCAAGCCAGTCACACATTTAGATGACACAAACAGTTTTTAAGGGCTCTTGGAAAGCTGATTTGTGTCTACTGCACTGCCTGGATGCCCAAGCTGGACAAAAATCTCAAAACAAAAATCAAAACAGTGAAGCTGTTTCTACCTGCACTGCTGTCAAGATGTTCTAACCTCCAGCTAAGCTCCAAAAAAACATTAACAGAAGATGATATTACCTTGGTACATAAATACATTCACATTTCGGATATCCACTCTTAGCATTCAGCAGCCCTTGGACAACTGCCATTAGCTTTGCTGTCCAAACTCTTCACCTCTGTTCATACCTTGGAAGCCAGGTTCTGCTTAATTTTTCCAACTTTGGTTTTTCTTCAGTGATTTTAAAAAAAGTTTTAAAGCTGGCAAAAGTGGAACAAGTATTACCACCCCCATCTCCTCCAAGAAGCCCTCCTCCACCAGTTAGACAATAATTATACATAATATATATATATATATATAGATGGATTCATTTAAACCTAGTATTTCATTGTGCGTAGGAGACTTCTTTCTCTGGAAGACTTTTCCTAGTTTGTGAATGAATTAACACTAGCAGTTCCTTCCCACAGGCATAGAATCCTTTCTGGCATACCTCTCTGTCTATAATGTGGTCAGCACCAGTGACAGTTTCAGAGCTCAGACATGCATTTTTTCCTCTACCTTCTGCTATTCATACATGGGCTTCCTGAAGAGATGCTTTCGTTGGAGAATGTTTTCCAGTCCAGAAGATTTTTTTAAAGTATGGCAACACAGAGGTCATTATTTCTGGACATTTCTTCTGGAGGAAGAGCCGAAGACAGTGTTATACTCTGAATGACATATCCTCCAAATTCAGAGACTCCTTGGAATGTTTTGTTAGTGAAAAAAACATTCAAAAACTGCTTAGAACCAACCGTTTTTCTTGTATATAGTCCCACTGACAAGCTTTTGACAGGAAGCACATAATCCATCTTCCAGCAGCAAATTATCATATTTTTCAGTTTCGTAGTTATTTAGCCATATTTTGTTTAGTTCTGAATGTCAACGTAGATGGCAGATCCTTGTCTCACTCTAGACTTTTCAGCTGCCCTAGTTTGCAGGATTTGCTCATCTGCTCCATTGGATACAATAGTCGCAGTGGATCTGTCATCTTTTCCTCTTGATTCATCGCAAAAACATTCAAGTGACTCATAAAGCGTAGACACAGCCTTAAAAAGCAAATAAAGTGCCAGTCAAGACTTTTACCCATAAAGTATATGTAAAAAGAACTTTTACCCACGACACAGTGCAGCCCCAGGAAACAGAAAGAAACACAGGCCATGAAGTTCCAGTTTCAGAGGAAAAGAATGTCTCAGTACTAACGTGGAAAGGCAAAGCCTTCCTTTGTTCAGATTAAATTCTCTTAGTTAATTAGGCAGCAGGCACAAAATTCTTTTTTAGAATACTAAAGATGTCAAGTTCCAGAGTAGATCAGATTCTATGAAATCTGAAATGGAAAACTTTTTTATCCCCTTAACCTTTTAACTCTGATATTTCCAAAAAACTTCATTATACTCTTCCTTCAGGATGGATGCTGTTTAGAGGCAGTAAACCAGCACACTGCTGGGGTATTCGCATGCTGTTCCAGACAGTGCAAAAGCCATCCTATTTTCATTTCCTAAACACACATAGGTAAGTCCTTAAGTAAAACACGAAAATTAAAGATCTGCCTGAAATTACACAAAGGCCTGTGCTCATAGATACATAAAAGAAAATTCTAAAGTTGAGATGGCATAAACCAATAAATGGGTGGAAGTGATAAAGCAGCTTTCTGTCTTCACACTCACACTCTGCTATGGGGTTTTCTGTTCTGATGACCCATGTCCAGAACAGAGAGGTACCTATCAGCTGAATGCCCAACAGGAGGCATGGTAGAGATGGCCAACTAATCTGGGTCACAATTCTGTGCATTTTGAACAACAAGAACCCTCCCCTCAAAAGTGAGCATTGTATGTGCTACCATGAGCTGGAAGTTTGCATTAATGCTACAAGAGTGCTTAGATTTTGGCTGGAACCTTGATGAAAAATATACCAGCTGCACTGGGAATTCCCTCAAAGGCCAAACTCCCTTGCAGCTGGCAGAACTGTCTGGGAAACACTCCCCGAGCATCTCAGCTGAGGAAACACGGGATGATTCTCCAGAGACAGGGACAAGCACAGTAAAAGCACAGCTACAGGAGCCAGCTTTGCCATGAGGATGTTCACTCTCAGGTTACCTTGGGTACTTGGAGCTATGTATCGTCACCCAACCTAATTGCTTAGTGGTGTTGTGATGTATGATACAGGTGAGAATAAAATCCATGGCTCCATTCAATTTCTGTGTAACAGGATTGCCTTTGCAACTCCAAGAATTGTAAAAAAAGCATGAGGCTGTAAATAGCCTTGCAGAGGCAGATAGAACCTTCACTTTCACTGTTCTAGAACTGGTGCCCAAACCTACCCAGAATACTCACCAAATTTCCAATCTTTTAAAACAAGTGTAAGTTATGCTAAAAATCAGTGCAAGACTAGTTTTTTCCAAGTAAATAGGGACTTTTTCATAATCAGAGAAAAAGTTTAAATTAAGGTAATTATATTCTGCAATCCAATTGAAAGGCAGTAAGTGCAATTCCAGAGACTGCATAATATTTGCTCATCACTACTGACTTAATTTGTTTGAAATGTGGTGTCCATACACATTGTATATACTGGTTTTACTAACCTACCGGATCCCTTGAATGATTTATAACATCCAATTATGCTTTAACATTTAAAATTATACCACTATGAAACCACTCTTCCTGCTTTCACTAAAATAACAGAAAGGTCTGTTACATGAAGGAAAACACTGACCCTAAGTCATGAAACATCATTGTGGCTGGCAGCTGCTAAATTATAGAGCAGCTACAAAAGATAGTTTATAATTGCATTCATACATCCTCTGGAAGAGTCTTGTCCCCACAAATCCTGAGCAGTAACTGGCTACTAATGAACTTTTCATTCAGCACCCCCTACGATGCTTGTTTTCTCATTCTTAACCTCGTTTTCTTACACCCTCATTAAATATTAACAAGTAGAAGTGTAATCACTTCATAGCTAGTAATTAGAATATTTTATTACTATGACCAGACCATATTAGGCATTGTATTCTTATGATTTTCTACTATGATTTCTCCAGTAAAAGCAAGTCTCTTCGCTTCAGTGTCAATCTACTTATAGGGAAAGAATTTTCCCAGGTATACATTTTCTTTTTTTTAGAGCAATGACTATTGCTCAATTAAAGAGAGATATTGCTGTTTCACTGCCTGCATCCTGATATTTTCTCTCACCATGATCACAGTACTAATGTGACCAAATCAAGGCTGTAGCCAGGTTCTCTTACAGAAGAACCTGGGAATCTGTAAGCTCAGTAAGCCCAGTTGTGACCATGGGCATGAGAATTTTTCATCACTTCTTTGTGACTTGCCCAAGCCTGTCCAGCTGATTGCAATGGAAACAGTGCCTGCCTATGCAAGGGTTAAATTAGGGCTTCTTTCCCTTGCCTACTTCATGTTTTAATGTAATTAAAAGATGAATAATTGAAAAAGGATTTCCAGAAATCTGCTACCCATTCTCAGCATGTGTTTTCTGCTCTAATGACCCTATGAGCTGAAGCTGCTCCAAGCCCTTTGAGCTTGGTACACAATTATACATAAAGAGACTTTATTGCCTTTATTTACCTCTCCTACATGTCTTTCTTTCACTCAGTCTCTATATTGATATTCTCTGCTTTTTGCTGCCCTCTTCTCCAGGCAAATTTAGAGTGAAATTGAATGGAACAACAGATTTCAACACTTTGCTATTACAGAAATATCCCTCTTCTTATTTCTGAGTGGTTTGTTTTTTTGCTTTAAACCTTTCTCATGCACAGGAAGATGCTGTCCTAAGAACATTAGGTTGTTGTGTGCTTTCTGTTCAGTCCACTCCCCAGTGCCTCATTTGGAAAATCCTCTCATAGGCAGAGTCTTTTTATAAACCACTTACCCACTCAGCAGAATTACATGATGTGTTTTCCTCAGCTGCTTCCCTGGTGGATTCATTTCTCCTGTGAAGCTCTTCCACCTCGAACATTTGCTCCTGCTCTTGCCTTCCTGTCAGCACAGGAAGCTGTGCAGCACCTTGGTAAAAACCCGAGTTCCAGTCAGTGCTTGCTTCCCATCCATTCCCAGAGTCACAACCACACTCTACCAGAGCTCAATAAGCACCAAAATGAAGAGTGCAGAACTTTTGTACGACTAGTCTTGATGACAGGAACTAGAGTGGTATTCAGGTTGTAAACGAAATGAGCTGAAAACAACCCAAAGAGTTATTTATGAGGCTGCCCTAGGTTATGTCACCAATCTGTGCTCCCTGCTTGCAGCTGCTTTACATTTATGTTTGTCCTGTACACTTGTGACTTCTTCCACTCTTTAATTTCCAGATTTTGAAAAAAAAAATCCAAATCCAAACACAACAAAACAACAACAAAAACCCCAAATGAACAAACAACACTGCCCTCCAAAATCTCCTACCAACTCAAATTAATAATTAATTCAGAATAAATCACAGCTTGGAAAAAACATAACTTAGAACTATGTGTCCAAGGCTGAGTCTTTCAGAAGTCACTTCCAGCTGTCACTACCAGGAATAAGACTACAATGCAGAGCTAAGTTCTGGCTCCTCACTTTCTCAGTGAGTTATCAGCAAGAATTTACCAGAACTGATATCCTTCAATACCCTAGTCAGGTCAAGGTCTTCAGTTTAAGTGGTGACTCTCCTTAGAAAGATAAATAATAAAAGAAGTGGCTGCAAGAACACTCACTTAAACTACAAGCCATGCCTCTGATCCCTCCTGTCATCTTGAGATGCCTCAGCAGACCAGGAGCAGGTGAGTAAAATTCATACACTGAAATACCGTTTAAGAGCACCACTCCAGCCATCTCAAAACAAGCACCTAACTTCGGGTGTTAATGGAAATATTGTAACTCACCAGGTAGGGTGGAGTGCTGTTTCATTTTGTAGCAAAGATACAAGCTTCCCACTGCCACTAGGAAAGGAAGGATGGCCCAAGTTACCAAGTATCTCTTTTCCTGTGAGTGAGCTCCTGCAACTGTATTTTTAAAATAAAGTTAACTACTGTTCAAAGATAAAATAAAATAACAACACCACGGGGAGGGGGGGAAGGCCCGTTAAAATTAAAAATCACTTTAGAGTGAATCAGTCCGTCTCCCCACTCAAGTGCAAGGTCACTTTCCCATTCCTACAGGATGCATGCCTGATGAACAGCAATGCCAGTACCTCCTAGAGCTCCCTCCCCCCAGTATTCAATACGAGTATTTTCTGCTTGTACTTGACCAAGTAAGAGATCAGATCACCTAAGTAATTTTAGAACATTAAAAGACTGCTAAAGAGTTAAAATTATCTACATTCATTTCCCACCATTTTGAACACTACTTAATTGATTCTCTGGCACTGATGTTTTCTAAACCTTTGATAATTTTTGTGCCTCCCTTTGGGCCACAGTATAAAATACTGTCCAAAACTGGAGTGTACTGGATGATAGGAAAGGCTTCCTGTGACTTGACCAGTCAATAAGTGAGTGATGTTTGATAATGCTAAAGGGTTTCATTGTAGCTAGATCCCTAGTCTTTCTTACATGTGAGAGGCATAAGGAGAGGTCAAGATCAGCATCTTCCAGAAGAGAACTGATGCATAGTGTCTTGAGTTAGCTGTGTAACAGAAGTGAGGTAAATTCTGAGTGTCTCACATTCTATTAATAATTTAAGGTGAAACAGATCTGACTCCTATTGTTGAAAATTTTAATTGTGTGAATACTAATTGTATTAATGCTTTTCAATGTTTAATTCAGAATTGGGACCTTAAATTGCTCCCCTGTAAAGGTTAGCATATGACTTTGGTAAAACAGGGAGACACAGCACATATAAAACAATTTGCCACAATTTTATGGACACAAATCCATATAGGGTCCATACTGTTCTATCATCCACACTGGTTTCTTTCTCACTTTTTATTAAGAACTTGTAATAAAAAAATAAAATTAGTAGTAAGTGTTACAAATTAGTGAGCAGAGTAACCATGTGATCACTCTATCCCCTCATTACCACACAGCAGATTCACTCAGTGCCTCACAACCATCCTAACAACGTCCTCTGAGGAGGAACTGTGGTTGGGTCTTGTGTGAAACACATAGCCCATGCACAGCATTTTTGTAAACCTTAAGTAATAATTCCTATTAGCAGATCCTTACGGAGAAAAACAAACACAGCACAGGAGGTATTAAGGCATAGAGTTTAAGTCAATTGTCATTAAAAGTTGTCCAGGCCCTCTTTGTGTTTCTCTCTTTCATCCTGAGATCCACAGTGTTGAGGGAGGAAGGTGGGAGAAGCAGGAAATGCATAACATAGTTCAAACTGAAGAATTTTATGATGATGAGTGAAATGGCATACACAGGTTCTTGCTAGCCTACCTTTCTCTTCAACAATCACTGTGGTACCATTTCCATGTAGTTTCCTAAAGAAAGGTATTTCAATAATTATCTCACAGTAGTAAAATCCAGTGTCACTTATATTGGCAGATTTGATGACTAGCACATCCTTGTTTTCATGGGTGATGCTGGATGAATAGAGTTTTGATGATATCCTTTCAGTGATGTTCGCTTTATTAACAAAATACCAGGTTGCTCTACACCTCACAGTAGCTTTTTCCCAAATACAGGCGATTTCAGCGTAGTCTCCAATTGATAGATTTATATTTGTTGGTGTTTGGATGACTCCTAAGTTATTAGGACCTGTAGCTAGTAGAGAAATACACATAGATTTAAAGGGTGCAAGAGTTGTCATTAAAGCTGTATTTAAAATAAATAATTTAAACATTAAAGATGTGTTTAAATATTAAAATAAACATTTAAAATAATATTAATACTGTAATTTTGACATTAAGTTTTAAGCTTACTTACCACCTACTTCTCCCTTGAATGATGGCAATTGCTTTATGGCTAAAGTAAACTTTTAATCTGCTGTGTTAAAGTCCTCTGTCATTGTTTGTATGCAATAAATGAAGATTTTCTGCATACTTGCTGATAAACTTATCTTTTATTTTCAAGAAAAATATTTATGAAAGAAATTGAGTCTGAAGTGCATTTAACACTCTCTACCAGATAAAAAACGACCAAAGGGAGTAATTCAGAATGATTCATTAGTCAATAGTGAAAAACTCATCAAGATTAAAGAAAAAGACACTACAATTTTTGTCCCCGTGTAGGAGTCCTTGTCCTGCACTGCTTCTAATGAATGACAAGGGTACAGCATTTTAGAGGTGGGTTCTTTCATTTAGTTTCAACGTCTTCCTTTAAGTACTTGCTGACAAAGTTTACCTCCTTCATTTAATAAGAGATGCCACGCAGGCCTCTGTTGTCTCATCAGGTCTCTCGTCTGGCTTTTAAGACAAGGCTGACTTGGACAGTATCAGAGGAAATCAAACTTTTTATTCCTTCCTGCTTTGAATACATTTATCACTCACTGTCAACATGCAAAGTGACTGATACATGAGACATTTTGCAGTATATGTACAAAATATTTTCTTCTAAAGTGAAACCACTGTGTAGGTATCAGATAACGCTTTTTACACTCTAATGGCATTCATACTCATCAAAAAAGTGCTAATCCTATAAAATCTATTCCCATGACTGCTGACACAATTAGTTTCATATGCTGTACGAAGAATTATCATTTCCTTTTTTCTATCATTTATAAAATTAAAGTGAAGAACTACTCATAGTAAAAGTAAACTATAATATTTTCTTCTTAATTTTATCCTGTTTATCGCTCAGGCACATTTCGCAGCAGCACATAACTAATTAGATGATTTTCCCCATATCTCACCCTAAAATGGCACCTGATAAGTTTTATCAAAAATATTCAAATAAACTTTTCTATTTTGTCCATAAAAAAAAGCCACACGTTCATCATGCTTAAAGGAGTCAGGCACCTTCATCTTTCCAACGCAACACTTAACAACTTGTAGAGAACAATACAGACAGCATAGGGGTAATATAAGCAACAGAAAAAATAAGGGAAAGAATTGATTTAGTGTGTAAACGACAACCTAGAAGCTGTTCAAGTTAAAGAAATAATCACTAATTTCAGTTTTTCTGTTCGTTCAGCTTGTTGTTTAAAACACAGTTGTGCTATTGACTGTGCTACATTTCCATCTTGTGACTTTACTGTTTTTCCGAAAAATATCACTGAAAATATCCTTCTACCAATTTTAAACTCATATGGAATGCCTTCAGCATTATCCACTGCAATTTGTATTGAATAAGAACCAGGAATCCTTATTTGTTTTATATTTCAGTACCTATGTGATCTAGAATAAATCTTCCTTAACATTTTAAAATTCTACATTCAGCATTTTTCATAATAAATATTCAAGTCAGAAATCCTAAAAAGATGGTGCTTGCATTAAGCTAACATCATTTTGGGTGTTGAAGTGTTCAGTTTGTTCTTCTAAGCTTTGCCAGCAACAATTTCTTTGTGAAAATGCTTTTTGATTTCTCACGCATTTTAATCTTGCTTTCAGTATTATGAAAAAATAGTTAATATTCTCCTTGTCCACGTGTATTTGAGGTGCATATACCATAAGTTTATTTTAAATCCAGCTCAAGAATTACAAGCAACTAACTAAAAACAAAACAAAGAAAATAAGCAACACTTACCTAAGCAGCCAAAACACATTGTTAAAAGAAGTTTCATTGAAATCATGATCATCATGCAGAATTATTAGTGTTTGCATTAGGCTGCCTTGGTTGAAGATCAGCAAAACATCAAATGAAAGCATGTCAAATTTGTGGCTCAACTTCCTCCTCCTTCATGTGGTGACGATACAAGCTAAATACGACCCAATTTTTCCCTACACTCTGGGAAACTGCTGTTCCAGAACACAGCCATTCTATTTGAAATGAAATAATTTCTTCGTTAAATTTTAAACTGTGTTGTAACTGGTTGCTCTTCAACCTAGATTAGCCTCTCTTCTAGTATGACATAAAGAGCTGCTTTTCCACGGGAGCATTTACCATTCTAAAACAGGGAGCAGTTACCTTCTAAAATCCTTCATTTCAAAGCACTTTATAAAGGTGAGGTTTCTTCAGCTGCTGTGGATGTGCTTGTCAGCAGCCTCTTTCAGCCAGCCAGATGAGTCTTATCCAAAGCCAGAGACAATGACTGCACATGGGTTACACTGAACTCAAGCATTGCTCCCATCTTTCTTTATCATACATTTCATTGCCTCCTTGCTGAAATGTTGTCTAAATTCTTCCCTCCTGTGAAAAGTACTTTTGTACTTTTGCCTTAAGAGCAGCAGAGCTCCACTGGCAGGAGCAATTCAGGAAGGCTGAGCTCCATGATCACACTGGAAATGGCCCCAGCACCTGCAGCAGCAGTGGGGACCTCATGCTGTGCATGCAATGCATCAACCATCACCTCTATGGGTGCAGCTGCATTAATGCAGTAGCAGTGCCAGGTACATCAACTAAGCCTTACTTCAGGAAGAGTATAAGCATGGGTTAAAAGAGAATGATCCACAGTTACATCATCAAGCTAAACATCATGTAAAACTTATTTGCCATCAATTATTAAAAAATGTTCTGCAAATGTAGTTAACTGTATGCTGCTTAATATTCTCCAGCACTGATTTTCGGCTCCAACACAGAAATCACTTTCATGGCCTGGACAGAGACATTCTCTGGAAGACAAAACATTGCATTTGTTTCTTTACTTATCCATCTTATTCCATGTTTCATATGCAATGTTACCAGGCCAGACAAAATTGTCCCACAAACATGTTCAGTTGGATAATGTCAAAATTTCAATGTCAGAATTAAAAAAAAAAAAAAAGAAAAGAAAAATAAATCAAATAGAGTATGCTGAGAATACCAATCAGTTACATTAAGAGCTTGATTAAAAATCTGTCAGCCACTAATTTCCTAGAATTAACATCAGGTTTTAGCAGCACTGGGCAGGTGCCCAGAAACAACTGAACTGCATTTTGTAATAATGACCCAGTCATATTGAAAGCTTAAAGGCACTGTCCCCTTCCAGTTATCAGCAACAAAAGCACAGTGCATCACCTCACCTGCTTCTCTGTATCTACTTTAGAGATGTAGTTTCAGTGTTGTTTAGATTGCCATGTAAAATTTAAAGGAAGACAGCAAAGATAAATGTCACAAAGTGCTGTAGGCTAGCCTCATTTCTGATGGTATCTAGCTGACTTGGCTATCATCTTTTAAAAATATTGAGGACATAACGACTACCTTTAAATTCAAATGAATAAAAGGATTTATTAAAGCAAATAATCTATATCTAAGGATACTATTTCATTATGTAAGTAATTTAAACATTAAATTGCTTTCACATTTAAACATTAAAATGCTTGCATTCATGTTATCTTCGGTAATATTTATCAAAGATGTAGATTGCACTAAAAAATTTCCATATGCAAGTGTAAATCCAAAGGAAAACACATTTTATTTTGTATTTAAATAATTGCATTTCTGAATTTAGTGTTGAGTGCAGGTGGCAGCTCCAAGATGAAGAATAATTTATCTAGAAACTAGGTGAAACTTTTTCCATCGTGCTGATAGCAGCTTGCACTTACTCTAGGAGACACTTTGGTTCCAGTCCAAAGCATCTACTTGCAGAGATAAAATGAACTAGGACACAAAAAAAGTGGTTGGCTGAAAGGTTTATTTTTAGCCCTGGTAACTTCTCTGTACCATTTTACAACACAACACCACAAACTCTCCTCACAGCACTACTGAGTGGGTGGAAAAATATGGCGTCAAAATTTCTTAAGTGACCTTTGCTGCCAGAAGAGGTGTAGCACACAAAATAACTATGTGGGTCAGGAAAGCATCTACAACAGAAAGATAAGAAATATTAACAGGATCTTCCTGAAAATCAATCATATTTAACCTTGGAAACAGCACAGATGAATTTGGAATCTCTAAATGTGTAAACTTAACTCACCTATGTGCTGGAGATGACTGCAGAGCAGCTGCTCAGTGTAGTCAAAGTCAGTGTTTTCCAAACACTTTCCACAAATCTGCCTTCCCAAAACTTTTCTGTCACTTTCAAAGAGCACCAGTTGAGGCATACTGAAAATTACCTAAAACTTTTAAGCTAAGAGGATCTAGACCCTCTTCCTTCTTCTTACCTATGTGTCAGACTTGTTTGAGAGCTTGTAATACAAGTATTAATGAGACAGCAGCTTTCTTGAGGTGTTACTGTCAGCTTGGAAAATTTATTAATAGATAGCAACACTGAGGAGGATGTGTGTGGAACTGAAACTAACACCAAGGCTTATCACAGCACAAATATGTGGTACACACATGTGACTTTGTCCTCTGGTTATAACATTTCATCAAGCCTCTTTCCTTTGCATGTCCTGTCTGATGTATGGTTTGAAGTAGTATTTAAGTAGAGTGGTTTGATTTCTATCAATATTTTATGTAGCACTGGAGTATTTCTCCTCACTAGATTCATGTATGTGAGGGAAGAAAAAAGATCATTAGTAAACAGGTCCCTCTACTGAGAATTGAGTGCCTGCAGGCTTCCATTTGCTTGGGCTAAGACTTCTCAGGAAAGAGAACATACAAAATATGGAATGACATCTTCTTCTAGCAGGAATGCCATGCTTTTTACAGACCACAGTCTGGGATGCCTCCAGTGCAATACAAGATTTGACTCTGGCAAATTATTCCCCGATGGCCAATTGCATTGAAATGACTCCAGATAAAATATTCCTTTTTATGTTATTTTTCTTCCTTTATATCAGAAAGCTTCCACTAAATAAAACAGAAATTCCCTCAAACAGATAAATCACCTGATAATGAGATATTCCTGCTTATATTATCCTGTATAATAAGGTTTTTGTAAGCCTAGTTCAATCTGCCATCTGGGAAAACAGAGCCCAGAGGCAGCAGCTGTAGGATCCTTTTCTGCTTGGCCAGGACTGACCATGCAATTGCCCACTGAAGGGACAGTTCAACTTTTATAATCTACCACCTTGACTCGCTGTTACCATTACCTGTATTAGTGAACACCACTTCAGTCACAAAAACATGAATTGCAATTATATACCTGTGTAACCCATGCATTATATTCCATGGCAGAATCAAGCAGGGAATGAAGATGTACAAGCCAGGAAAATGACCTAGTTGAACACATTTCATTTCCCAAATACGTACACAAAACAAAATGAAAACCAGCTGCCATCATGCTTTACTGCATCACAGTTACTGTTTTTATGTGCTTCCCCTTCTTGGCTTAATGTTGCAGGAAAATGCCTTTCACTGCAGTAGGACAAGTTCAATTGGCACATCACTAAATATTTATAGCCTAGGACGAAAAATAACCATCAGAAAATACGAAACAACCTTTCTTCATCCAATAACTGAATATGATAGTTTCTGCAGTGATTTCAATGAGATGCAAAACAGGCTGGCTACACAGAAAAATTGACCACCAGTGCAGGTCTTCAGCATAACTCTTTCCTAATAGCCTTTTTCAAGGCTTCAAAAAGGGCCTTTTCACACTTTTTTCCTTGTTCTTGAACAGTGTCTCCATGTGGAAAAAATTAATACTGAACAGCCAAAGTAAATTAGAACTATTATCACAGTAAAATGTCATTTTTACATGATTCTAGATCTGGGACTATTAACTGGCTGAAAATGCACCTATCTGAACCTCTCTATTTCCTCTTTCAGTTTTATGTTTCACTCATCAGAAATGCAGCTTCATACAGTGTTGCACTGAGCACAATTCATCGTTACTACTGCAGTGAAGTGACTGACTTGATTCTCATCTCAGCTTTGGGCATTTTCCTGGTAATAAGCAAAATAAGCAGAGATGCCCAATGGGATGTGAACAGAGTAAGATTCTACAGCTCCACATTGTCTAGAGCTAAGAAGAAAAATAGAAAAAATGCAGCTTTTATTTTATAAATACATATCAGCTGTTGGGAAATTAATCACTATCCAAGTTTCCTTCTGCTGCTGCTCAATCAGATTTGCTTAGGATTTGCACTCACTGCCTGTTTAACCTCTCCACACAGTTCTCCATAGTTAACTTTGACTTGTTGCTGTTGGAACATTCCCTGCTACCACAGCGCACATTCTCTGAGCCTGAGAAGTAAGAAAGTTCACAGCATCACAAGAACAGTGTTCTGTTCCTTCTTCAGGATACATGATGAGTCAGTTACTGGCCATGGGACAAGACACTTTCTGTTGCCAAACTGGCTTCAGTTTACCCTAAACACAAGACACAAATCCAAGGATCAGGATTCTGTCAGGCAAAGTTCATCAGTCCTGAACCTTAAAGAGACACAATTTAAATGAACTTGGGGCAAAGGAATAAAAGCAGTAGACACCACTTCAGTTTACAGCAAAGCAGAAACCTTGCAGTTGTTACCCAGAAGACTAAGTAGCTAAAACACAACAGGAATTTCTCCTTGCACATGGGAACAGAACGCTACCATGCAAATCATTCTTCTGTGATTTAGAAATGATCTCTTCAAACAATAAGAACCTTATGAGAAGACTCTTGGCAGCACTATTAATTAGAAAGACTGTAGGACTAATATGATTTTGTTAGTACTCCACAGTGAAGGATGATAGAAGCAATCCCTTTAATAACTGCAAGGAAAAAATGTTCAATATGCTCACTGTGCAACGCAGGCCTTTTTTTGCACCAAACAAGTTTCAGAAAAAAAAATTGTAAATAATTAACCAACAAAAAAACCCACAGCATAGGCAAATAATTCAATTGAATTCAAAGTTTATTCCAAAATGATTTTTTCTTTGATTAACAGCAGTAGGATATTTTTCAAGATCATTCCTTGCGTCTTGAAACAAAACTTCGAAGGTATTACATATTCACCTGAAATACATCATCAAACATTATTGAACCTGAAAGTATACAAAGAAAGTCCTTATTTCCTTCGGGTGAACAGTTACTTTATAGTCTTCTGAGGCCTTTGTGCTGTTGAAGAATCCTGTAAAACACAAAAGCATTGGTAATTTATCAAAGCAGCTTTACTCAAAGAAACACATTACTTTATCACATCAGTTTTAACTCATCCCTTCCCTAATAGCTAGTGTTTGAGCAGATTCTCCTCCCTAAACTCTAAGTAGTATAGAGCCTAAGATACACCCACTCATAATATTAAAGTATACAACAATTTCTCTTCACACACTGACTCACACAGAAAATGTGCAATGACTCCCCAGTCATGCACCTTTTCTTCATCATGAATAAAGAGCAAGTAAGCTCCCAGCTGCAGGTCAAGTGGGGCTCTGAAGTCTCACCTAGCCCATTCCAAAATCTTTGCATGCCTTTTACAAGGCACAATAGGGATGTAAGTGACAGTAAGGACACTGTCCAAGCACCTAACTGGAATGGGAAATAAAATTTGGTCACTCATAGCATTTGATTTGTCAGCCCTAACTTGAATCATATCTACAGAGTCCTTTAAGCTGATTACAGTAGAGATTTTTAACTGCAGCTGTTTTTCTGCAGCACAGGCTTAAGCTTAGATAAACTCATCAGCATTTGACAAAATCAATCTGTGTCGTAAGTGTGAATTCATAAAGTAGCACTTCTATCTGGACAAAGAAAACTCCAGAAAGATTCCAAGCTTTTTAACACTTCTAGGCAAAACAAGTCATCAGAGAAATACACCAGTCTGGTACTTGCAGGGAAACTTAGACAAATGCTACTACCTGCAGGCTGTGACAGGTATCAGGTCTGTCACACAAAACCGTAATACACTTCTAATCTTGCAAAATTTAAAAATATTTTTAACTAGACTAATCATCAAGCTTCAATGGTCAACAGCAATATGGACACCAACCACCCTATTCAACTTACTTTTGCCTGGATATTGTGCAGTCTTCCATTTCCACCGCTCCAAAGTATTCACATCCCAGGTGCCTGTGAGGGACCGTTCTTCCACTGCTGCCACTGATCCCAATCCTTTCAGCAAAGACTGTGAGTAAAGAAAACACCAGGAATCAAATGAGAGTTTATGGAGAATAGTATCAACTCACCAGCCTAGTACACAGTAAGACCAGACAGAATTTTCAATTCTAGCATTGGCCAGCTAAGTAGAGCAGAGACTTTAAAAATCTGTGAGGTCATGTAAGTCAAGGGCAAACACAGATTCAGTAGGCTTCAAACTAAGAAGCTGGGGTGCTGAAAGCTTCCTCTGTGCTGTAGTACAGAGTCTATTAAAAGGGCTGAAACTCACATTCCCCTTTCTACTGAAACAGAATCCTACACATTGTTCCCCATGTTTCTGTCATGACAACCAAAATAATAAGCCCCTGCCATGGATTATAAAGTAATCTGCTTTCATCTGAAAGATCAAATAAACATGAAACTGAAAAAAAGCAAGTACATGATGGAAGTGACAAAGTTTGAACAACTCCCACAAATAAAAACTATAGGAAAAAATATGTTGTCCTTTAATCCTGTCCACGTTTCATGAATTATAGGTACAATTTGCAGTAACTAAAGACACAACAACTAAACAGTTGTTTCTACCCTCTGCACTGGTTAAGGTACTGCAGGAAGTGTTATACTATCAAGAGCTCAACAGGCCCAGTCTTACCCATATTTAAGCAGATCTTCATGCTATGCCTATGGCAACTTCATTTAAAGTAATGGCTTCTGTGTTGCAAAGCCATGTAATAAAAAAAGGCTCACTTCCCTTTGAGGTTGAAGTTATACTAATACTTTTGTATTCCATGGACTTTCTAGCACACAGGATGTGTCATTGCACCAGTTCTCTCTGGAATAAAAACACCTCGATTGGTATTCTGTCTCAAAAGGTTAGATTTACCTGTAGATCTACCATCACAGGCTGAGACAGCACAGGATCCTCTCCAACTTCATACAAATGTCTAATTCTTAGCAGGACACGACTGAAATCTGCATCACCTTGCTTCTGTTTACCTTCAAAAGAAATCAAAATGAAAACATTTTCTTACTTTAAACATAAACACAAGCTTTAAACTTTTTTTAAACTTTAAACTCTCATCATTTGAACTTAGTTCCTATTTTTTAAAGTTAGCAAGAGGACTAATTTCAAAAAATACCCAGCTCCCACTGTTGACAGGAATATCACTAACAGGCATCATAAACTCATTCAGAAGAAATATTTTACTATTTGAGTGGAGAAATAATAGAGCACAATTAACTTCCTTGATTGAGGAATTTAACAACTTTGAATAAATAGAAGTACTAGCCACAGAAGAGAGAAAAAAAGAAAACCAGCTTATTTAAGTGTAACATCCAGCCACTTTTTTGAAGGCACCTACCCATGTGGATGCTGTGGACCTGCTCTGCATGGTTAGAACTGTACTTCCACCCTGGAATGCTCAGGGTCTGGAGATGAAGATTAGGTGGCACAGTTACAGGTGAATCATGGACTGAATTCTGCTGAAGTTGTCTGGGTAGCTTTGGTTTATCTCCTCAATGCAAAATAAAACAAAGCAAACATTAAACATCCATCACACACACAAGCCTGGCTAGGACACTGTGGAAAGGTAAAGGGCTTTTAACTTATTCTGCCAAGGCAGAGGCAAAGTAGATGATATATTTTCTCCTTCCAAGATACAAACAAAAAGCAGCATGATTTTAACTGCTAGAAAAGTGTATCAGAGCTTTCCATAAAACAAATTTCACTGCAGTTTGAAATTGCTATTTCACTACCAGGCTTCAGTCTTAGTTAATAAGGTGGAGAAATATTTTTAGAAGAATGACTCAACAATGGTCATTAAGGACTCAGCATCCAGGAGGCTGATATATGGTGCACTAGCGGCTGCACTAATTTCCTGTGTAAACATTTAGTTCTCATTAGATGCTTTAAAATTTATTTTCCTCTGAAAGCAGAGATAATTATATAACAAGAGAAACATTTCATACACTTGGACAACACCCATGTTTGAAATTAATGCAAAGTAATCAGCAGGCTCTCAATCTGCCTCCTAACTCACTGTATACTAACTTTGCCACACAGGACGCTTGAAGTCTGCATTTACAAACTCAACAGCATAAATCAAACCAACATAAACAAGTCATTCAGTTGCTAAAGATAGCATAGGAAATGGAATGATTACCTGCTAATGCTCCAAACATTACTACTGGCCTGTGCTCTAATGCCAGTCCACTTGTCCGATACAAAGTATTGGTGACAGCCTTGGTTCCTAAAATCAGCCAAATTACAGGGCGAACCACTGAAGAGTCATTCAAAGTGAGATTGTTATTTAGGTCCCACTGAAGGTTGTTCCATAGTCTCCTGTGTAGCATCACCTGTATTGGGAAGGTAAATGTCACAACAGTAATCAGCCATCAGGCTTTACCTGTATTATCAGCAGCCATGAAATTATGTTCACCTAGAAAAATAAATAAAAATGTATGTGTTACCTCGACTTGTCCATTCCCTTGACTTGATACACCATGAGCTCTTTCTGCAAGCAGCATCAGCCTTGTGGTATCATCTTCAATGTAGGCAGTCTGGACCATAGGGTAATAGTTCTGTCAACACACAGCAAACCATGCAGAGATAATATTAACCCAGGAAACAGTAACAGAGAACGAAGATAAGGCACAACTGACTTTTAATTACACCTTTGTGCCTACCCGAGCCACTGTGTTATTCACATATGCCTTGAATGGTCTTTTCTGCATCTGATATCCGTTGTTGTCGGTATAGAGAAGTTGTTTGGTGTTCAAATTTGTGCTTGCTCTTAGAACTGCTTCACGATTTAATTCCAAAGGCCCAACACTATATTCTTGCTCTATTCTATGGCAAAGCAGATTTCCATTGTAGCCTTCTGGTACCGAATACAGCCTGGTATACACTGCATATATATAATCCTGAGAAGTAACATTGCTATAAAAATGAGAGGAAGGATACAGAGTTTATAAAGTGGAGCACTTGACTGGTTATGACAAAACTTGCAAGGCATTCATGATGTCATCCTACACAGACAACTTTCTTGCCCATTTGTTATCTATTTCATGCACAATTATTTTTCATTTCAATTTAACTTTCAAATCTATATTTGAAACACCCTGATATTCAATCAGAGTAAGTGATAACCTGCAAGTTTCCTTCATATTGGAAGTGTCAAAAGGATTCTTCATTTGACTACAAAGGCTCTGTTTTCTCAAAATTAACAATAAATTTAAAATTTATTATGAATCCCTAAGCAACATATTTACATTGTACAGAATACATGCATTTTTGCAATCTGGGTGACAACTTTAATGCAAAAGTTCCTCAATACTTTCCAAAGGTCGTTCTCAACTACGATCCTTGTACATTGCCATGTAAAGCAAAAGACTGCAATCAAACAACCAGATTTAAAAGAGGGTGAAGGGTTTATAGACTGATATAATTTTAACACAGAAAAGTAGCTAGTTCATCAGAGGTCAGAGCAGGATTCATTTCTGTAGGACTCATTTCCCCTTTCTCTAATTTGCTTGCAAGAAAGATACTCACAGTTATGAAAATGTATCATTATGTCCAAGTTCCATTCATGTAAGAGATTAACTGCAATATTCATTAAGGTGTACAGAACCAGTTTCTCAAAATAAGTTGCATTTAAAAAATGTATCACATAAGATCACCCTAAACAATCTCCACATTCCTCCCTCCCTCCTGCAGCAATATGTGCTTCAGAGTGGGCCCATGTGAACCTCATGAAGTTCAATGAGACCAAGGCTCTGCACTGGTGACAGGGCAAACCCAAGCACAAACATAGGCTGGGCAGAGAAAGGCTGGAGACCAGCCTTGAGGAGAAGGAATTAGGGATGTTGGCTAATGAGAAACTCAGCATGAGCCAGCCATGTGCACTCACAGCCCAGAAACCCAGACATGCCCTGGGCTGCATCCAAAGCAGCACAGCCAGCAGGGCGAGGGGGGGAATTCTGCCTCTCTGCTTCCCCTTCATGAGACCCCACCCATAGTGCTGCATCCAGCTCTGGAGTGTTCAACATGGGAAGCACAAGAACCTCTTGGAAGGAGTCCAGAGGAGGGCCACAAAGATGATCAGAATGGCGGAGCACCTCTCCTATCAAGACAGTTTAAGAGAACTGGATTGTTCAGCCTGGAGAAGAGAAGGCTCTTGAAAGACCTTATGGCAGCCTTCCAGTACCTGAAGGGGACCTACAAGAGAGCTGGAGAGGTATTTTTGACAGGGGCATGTAGTGATAGGACAGGGGAAATGGCTTTAAACTGAAAAAGAGTAGGTTTAGATTAGATATTAGGAAGAAATTCTTTACTCTGAGGGTAGTGAGACACTGTTGCAGGGAAACAGTGCAGATGGGGCTTTGAGCAACCTGGTCCAGTGGAAGGTGTCAATAGAGGGTGGCTGGAACTAGATCTTTACAGTCTTTCTACACCAAACAACTCTATGATTCTATGATTTACAGGAGATGCCTTCTCAGCAGTTCATTCAGCAGATGTATGATAGTTCTTTTGACTAAATTCTAAACAGTACACAGAGCTCACTGTTTAGGAGTAACTGTACAGAAGTAACCTCATACATATCTAAAGAATTAAACATTCCAGTGAAGTGAAGATGTAATGGTGTTGTACCTGTAGAAATACTGTCGTATCTCTGTCATCAAGCTTCCAGACATCACTTCCAACTCCACTGCTTTTGATACTGGAACTGCTGAAGCATTTGGAGCAAATAAGTAGTTATCTGAAATGGGTCCTTTCATTGTGTCTCCATTTACATGGTACTCAAGGAACTCCTGGGTGAACTGGACAGTCTGGTTAGTCTCCCTGAGAATCCACAGAACAGTAAAAATTATATTACTTACAAGCACATTTTGTACATGATAAATGCAAGGCTGATCTGCAACAGGAATGAGGCTGGGAATGTAAGGAAAAAAACACCTGTTTTGTCACAGTGGATTGATTTTGCAAGATTGGGTAAATGAGGGTATCAGAATTAAAGTGCTTCCCTTTAAGATGTATGTCAGTATGTAAATAAATGGAGTTTCTATGTAATTTTCTATTTTTGTAGAAGAGAACCATCTTAAGATCAAACATCATCTATATCACCTCACTGTTTCGATGTGAGAGTTGTGACAGGATTAAAACTGACCATTTCACAAGAATGAGGTACACTGCACTGCGCTAATGAATAATAAGGTTCATTTAACTTTGTAGCTAGGTAAAAATCAGCATGATGCAAGTTTCCATGTTTAACACTGGCAACAATAAAATCAACAGGGTAGCAACATTTACAATCACTCAGTACCTGCTGCATCTGCTCTTCTCTCCACTGAAGCTTACAATTTAGCTATTCATGACTTATTATCACAATTTTTAGAAAGTCATATGAAGGCAATTTAAGATGCTGCTCTCAGCTACCTGCTCTGCCTTTGAAAACAGGAAAAATCACTTCATCTAGCATATAAATTTATACTGCCAAACATTTTATCTTGTGTTAATACAGCTACCCACAATTTGTAATGACCGAGGAGAAAATACCCAAATGTTTTCTACTACTCCTCTTATGAAGCACTTCCAGTTCTAACTGCTGCAGTTTAACTTAGAAAGCTTCGCAGTTGAAGATCCCATTTTTTTAACCTTTCCTCCCATTCTTACCTGTGATGCCTCACCTTTCCCATTATCCCACTGCAAACTTTCTGAAACTTGACCATTTAGAGCTTGTGTAAAGGCTTGTGAAGAAAGTGAGTATCTGACTTCTACATGCTGAATTTCAGCTCTTGCTGCCTGTCAGAGCAGGATAGAGAAAACTGGAATCTGAATTTAGATTTTTGTTTTTCTGCACTATGTGTCTTACAGAATCTGGAGACAGTTATGATCTGGAGGCACTTTGAGAAAATATTTACTCCAGGGCTCTTAGTTAAGGTACATCTATACTTTTAAAGCTGATTTTAAATATACTGGATGACAAGTTCTTGCTCTAGGAGGCAGAATTATGAACAAAACCTCAAAGGTGAAAGAGATCTAGCCATCACCATGTCAGTGTCAAAGGGGTCAAATATTCCATCAGTATGTAACAGCTGACAATCTGAATCCTGAGCAGGCAAAAAGCAGCACAACTCCACTGAAGCAGAAGAAATTGGGCGAATTTGCATCAGCTGAGAAAGACCATCTGAAAACCCCAAATCTCACCTAAATCTTGTTAATACTTTCACCTTATGTGCCTGATTATATAATAATACCTTAGCTCAGAGTTTCCTTTCAAATAGTTTTGTAGCTTTCTACCACAGAAAGAGCGAATGGAACTTGCAAAACATTACTCTGTAAAAAGTAAGCTCTTGCTTTATCACTTAAGGCTCATTGTATAGCCATAGTGTATGTGCTTACTTAGTAATTTCTAATAAAAATGCACATTCATAACCCTCTTTTGTTCTAAGTACACTAAACTCTGCTGATACACTAGTTATTACTGTGATATGTCATCTTTGACCAAGTGCAGAGTTAAACAGGGCAACATCACAGAACTAATATGGAATCACACCTATGTGTTGAAGTGTCCTGTAAAAAGGAGGGCATGTGAAGTGGGGATAAAAAAGAACTGTAAAGACTGTAAAGAACATTTTGTTAGTTGAGTCTTGGAATTAAGACATATAATACAGTCTTTGGACTTATTTTTACAAAGTGTTCTAAATAATCTGAAACATTCCTGAGAACAAGCAGGCAGTCTCACCTCTCTGTAATGCTGTGCATCAGGTTTGTGTTTTGGTCAAACACGATCTGGTAGCAGTTGTTAACCACAGGAAACAACTGTTGACTTTGCTGATCTGCACGAGTTAAGTCTCTCCGCTTGTACTTGATTGATCTCCCAATAAATGCAGGCTGTTTACCATTCAGGGGCTTAATACTGTATTTTCTGTAGCTCAGACCACTTATTGCAACTAGAATATACAGATCATAGGTAGACTGGGATTCCACTGAGCTTTGAACCTGTACATTAGCATACACAAAAATGCTTCATTACAGAAAATTAATTAGCAAAGCAATTACCTTCATGTGTTGTAAGCCCTAAATTATAAAAATTAGCTTCTACTTTAATAATAAGTTTCTAAACATGCCATTCTTATAATTCTGAATTATAATGTAGATCCATGCTGCTTTTAATTGGGAGCCTGGTGAACTTGGATTAAGCTGAGCCTTTCTAGTGATGGAAAGAAAGTCACTAAGCAAACTAAAATTTATTTTAATGTGAACATGGAATCATAGATTTAAGATCACACTGCAAAATGTCTATATGAGCAGAAATAATCATAAATTAAAATGATCAGTCAAATGACAGAAAAGAGACTGAAACCCAAGACACAACAAGTGTAAAGAAAGAGAAAACTCATGACAAGAGGAGGAAGCACCAACATGCATCCTCACCTTAGGGAAGGCACATGGGAAGGAGGTAGAAGCATGTAACATCCTTTTGCACAGAAACACCAGTGTTATGTAATACTGAAATACCTTAAACAACAGCTTTTAATCACCTTTCAAACTACATGTATCCTGCCCATTAATGTTATATACTTTAGTACTACTTTTGATTTGGAGAAAGAAAATGGGACTAGATAAATACTGAACAGATTCTATGGACAAGAGGTTAGTTACGACTTAGAAGTGATTCAAGCAAGCTGTTTGTACCTTCACACTGTGGGCTGACATAAGTCCAGTTACACCACAGACAAGCTAACAACAGTGGAATCAACAGGGTCTACTCCCATTCTCTCCCATCAGTATACAACTCGTGCATGTGGTGCAAAAGGCAGCAGAGCATTTGCCAAAGCTTCAGTTCCTCTCAGCCACTTATTCACATCAATGTTCTAAGCTAAAGTTTTATTTCTCTGAACTGCACATACTGAAATTAAAAGGCTCCATACCACCTTGTCATAACTGCTAAAGAGATTTTACTTAACCTCAAGTGACTATCCACAGGCATATAAGAGTAACTTCTAGTGAAAGAGAGTATAGATTAACTTGGTACAGAGAGTTTTGCCTTTTTAAAAGAAGGGCAACTTGCCCTTAGGGCATCCTAAATCCTGAATAAATGCCTTGAATACATGTCAATCTTGTCTTTGTATCTTACAAGACTGAAGGCAAAATGACTTCAGGGGGGTAAGTGACTGACAGTCAAGCATGACCATGAGCCAACCCGAAGAGCTGGATGGTTTCAGATAAAGGCAGTATGGTTTTATGCCATCACATGCACAGGAACAAGGGATAGGTGCTGTGCATCACTACCTGACTACAGTGTGCCTTCATGCATGGTCACAGTCATAAGCCACAGGTCATAGAAACTCTGTCCAGCTCGCAGAATTTGCTGAGCTATCTGGCATCTCAGGGACAGAGGGGAGCATCTGGAATTGCATCAGGCCTCTTCAAGCTGTACGTGCAGGAAGCATTCCTGGAGGTTTATCAAGCCACTGATGATGATTCACTCTGCACAGCAGATGCTCCTGAGAAAGGCTAGTGCTAGTTTTCACTGGAGGCCACTTTCTTCCCTCCCAGGAACAGCTGGCTGTGTCTTGGAGCTTGGCTATGACAGAATGAGCTGTCAAATGGCAGCTGACTGACACCAGTTTCTAAGGCCTACATTTATTAATTCTCTTCTTCTCCCTCCCCAAGGTAATCTGTCAATTGTACAAACAGGGCTGTTAATAGTAAGGCAGGGCATCAACATAAAAGGATTTATTTGAAACAGTGTTTTTTAGAGAAAGAAAAATAAGGTAAGAACCACCAGGTCACACACAGCAGGCATGCAAAGGACAAACCAAACACACTATAAGACCAGCAAGTCCTTTTGGACAGTAAAAAAAGTCTCTCTGTTGAGAGAACAGGCCAGTAAAAACAACCCTTGAAGGACAAGTAGGAAAAACCCACTTCGACAGGAGGTAGAATCCAGCCAATGAAAACTGACAAGTGAGAGAAAAGTAACAGAAAGAAACAAAGTTGAAGTACCTGCGCTGGTACAGAACGTCCCAGTTCATCATAAACACTAATTGCCTCACTGCTGACAGAAACCGTGACAAAGGTAGTGATGTTCCATGCCAATGGGTTATAGACAACAACATACTGGTCAACATCTGTAGTGCCTTTGTGCATGCAAACAAACAAAAGTACCAGTCACTGTGTTATGTATTTTTAAAATTTGATATTAAAAAAGTACTTGAGAAATCTGTCTAGGTACAACCATCTTACAAAATTTTAACATAAAACCCCACAGTACAACTTCGTGATTGAAAAAAGGAAAACATTTTATAGTCCTTCATAAAAACCTCTTCTGCTTTATTCTTCTATTCTCTGCCCAATCAAAAAAGACCATGTATTCAGAAAATGACACCTGAGTTGAATGTAAATGCATTTAGTGAACATAAGCTGCTCACCACAACTCACTGTCATGCAGTATTAACTTTACCAGAGTTACACAGAAGATCAAGTGAGAAGCCTAATTTAAAAACAGCTCTGTAAAAACCCAAATCAGTCTGTTGCACAGCCCACAGCACTGCTTACATCTGACACTTTAAAAAGTTTCCAAAGTAAAGATAAAAGGGAGTGTACAGTCTTCAGAATAGACTTCTTAAAAATCCTTTTACATTTTTTACACAAGCTGGTAGTACATTAGAGCAAGAATATTTCTTGACTCTGACTGTGATCCTCAGCATGTAATGCTCTGTTGCAGAGTAAAGTTAGTTTAGCGACTACTCTGATCAGCACTTCTTCCTCCCCTCTGTTTTACATCTGAGGTCTGAATCTGGGAGCCAGGTCTAATACATGCACTGAGGTAGGGTTACGTCTAACATCAGCTGAGAAATCCTGGTTTCAGATGTTTAAGATCTGAGAGCTCAGATCTCATAAAGCAAACAGGATTTTCTAGTCATGGTTCACAAAACTTAGATGTACATAGTATGTCGATTGTTTTGGAAGAAAACATGATAGCTTTCACAAGGCAGCTGGAAGATTGGAAAAGCTGTGCAAAAAGTACCTGGTTTTCCTGAGTCTTTAGTGTAAACAGAAGAATAGACCTGTCCATTTTTCTTCGCACTGTTGATATCAAAGATTATGGAGGCCATTAGCTTCTTTACGTTGAGCATTCCATACATCAAATTATTCATGTACATGTCCGTCACCTTGGGAGACTCTGTGCCTGTTATACCATCGTGGTGCTGGACCTTATTTCAAAAGTAATTTGAAAAATGCAACAGGATGACAGCTTCAGGTTTGCACTTGTATCAACATAATAGTCAACTAAACTTCAGATACACAGCTTAAAACAATAAGGGATGACAGATTTATTCAGATTCACATTCTGCCTACTTCAAATTCCTATATTCTGCATGAAATGGTCAAAGGCAAAATGCATACAGATTTCTCTCAATACACATTCCTCTTTCAATATACTAGAGTTCTATCCTTTGAGGAAAAAAAAATAAGCAAGTTACCAAAATCAAGAATGCAGCAAAAATATCGCAACAAGACAGGTTTTTCATTTCCTACTAAGACCTGGTCATTACCTCAAGAGACAAAATAATCATTGACAGCAAAAACATTGAGGACTGTAAATGGTTAATGATATGAGGCTAATCACTTAGCTGCTGAACTTTGAAGGAGCACATTTGTCCTTCCTCTTCTAACTTGTTGAAGTAGAGGTTATTGGTAGTTTTTAATTAGTTCCATTTTTGTTTGGAATTTGTTTGGTTTTTATTTACATTTAAGAACAATTTTGTAAATAACAAAACTAACATTAAAAAAAGGAATGTTATATGCAAAGTTTGAAACCACATACTCTTTCACTGGTTGAAGCAAACATTTGCCAGCAACCATGTCTTAAATGCATGTTTAAGGGGTTAAAGTCATGTTTCAAGACAATTTTTTTAAAACTTGCTTTATTTTTACTTACGACTTGCAAAAGGGGGAAAATTATTTCCAAAACCAAAAAAGCAACTTTGAGATACTCCAGCTGAAATGCTTATGCAAACTAAACATTTGGAAAACGAACATTTTCATTCAAATTAGAAAATAAATCAATCTTTACCTCTGAAACTGCCCATCTAAGACTCTGAAGTTGCTTTAAAGCTTTACATTTGCAAATAGAACCTTCTGGGTGTTTCCGGACATACTGTGTGAAAAAGGATTCTCCAGCATAAAGCAGTGAACTTGCTCTCCTTGCAATTCCTTTTAGTGTGCTCCGAGAAGTATAAAACCCAGTCCATGCTTGGAATGGCTCTGTTTAGAGTTAACAGATCCAATACACATCAAAACATCGCTTCATTTATCACCTATCAGACTTCTACTGTTCAGCTTCTTACATGAATCCTACTGGGGGTTTACACAGCAGCCATCAAGTAGAAAAGTTATAAGGCCTACAAAGAAACCCAGCCAGGAACATGCACTTTGGAACATCTCTCCTACAGACCTGGTAACATGCAAGTTTGATACAAAGCCAGTACCAACCAAGTTAACCTGTGTTTACAGAAATTTCTGCCTTGTGGATCTGCACAAAAGAATTTTCAAAGTTTCACTGAAACATGTATTATTATTAGTTGTTAAAAAATAGATTATAATCCTTGGTAACTGCTTGATACACACACTCTACATCTCAACCTCTTAGCCAAAGGGATTTAGCTTAAATTTAGTTTCCTCAAAATGGAGTAGAAACAGTGACGTGATGACTCCAAACTACTGCAGCACTTCAAACTACATCAAAAGATGCCCTCAAGTGGTTACTGGAAAGTATTTCAACAGAGTGAACTAGGAAAACAAGTATTTGTTTTAAAACCTCCAAATCTCTCCTTAGGGGTGGGGGGGATGTTTGGGAGGGATTTCTTTTAAAATACCCTAGAGAAACATAGGTTTTCCAGAAAAAAGTTGGATAAAGTGTTTTCTAATGAGCGTACATGAAACTGTAATAATCTGCTATCAACCCAGGATCAAGGGCAACATTTAGAAAATAGGATCTTTTGCTCAAAAAACATCAGGACAAATTATTTTTGGCCTGAAAGGTGCTAGAAGTTTCAACAGAATTAATTCCATTTTAGTTTTCAACGTTACAAGCAGAAGAACAACATGTACATATCAGCACAGCACAATGAATGCAGAGTAGAAGGAAATACTTATCTGTGACTTAAAACTTGAGTTTCCATATGTCATAAGTGAGCCCAATAAGTGACTCACAAGAAAGGGCATAGCAAGATGAGAGAGGATTAATCATCAAGAAGCAAAACAGTATGTGGGAGAAAGTGCACTCAAATCTATACTGCAATTGCAAGGCACAGAAAGTCATTTGGGGAAAAAACTACATCTATGTGTGGGCACCCACCTGGAACACTGAAGGTGCTGCTATTATGCAAGCTAATAGCAATTGATTCCTGCAGGTAAATTATGCCAAAAGATAAAGTAAAGAGCCCAGATGTAAAAGGATATTAGCAGTTAGAACTGGCAATGCTTTTATCAGCAAGTTGTTAGGAATGACATGATCCCTAGAGGGAGGTGAGGGAGTCAGGGATGTCAGGGAGTCCATGCAGTGATTCACAGGAAGCAATGGTTATTTTTATTCATTGAAAAGTTAACAGACACATTACAGAACAGTCTGAAATATAGGTACACAGCCAAAAAATGTGATTAAGCAGTGGTAGCTACAATTACACAGAAAGGTGTTTTAATGAAACCAATGATACTTTAATAATAAACCAGGCAAGAAAATAAATTAATGAGTTTAGAAAAGGAGAAGTTGTCTGTGCCTTCTCTCTGCATACTTTGATATGAAGTCTAAAAGGGTGAATTTATTGGGGAAAAGAATTAAAGGGATGTTGGGTATGGCATGAATTTTTTCATATTTTTCTCATACTTTTCAGCTCTGCTTGAAAAGCTAAGTTAGCATGGCACGCAAGACGCAAGCAACAAGGAGCTCCAAAGAACTTCTGTAACACTGTATTATGAAATTTCAGAAACACTGATAGTATTTTTACTTTTTGAGACTGCAGTTATAAGAGAATTCTTTTCTCCTCCAGAACTTCAAACTGTTTTCTTTAATGAAAAAGGCAAGACTTTCCTCTACAGGAGACTTCAGGGTTTCTACACTAGTATTTTTTTTTTATCAGGTCATCCTTACCTAGTACGCTTTGCTTTATATAAAAGATTAGGTTTGGAGTTCACAAACTGCATTCCTGATGGATGCAACAAGCACTAACAGCCATTGGAATCTATATGACCAGATTATATATTTCCTGCAATTGCTCAGAGTGTGGACATCAAATCCTCAACATTGACTGTTTCACTTTGGGAACTCCCATCCCACTGTACTAACACAGAAGTACCCCAAGAGCTTTCAGATTGCCTTGGTCCCTCGGTTACCTGTAGCTTCTCCAGACATTCACACATCACTCCATGTCATGTTTTCGACCTCTGGTTCAAGCTATGTAAAATTCAGTTCTTTCAAACAGTAAAAATGGGACATTGTTCTATGTTGCCACACATCCATCTTTTTTACACAACTAAGTTGGGATCAACTTGTCTGTTGATGACACCTCATAGAATACACAAATCTTAAAAGAAGGCATTTTTCTTCTTTATTTCTTATTTTCTCTTACTAAAATAAGTACATTTGAGGCAGACATTAGGCAGCTGTGAACTTCATTACCTGTTGAATATGGAAGAAAGTCTTGAGAGTCTCGAATTTCCCATGTAAGATTCCTGCTGTAAACCGCTTGGAAGTAATCGCTGACAGTGGCGTACTGGACAGTCACTCCAAACTCACCAGAATGCTTGTTAATATAATCCACCAACAGGTCCATGTTAGAGTACTGAACAGATGCATTAAAGAACTGTTTGTCACAGCCCTGAAATTCCAAACACAGGACAGCCAAATGACTGGGTCACTTAATTAAAGAGGATAATTTTTTAACACTAATCTAAGTTCCAGGGGGTATTTCTTTTGATTGTTACTGCCTATGTAACTGATATTAGTTACAAAACTGCCAAGACTGGGTAGGGTTACATGCACAGCTTGTTTGTAATCATGAAAAATCATGAAAAAGCGTAGAGTTTTACAACCATATATTCTCTCTACTTCTTTACATAGCATTATCACAGACACAGAAACCCAGGCGTCAGAGACTGAAATTTTCTTACATTACTGAAAAACTGTGGGTTTGGATCTAGATGTTAGGGATTTATTTGTACTATTAAAAGCTTCTCCCCATTCCAGCATAATTTTCACTATAGCACAACTACAGAGAGTTACATTCTACTTCTCACTCTCTACAAAAATAATACATTCAGTCTAAGCAACAGTGTCATAAACACAGGAGAAAAACAAATCAGTGACTCAAAGCTGCATGAGTCAGAAAAAGTTTTTCTTTGTAACAGCAGATATTGTGGTGAAACAGCCTGTAAAGAACACACATGATCCTTTAACAATGTAATTATGAGACCTAAAGCATCCATCAAAATTAAAAACCAGACTGTACATTCAGTTTAGGTGAAGTTATTTTTTCCCTTGGACTTGAAAACGGCAAGAGCACATCAGTGCTATGTGTACATGTAGGATATAATTAACACTGCATATTGCCAAAATAAGTGTTTGGATGACCAAGCTGGGATATGCAAGCTTATGGTTCTAACTAAAATACAAAGACTGTATAAGAAAATGATTACACATCTGTTAGAAAAGACCATGGCTACCTAATGTGTCATACACTTTCCTAAAATGCTGTAATTTTTGTTAACACAGAGTTATGTTGGGCTAAGCAGTTATAAAAGGAGATCATTTAAACAGACAAAGCAAGGGGAGAAAAAAGGAAGCAGTACTGCAATATGCAGCTTTGCAAGAGGTTATCTTTACAGTTTTGTTACATTTATTTCTACACTGAGTAGGGTAGAAGACTTGATAACAACTGGCAGGCTTTACAAGGAAATTTTAAATATCATTACTAGTCAGTCATTTGGACCACAATTATTAGAAAAACACTATGTTGGATGGTTTGCACCAGCATTTCTGCAGTACCTACTGCAGCAAGTACCTCTTCCAAAGCAATCACTCATCAGACACTTACCCACGGCCACAACACATCCCCTGTCCGGAACCAGGCTGCTCTCTCCTTAATGTTTGCCACCATGGTTTGTGCATACAGGTGGAGGTTAGCATCTGTAACAGGGAGACTCATGTTTGGATAAACACCATCTTTTGGTGGATCTGGGAAAGTTGCAAATCCATTCCAAAAAAATCCTGACCTAAGTAGAAGTAGAAAGCAGTAAGTTGTAAACAGGATTTACTCAGCCTGGAAAAACACATCAAAAGGTGCTGGTATAATGTACATACCCAGGGAATAAGAGGCAAAAAAAATCAGTTTATATTCATTGCTAGTATTTAGGTTTAAGTATTTATTTTGGGGTAGAGGTAGGGGGAACATTCCCCAGTTTTCTTTCAGCAACTGTGCAACTTCTCAAGTCCCTGCTGCTTGCTGGCATAGAACAAAGAAATGATAGGACAAACCAGCAGCTTTGTAACAATGAGGATGTTCCCTCAAGTAGACTTCATTTTCAAAGAGTATTTTACTGGATAAGCCGGTAAGCAAAAGAAAGTTTTCAAAAGTTCTGATTTCTTCACAAAATAAATGGAAAACTTCAGTTGCTTTAGTTTATACACAGACAATATACACAATCTCAGCTCAAGATAATGCTGAAAATCTCCGATAGAAAATCAATTAGCAATAGCCATGTCCCTGCTGAGCTTCCTGGAGCTTTTAAATCTTTACTTCCAGAGAAAAAAGACCCCAGTCCTACTTTGGACATTTTCTCTTTACAGTAATTAATTTTTTTCACATTTTCATTGTTTTTTTAAAATAAGGACTGACAGTGGAAGTCAGTCACTGTGTTTTAAGTAGATGAAAGCCATACGCATGTTTCAAGCCTCCTGGTGTAAGAAAACATTATTTTTCAAGTCTGTCAATATTTACAGGTATTTTTAATGCCTGTCAGTAGTAACTGTCACTTTTGAGAATTCCATTGTTAGGCACTGAGCAAACTTCATTTATTGTGGTGGAAAGCTGGGGATGCTTAATAATCCTTATTCAGGTCTACATAGTCTAGACATCTCCTTGACATACCACGGGTCAGGAGAAAGCAGTAGGATACTGTTGAACCAAAACAGTCAAAGAAAAATGCTTAAACCCAAATAATATAAAATCTCAGAAGTGAACAACATTTCCACATATTTAGGAAATCTTTGGACCTGTTTGAAAAAGGTAATTGTGATGGAGTACAGTAGCTGTACTGATCCATAACATGGGTGAAGATCTCCTGTCTTTCAGATAAGGAAGGAGAGCCCTGCCATACAAACTGAAGCTTCTGGAAAACAAAAAAGGTAAGAAACCATTACCCTTGATGACATGCACAGAAATACATCATTAATAACTTAAGACTTCAGAGTTCCCATCTTCCCTTCCACCACTTTTATTACTTTTAAGTGCTTTTTCTGGAGACCTGCCAATGGTACCCCAGGCAAGGTCACACACGATATACAGGAGGCCACACTAGTGCCTCTTTCCACTAGAACTGATGGAGGAGAGAAGGCAGCACACTGCCAGCATACTAACATCCAGAGATAAGCCTGGCTTATCACAGCCCTTACACCTCACTTGTTCCAATGGAAGTTGAACACCTATAAGCTAGAAAACATCCAGATGTAGACTGATTGCACTGTAGTCACAGTGGGAATCAATGTTTAACCGAGTGAAATAGAATTTTACTGTTCTGGAAGCCTTCAGACTGTTAAGGGCCAGAAAAAAGAAAAACTACCTGGGCAAAGATTGTCAAAAGCTCATAAAAGATTTTAACAGAAAGGAACTACTCCAATTCATAGCAAACACAAGGTGGTAGATTCTGGCTTCACTAAATTCAACATGAATTCTGTTGTCTTCTTCAGAGACAGTTGAGTTTTACCCAAGATTCATAAAAACTGCCTTTGCCCAGAACACAGTGGTGAAAGCCCCTTATTTTCACATAATGTAGTGAGTAAAACTGATGACAGATCAGGTCCAACACCATGATATGAAAAGCATTTACTGTGGATGGGATACTGTGCAGAGAAGGCAGAATATGAAAGAAAACCTGAATTCAGCAAAACCATGACTAGCTGCCACTTTAACTGGCCTACTATTATTAATTTTACAGGTACAAATAAGTGTTCCAAGCCTGACAACACTGTGCCCAAACATGCACATTACACTTTAAAACAGTTCACATAAAACCCAACAGATCCAAGATTTTCTCAAGGAAAGCTGAAACTCCTTCTAGATGTCTCCAGTTCAAACACTCCTAATTCAATGTCCATTTAGACTTGCCCATATGCCCACACTTTGTGTCTTCTTCTGGCTAGACTACATTTTATCATTGACCAGAAGTCATGAACACACTAACTGACCAAATAACACAGATTGTTTCACCATTACTACATGCAATCAGCAAGTCACTTTTAGATAAGAAATACCTCAATTTTCTTGCACAAATGAGAGAGATTCTTATCTTAATGTCATGGTTCAGATTATTGTAAGTAGAGGCCAGCAATGGTTTCATTCCTAAGGGTATTCTTACCTTGTTTTTCTGCATGTCAGCCTTCAGGTCATAGTCAATACGAGAAATAAGATGAGCATTGAAACCAGCCAGAGCAAAAAGAGTTGGTGTTGTAGCTGAAGCTCCAAAAGGATCAACATGCCAAGAAAACTGAGGCCTGAACCCAAAAGTTTCATACAAAAACCCATGACCTTCTGCAAAGTAAAATTTGTTTAGGTTAGGAACACTTCTAAAAGTTAATTTCATAATTTTAATAGGCACATAGTGTCACAAATAAGCACTTAAAGGATAGCTTCTTGTTGCCATTTTCCAAAGCACTCAAAGTTTCAGGAACTTAATCACTCAAAGCAAAAAGCTTCATACTAACAATGTTTACTTTGCTATGCCAAGTATAACTCATTAACATTACAAAAGACGAATAACAAAAGGGAATTAAGATTAGAGACAGGTCTAGGAAAAAGAACATAGATATAGATTAGGTTAAGGCTAACAGCCAGGTTGGAAGCTGCATGAAAACAACAACCTGGAGTTTAGTTCAAGTTTGCTCAAATCATAAAACCCACTCTCATAAAATTTCAGTCTAATTTTAAAGACAAAGGGACAGGGAAGCAAGCCATCCACTTGCTATAAAATAAAACTAGCATGAATATCATTACTAGTCATATGAAAAGAGCTAAAGGTTGATAGTGATCTTGATACAAGACGTTATTTACAACTAACGTTACTAATTTAGTTACTAATGTTACTAATATAGAAATGAGTTTTAGAAAAAGAAAGCCCCAAACTAGAAAGCCCAGACAATAGAATAAACCCAAAACCATCATTTAAATCAAAGTAAACAACCAGGAAAGCAGTAGGCTTTATCTGGAACTCAGGTATATTGCACTTGGATACTCATCATTAAAAAAAAAAAAAGAAAAAAGAAAATTGCAGATCATTATTTCATGGTTACAGATTTATGCTCAGAACTATTTGAAAATACAATCATATCTTCCCTGGTTTGGAATAACTCCATTTCAAATTTTAAAATCACATCTGAATAAGTGATGCAAGGATGCAAGGCTTCTTTTCACTTTATCTTTCCCAAGGTTTCGTTTTCCCTAGCTAAAATCTTCAAAATGTGTTTAGGTATTCTGATGGAGGCCTATTTGAAGCAGTTTTCTAGGCCCCTCCAAAACCCTGGATGTCTGGACAGACAAGAGAAGACATGCAGAAATGTAGAAATGTAGACCCCAAATGTCTGCACTGGCTTTGTCTTCTCAACTTGAACTGTACACAATCCAAAGATATTCTTTTTCTTTGTATGTACTCACACTTAAACTGAGAAGAGTGCTTTCGGGGAAAAAAACCAAGAATTTTAAAATACATTAATACTTTTGTTTCTGATGAATAAACTACCAAACTTGAAATTTCTTTTTTTTTTAATAAAGACTATTTTTACACAGAAAGAAATGTTAAATTAGAAATAATGTATTTTTCAGACAACTCCAATGAATAGAAAAGCTCTGTTTGTGCTTAACAAAAGGACTCTTAAATCACCATTACTATTTTATTTGGAGAAGTCCTAGGTTCAGTGTTCTAAGCCCATAAAGCAACCTTTAAACCTTTAAAGGAATCAAGTGACAGCAAAAAAAAGTTCATGTCCTCTCCTCCTCTTGGACAGAGTGTACTGAGGTACAGAAGCAGCTGCTAATCCTGTGTTCCTGAAAAACACTGGCAAGCAAGGAACAAGCCAGTGGTGCTGTGCACTCAGATTCAGAAAATAATGGAAGTGTTTTCTGTCCCTTTACTCTCCCATGTAGAAAGCTGCCTGGAGCACAGCCCTGGAGCAGGCAGAGTTTCTATCAGCCATGGCAGCTGGTGCTAGCACATCCCCTCCTTGCTACTCCCTCGTGGCATATCACAGACATCTCCAGCACAGTGGTGGCATCAGTTATCCTGTTTCTGTTTGCATTAACCAAACAAACCTGTGTACTAAAAGACTCTTCAAACCATCAGATGGACAAGGGTAACATACAAATAGCCAGATGCAGAAACGGAGAGATTAAAATGGCAAATAGTGCATCTCTTGGAAATGCACACCTCTTACTAACAGGAGATGATAATGATTACAAATGGCTTCCTCCTCAAGGAAGTCCTTCAAATAATTTTAGTTGACTTCAGCAACATTCCAAGGCCCCCATTCTGCAGAAGACATTGCCTAAACAATACAACTTCCCCACACTCGGAATTGCTACCAGGTATTTTCATGAGGAGTGTTTCATAACCTCAATTTCACTGTAACTATCTTCTCAGAAACTTAAGCTCTCAAAAACACCCATAAAAAAGGCCTCTGCTCCAAACAAGTTTATACCTGACAAACCAGCTTTTGGTAACCTTTGTGCTTGCTGCAGAACTGTCATGTCAAAACTAATTTTTTTTTTTAAGCAAAGATTTTTATCTGAATAACACACCAGCAAAAAAAAAAAAGAAATGCTTTAATGAGTTCTTAAAAAGTCAGAAAATAATAGCAATTTTGGAGTGGAAAAGTGAAAACCAAACAAAACCTCCAAGGTCAATGAAAAATAAAAGTTAAATGCAAATATGCATACCGGTCAACTGTAAAATTTGATCATCAATTAGTGTCACAGCTTCATCATGCATCACTTGCCCTCCAATGACAAATTCCAGTCGTCCCTCCTGAAGCAACTGATGGACCTGCAATATTGAAATTAAGACAAAGAACACAAGCACCATTTTAGTCTTATCCAAAAAGGTTGCAAATTCATTTGATATCACAGCACATTACCTAGACATGACATTTGTCAAGAAGGCATCCAGGACAAAAAGCTGATAAAAGGCTGTCTGTACTGAGTGCTACCTATAGGAGAATAAGGGGGAAAAAAGCATTCCAATGTGCAGCACAGTGCATTGATTTATCCAGTTTACACTGAAACCAGGTAACAGGAAGAAAAGATGCAGAGCCAGGTAGACACTGACCTTTTGGTGTTTCTCAGTAGTGCTGTTACTGCACCTTTCTATACTGTCTGAACACCAGACACTGCACCGGCAGCAGCCTGTAATCCTGCCTCAAGGCAGCTAGAGCTGGGGGATTAAAACAGAAGATACTAAAGCTTCTCCCAAAATCTTCTCCCTGCTGCATCCCGCTTGGCTTAGGGAAGGCACTTGGTGGCTAGATGAGGGAGCAATATGCAACTCCTTGCAAGCAGCAATGGAGCCCCAGGCAAGCAGTACTATTCAAGCTCCCAGGCTTTCCTTTGGCTGGAAACCTAGATCTGTATTGAGACATAGAGTGTGTCATCACCCTTTGTGGATACAAACATCTCTCCTCCACTCCATATACATTTATCTTGCCTTTGGGGCACAGACAAGTTGCTCAACTTGTGACTAACAGAATGCTTTATTAAGAAATAGGTATTCCACAGGTTTGCCTGCCTGAATAACCCACTGCTAACCTTAATTTCTTGTCTTGTTCCTAGTTTAAAAACTGTCAATATATTACAACCTGCTCAACTTTTGGTGGTGGCTTTTTTGGGGGTCTGGGATTTTTTTTGGTGAGGAGGAGTTCAATTTCAGTTCCTAGAAACAACAGGTATGCTGACAAGTACAGCCTTCAGCAAATACTGGATGAAGTGGGGAGTGGTGTTTGGAGGGAGGAAGGAATAGTCTATAGCAGTCCCTTTCTAAAAGTGTTAGGAGTCTTCTGGTTTTATTTTAGTTACTTCACTAGAAACTCAGATATCTCAAACTTCCAATAAGTAAAGTTTATGCAAATATGTATTTTAATCCTCAACTTTTTTTTTTTAAATCTGTCATGTAGGATGCCATTTTTAGAGCTATTATGTTTATTTTCCCAGGAACCTTCAGTGTCTACTCAGATAGGATGCCAGATTGTCAATTTTGATTATAATCATTTCTCTCCTTCACAATGTTGTGAAAACGCTTCAGGGCTCAGCATTCCTAAATTAGTTCCAGCCGACTGTGGTGACTGATTAGCATGCTGGGAGACCAGATAACTGATATCTGGTGTCAGCACAGAACTGGCCCTGACCTACATGAAAAGAATCTGTGATTATTATTCCCCATTTGGATGGATGTCCAAAATTACCTCTGATCCAAACTTGGGGGCACAGAAATGTTTTTTTAATGTAAGTTTTGTGGAACCACTGAGAGACGGGAAACACAAGAAAAATAATTCAAGCAATTTCCGTAATATCCAATCTCCCTCCTCCCAAAAAAAGAAAAGAGTATCTGTAAGGACAAGAACTTTTTCTGATCAGAAGGGGCAAAAGGAAGGGAGAATGGAGGAAACAGATGCAGTGGTACTATATGCAGCAGGCTGCCATGGTGTTAGAACATATCTGTGACCCCTGGGACCATACTACCATCAACTCACACCTACAAACCAGAAGTGGTGACACATGTTTTTTCCCCCCTAGGTAAGGCACCCAGACATTAAAGCAGGACAAGGAGGTAGGAATGGTTCACACAAGAAATTTCTGTGTAAACACAATAAATAAATACAGTAAATAAAATCTACAAGGTTCTTATCTGGTGGAATATTGCTGCAGTACATTTCTCTCTTACATAGTCTCCTGTCTGAATTGAAAAACCACCTTCTGTACCCAGGCCGTACCTTTAACTAGTTTTTAATGCTATAGTTCCAATTCAAAGCAGACACTTCAAAACAAACTAGAACTAAATTCTGAATTCCAAATAAACCACTAAATGAAGAAAAAAAAAGAGAAAATTAAAACCAGAGTGCCTGTGCTACAGAAGATCATTAATGCTGGAGTTCAAGTGGAAAAAGCAGGGCAGTAACCAGAGTGACCTAATTTCAGGAACCAATATTTGCAACTTGCTAATGTTAAAAACCTATCATTTATCTTAAAATTTGAGATTCAACATTAGACACACAGGTTTAATAGGAATTTAGTTTTAACCACTTTAATTTTGAGAGAAGAAACTACAAAGTTACAAGAGAACTAACTATAAAATGTGTGAAAGCAACAATTACAAATAATTAGGCTAGGAAATTGAAGCCTGACTCATAGGTACTTATTTTTACATTACCAAGGTCAAATGTGACACACATTATCCTTCTAGATTCCAAATAGATAGTAGAAACATGGACCTTGACTTTAAATATAAAGCATAGCATAGCAGCAGAACATACTTGAAGTAAGATCAACTCACGTTTGGGAGCTGGAGGACTTTCCTGTCCTTCTACAAAGCAGTTCCTATGCTATTTTCTTCCTCACTTACAGAACAGTTTTCTAATTTAATAAATCCATAAGAAAATTTGTTCTACAAGAGGCAAGTATGGGCAGAGTACCCTCACAAATAAACTGTCCAAACCCAGCAAAATCTCTCATGCAAAGATCAGCTGTGCACAGACTGTTACTTGAATGCTGAACGTAACAGAAGATTCAGAATTCAGTGAAGGACTATGTAAAAAAACCAAAAGCCAGACAAGACATGTTGTTTTTACATTATGCTTCAAACATCTATAACTTTAAACAAACTGAAATGTAAAAAACTGCAAATAATACCCTACTGCTGTTTGGACCCTGATAACAAAACCGACCATGAAGTTCTTAAAAACTACCCATGGGAAGCTGCATCTGTACAGCCTTTGATTTTAGGATCCAAAACAAACATCTGCAAACATAACCAGCTGCTAGGCTACCAGTCCAGTCTTTGACTCAGTGTGTTTGTTTCATGTCAGAGGAAAGAAGAATTGACAAATAAAGCTTTAGGATAACTTTACTAGAAAAAAATCACTGCCATTAAATGTACAGTCACTGCTTTGCTGTACTGCTCTTGTTTACAAATGGCAGGTTTTGGAGCAGTACTTAACTGGAAAGATCAAAAAGTTCCTTCTTGTGAGCAGTGTTAAGTGTCAGATGTTTTAACAGATATTGGTGCGGCCTGTTTCAGATTTGCCCACATGTTAAAGTAGCATGGCCCCAGATAAGTAAGTCGCCAATGAAACAAGAACTGTAAAGTGTAAAAAATCTTCAGTGCAAAGGTTACCACCTCCTACTGCTCTAATCTATAGCTGGGGTTTAACCTCTTACAACTGCCTTTAGAGTTAAGGTCCTTTAAGTACTAGATTCAGAGACAGCTTACACATGACATGGGTAAAAAGCAAATGGTAAAGTACTTTGCCCGTATTTGTCCCCTGAAAAGACTGTGAACTCTTTGTTAGCAGAAAGCATGGCTCTAGTGCAATTTACCTGCTGCTTCTGTGTATCTGTGGCTACCATATCCCACCAGAGTCGAAAGAATTCCTGCTCCACCGCAATAAATTTGCGTTGTTTTCCTTTCATTAGCTCTTCTATAACAGTTGTGTAGACATTTGCTGCATAAGCATGCATACTTTCCTGAAAGAAAAAGAAAATAAATAAGCTCTGTTTTGCCTATATTAAAAGGGCCATTTTAAACACTCATTGGGCTTGAAAAGAGAGCTACCAAAGCCTCACATTTGTTCCCCTTCTACCTTCAGAAAGACCAAGTTCTGACTACACAGCCTTTGTCCTTCTGCTTCAGAAAACATCCTCCTGACTGGGGACCTAACTAGATCATGGTGTAGGTACTCCCAAGATGGACTTTCTTTCTGACACAGTGGGAACAGCTTACCGGGTTCTCATTGCTTACCTTAAATCACTGATGTCAAAGATGATAAAAGACTTTGCACCAACATAGTTAAAAACCCCACATGCATAGTTTATTGTCCCATTCCAGCTCTTCTTCTGATAGCCTGAATTACCAGAATTGCTTCTTCAGAGTGAGTATAACTCTAGGCTGTGCATTACCAGTACAACACAGTGATACTTATACTGTAAATTATACTATTATGAAAAACAACTCCATTTTGCTTGATATTTTAGGATAGAGTAAAACAAAGCTGGTAAAAGAAGCTCGGAATGAATCCAACTGCTGACACAGAAAACGTGAGATTTTGTGCATCTATCCTATCTAGCTCCTAAGAACACCTCTGTTCCAGAATGAGGCCTATGGACTTTCATTTCATATCAATGCAAATATGACAGCTGCATCCATCGAATAACCCACAACAGTGTTATATCCTATGATACAGTATAGGATAACAACACCATGTTAATTTTGAAGTTGTGCATGCAAAGAGATACTTTTTGTACTGACCTTGACCAGAACAACTTCTGTTAACCAGATCCAGTCTTCCACCTTTTACTTAATTTTAAAGTAATAGAGAATGTCTAAAGGCAATAGCCAACATCCTAGGACTTCCTGTGATGTCTGTCTTTCCTTGTAACAAAGTCATCTGCATCATAGCAGTTACTTTACACTAACCATAACACTTATCTACTTAAACTACTGGTACTTAAGAACACACAACACAAAATGTACATCTTAAAGGGGCTGACACATATATCTCTCCCCATTGAAAAACTAATGGACATGATATGTAAAACATGAATTCATCGTTTCAATTTATGTAAATTTCCTACATGAAAATCACCATTCAAAATATGGAGATGAGGTAATCCAAATCAGAAATTAACTTTTCCTAAGCCCTTGCTTTCCAGAACAGAAATCCAGCCATCTTTGTGAAAATGCTGATGCCATTAGGAAAAGGAAAACATTTGAGTGTAGCAGGAATGGCTTAAAATACTGCTGGGTTTATCTAAATATTTTCATCCTCAATTATTTTTCCATTAGTTCCTAAGTGTTTTCAAAAATCAAGATTCTTAGACATTGAATACAATGTGAAATTTTAACTACAGATCTTAACTTTTAAGTTATGTGTTCTCTTATGCAATTTCTGTGAGTATGAAGTATTAAAGGAGAAATTCATTAATCTTTCCTAAAAAGGAGAGACAAAATACATGCACAGCAGAGATTCCTAGCTCTTTTTCATTAGTTAGGCCTAATGCAACTTCGCTCTAGTTAGTGAAATATCTACAGCACCTTTCACGGATAAATGAAAAAATTCATACTAATGAAGAAGATTTCAGGATTTAGGATTTTGACTAACAAATGTAAAAGGTATCAATGCCCCACCTGATTTATTTGGCTCCTGTATCTCACGTTTCTAGAAAAAATTACTAAATACTAAATTACTAAAATACTTCAGAGGCACTGGTCTCCAACCCCAGCCCAGCCATCAAAGACCTGGGATCCTGCTCTCCTCTCTTAAGAAATGACAGAAGGTTTTCCTGGTATTTTGGCTTCGTAACAAGATAAACATGAAGACCACGAAAATCTGCCGCACAATCAAAGCCTCATCAAACAGAATTAGGACCTTCCTTAAAAAAAAAAATCCATCCGGTGCCTCCCGCAGAACACAGGCACACACCAACCCACAGTTCAAGGGCACGGCTCCTAGGCTAACCATGCGTCCTCCAAACGGGGATCCCGAAACCCCAGAGGATGGAGGACACACCAGGCCGGAGTCGGGGCAGGAGGATGTGCGCGTTTCCCCGCAGGGAGCTCGGCCGGGAGCCGCAGAGCCCCGGGAGGCGGCAGAGCCCAGCCCCGTTACGCGGCTCCGGGCAGCCCTGACAGCCCGCGGGCGGCTCAGCCCCGGCCGCAGCGAACCCTCCCCACCCGTGCGGCGCCCCGGCCGACCTGCACCGTGTACACCCAGCCGACGTCCATGTGGCTGTGGGCGACCACGAAGGCCCGCAGCTCGCCGCCGGCCCGCGGGAGGAGGGCGAGCAGCGGGAGCAGCGGCAAGAGCAGGCTGCGTGAGGGAGCCATGGCGGCAGCGGCGCTCCCGCCGCACTTCCGCGTCCCGCAGCACCGCCTCCCGCTGTAGAATTAAATAAATAAATAACATAAGGGGCAGGAGTTCCCTCTCGAGCGGGAGGGTTTGGAGGCCCGAGGGGGTGACTCCGCCTTAGCCCCGAGCGGCGCTGCGGGTGCGTGAGGTCGCCATAGCGAGGGGTGAGGGAGGGAAACCGCGGCCCCTGGATGGCTCTTGCTGATAATTCCGGAGCTGGTTTTCTGATAACCCTCGACTGCTCAGGGAGAGGCTGAGTTCTGCATCTTGGACACCTATAAATCTTTTTTTTTTCTTTTTTAATTCCTTTGACTTGAGAGCGAGTACTTTATTTCATGGTATACTACTTCATTGCGGATCATTGTCTGCATCTTTGAAGGTTTGAAATTGAAGAGGGATTAAATTTTATGTGGTTGACCTTCTGATCCCATTGAAATTGGTTTTATCACTTGTTTTATCGCTGCTAGGAACAGGTGGACCCTGTGCTGAGAAACGAAAAAGTAAACGCTTCTGTCCGCATAAAGTCCTGGTGAAAAGGGAAAAAATCCAACCCCAAACTAGAAAATGTTATCGTATAATGTAGTCCAGTCTCCTCAGAAGTTTTTGTCCACAGTTGCACCAGTTCCTGCCCATTAAGTCATTGTGATACTGAAAGCCGAAACAGATTACGCTATTTTTAAAAAATTTGATTCTTTAAAATACACACACTATAGTACAAATCAACTACCTTTCTTAAGTTCTAGTTTGAGTAAATTATATGCTTTTAACAACATCACAATTCTGAAATGACACAAAATATCATATCAAAGTCCTCGTTCATCTCCAACAGTGAAAAAGTAAAGAACGTCAGATGAAGGAGGGTAACTGCTCTCACCTTCATGTTTGGTGTGGATTTAGCACTAATAGATCCCAAACCTAGTTAAATCAGTCATCCCTCTGTGATTGAAGGAAACAATCACTATTAGTTTAGTAGTTTTCATCTGCAGATTTTGATAAAAGATTAATTCATACTGGACTAGCTGGCTCTTGGGTGAAAATTAACTCATCTCATTCAAGACACCTATAGAAATGGATCACACATTGTAAATACAATTTGTATTGATCATCTCATTTTAGAAAGAAGAAAACATGTGCTGCTTTACAGATCAAATTTTGTGAATTTTTTAATATATAAAGTTTGGAAATAATTGAAGTCCAGAATGAAAAATACTATATGTAAGTCAGTAATAATGAATTGAACATCATAAAATGACCACATTCCACAAAACTTAAATCTAATATGAATAGATTTTCCCAGAACAGGGCCCTTGTTTGCTTATTCATATGGTTTAGAGTTCTCTGCAAAAAGAAGAGTCTAACACTGGAATGCTAAGATTAGTTTTATTTGTGATAATACCTTGTCATGAAGAGCAATCCAGGTCTGTAGGTAATTTTTAGGGGACGTTAGTGTCACTATATGTAAGCAGCTGGATGAAGCTTTACTTTAATACAGCTCTATGATACTTTTTTTCCCCTCAAATCATCAGCATAAACCTTTTCAGTTCCAAGAATGCTAGTGCACATCCAGGAAACATATGGCTTGGGGCTATATATACACACACTGTCTAAACAAACTGGTGTTTTTACCTCAGAAGGCATTATTATCTTTTTAATTTAGGAGAAGTTCCCAGGAAAGCTTAAGTATTGGTGTTCTGCTTTGTTTCTAAAAGTAGCTGGGAATATTTGCTGAATGTTACTCCCATTTTAAACCTATTTCCTTCCGAAACTGTAATTGTCCTCCTTATTCTTTCACAAAGGCCACAGTGCACCACTGTCTTGGATGCAGTCAAGAAGAATGTAAATATTTAAACAAACTTTCATTAGGAAAAAAAAGAATCAAACTGCCCTCAGTTTATACATCTGAAGGTATCAGGAGGGTCTCTACTTGCTGCAAGAAGGGATGAATGTAGGTATGTCAGGTGGAAATTAAGCCAAAAGCAATTCTTTCCTGCCATTTACATACCATTTCACAAATAGCAAAAAAATAGATGGAGGAGCCAGTGTAATCGTGCCATGACAGCTGCCTACATCAATACTTTATCCTCTTGTTGGCTCCTAATCTCATAGTATAACTTAATTATAGTCTTCCTCTATTTTTTCTTAAGCATTTACCTATACAATGTGTGGATACTCTCTTTGACACAAACTGTGCTATATGTGGGCCTCTGACACTGTTACTTTGATAAGACAGAAGACGTAGGCAGAATGCTGCCACCTACAAGCTAAGCAGTCACAATTGTCTTAAATTAAGTATCAAGAAAGTCACCTGGTGAACAGAACAACTAATGCACCTTTACATTTCTCTCCGGTCATGTTTTTGGGGTGGAAGTCTCTAAGAATAAAGGCATTTATTAATATATATTTGCTCTAGCGGACTGTTTCATTGTTTTATAATTTGCCATTCCTCTAACCATTTGCCACTGAAGGCAAAGGTCACTGCACAGAGCACTTTAGACTTATTTGGTAACAGGTTTGCTTTCTTACCAACCTCTCGGGGATGCTGTAAAGAGTTTGTGGATACACAAAGGCTCATGGAACAGATGAAAACCACTCTCCAGCCTTGCAGTGTATGTATGCCCCGGCAGTTTACGTGGCATTTGTAGCTTTTATCAGCAAGATAGCTCAAGTGGTCAAGGGATGGTAAGAGAACTGAGGTGAATGTCGAGAGGCGAACGCAGCAGTGGCGAGGCGGGAGCGACACTAGGGCTGCTGGCACAGGGCTCCGCTGGCACAGGGTGCCTGGTGCGCGCTGTCCCCCAGGGATGTGCATCCAGGCGTCGGGGGCAGCCGGGATGCGCGCCCACGCTCTCCAGGCTGCCCGCACCGCAGGCACGGGCGGCAGCTGCGGGAAGCTCACACGGAAACGGGACGGGCAGCAGTGAGGGCTCTCCTGGCCGGGGCAAGGCCCGGATGGGGCGTCGCATCTCGCCAAAGCCGCGGCCCCAGCGCCGCCGCGGTGCCGGGCACGCCGTACCTGTCGGGGCCGCGGCTGGGCCGGGCGCGGCGGGTCCTGGCGAGGCTGCGCCGCCTCCGCCGGGAGCTCCGGGCGGAGCCTTCCCTCCTTCCCGTCCTCCCTCCCCCGGCTCCCCGAGCGCCCCGAGGCAGCGGCGGCTGCCTGCGCCCGCTCCGCTGGGAGAAGGAGGAGGCACCCCGAGTCACGGGCGCTGGGAGCAAAGCAAGTGACAGTTCAGAGCAGTGGGCGCCTTCCGGAGGGCAACACCCATGTCCTACAAACAGGGTATCTGGACACGCGCTCCTTCCCCCGGCGCTCGCTGTCCCTTCTCATCCCTCCGTTCCCTTCTCAGCACCCTCGATCTCTCCTCCCCACTCCCTGCTTCTGCCCCCCACCGTCACTTTCCCTTGTCCCTTCCTCAGCCCTGTGCCCCCGCTGGCCCGGTGCCCGACTGACTGTGCCTTTCCTCCTGCCCAGCCGGCGGCCCCCCAGGCGAGAGCGCGGCTGACTGGTGCCTCTACCAGCTCAATGGAGCAGCCGAGTTCGAGGTGTCAGAAGGTGAGTACAGGGGTGCTGAAGGGGCGCGTCCCCTCGCTCGGCGTCCCGGCCGGCAGCGCCTGGAGAGACGGGGCTCGCTGCTGGGATAGGGACGGCAGCCGCCCCAGCGCTGTGGCAAAGGCGGTGCGTGTGTCCAGGGCAGGAGGGAGGTGGGTTGGAAAGGGCTACCCGCCGGTGGTTTGCATGTTCCAGGTCTTGTGAAAGTGTCTTGGCTGGTTTTGTTTTGGCTGTTTTGGGGGGAAAAGTTTGTTTTGCCTGTAGCAGCCTAGGTGGCCTGAGTCCTTTTGGCCTTGGCGTCAGTGAGTGCCGGTGCAAGGCGGGCTGGAAAGTTTTCTGGCCTTTTTTCACTCCTTAGCTTTGAAGAAAGAAGTCATCTGGAAAGTTTTATTTATTAATACTCTGTGATCAGAAGAAGAACAGTCTTTAGGTGCCAGGGCAGGAAAGTCTCCCCACTATATTTGAACTGTGTATGGTTTTGAACATGCAGAGTATTTAAACTTAGGTGCAAACCTGTATTTTCCAGGATGCCAGATGTGTAGTGTGCAATGCCCATATGCATCTTCCAGTGTCTGTTTTCAATGAGTTAAGTGGAACTAAGATCTCATCTCAATGTTTTTGGTCTGCTGAGGTTATGTATTTCTAAGAAGAGTGTGTTTTTTTTTAAATGAATCAGAAGTTGAGTTAGACTGAAAAACTTTCCAGTACTGAGGCAGGTGGCCCACCGTAATAGACTGGCTTCAGATTCAACATTAAGGAAAGCTTTTCAACAGGGGAGCACTGGAATATATGAATTAGGTAGACAATGAAACCCCACTCACTTTTGGTATGTTTGTTTTACAAACATACGTTGAAGTAATAAAGCTACAGATCTTGCCTTGGGGCTGGCAGAAAGATTATCTGTTTGAGGTCTCTTCACCTGTTATCTGTGATCCTTTGGGATGTGAAGTTTTGTGTTATGTCTTGTTTTTTGCTGTTTGGAGAAATGATTTAAACCCCAGTGTACTAATGATGAGCTATAGCTTGATCAAGGTTTTGGACTAAGTTTTTCCTTCCAATTATTCCGTGGGGGGTTACATTTCAAGGTGTACTTAATAGTGTGTGTAATTACACACAATTGCATACTAAAGCATTTATCAAAAGATGTTGTGATTTTTTGCCTACATGATTTTTTTTGGTGAAACTGCATACCAAACCAGATGTGATGACGATAGATGGGGGTGGAAATTACATCCGTGTGAGGGAGTGTAATGAGTGAGTGACAGCATTTCTTAGGCATCGCAGAATGCTGAAAATGAGCTTTAGGTTGGCATTTACTTTCATTTAAATATTTGAATGAGTAGAATATGCTTCTTAACCTCATTTGTCTGGGTAAATACCAGTGTTTCAGCAGTGCTTTGAGATGATAATGTTTTTTCTCAACAGGTGTTTTATTCCATTGATTTATTGGGTCATCTCTTTTCACAGGGCATGTGTTTTTAAATTACTTTGCAAACTCTGACTTCAGTTCTCTTTAATGCTGCCAATTTTTGTATTCCCAATTTTATTCCACAACTGCAATAGGAATCTTACATGTTTTCTCTTTACTCAGTATGGGAATATGTGAAATTCAGAGACCAGGAGACAAGCTGATGCAATATAATTTGATCACACAAACTGTAGAATAAAAGTCATCTGCAGGTAGTAAACCCTGTTTATGTTAATAGGATTGTATATAAATATGACATGTATTTTCCAGAGTACATGCTGTCTATTAAATGCCCCTGATATGCAGGAACACATACAGCAATATAATCAGCACACTTTGCAAAAAAAATTCAAAGAAAAGTCCATGGTTGCAGGTGACTTGACCTCTTTTGCATGAGAGTATTTTTGGATAAAGTCTAAACCTTTTCCTTTGCTGAAGTTTGCCTCTAAAATAAATTACACAGAGCCAGACAGAATCTTTAGTTTCAAATGGATTGTTCTACGACTTCCATTGCAGACTTTCTTTTCTCTCTTTATCCCAGTTCTTTTTAATTTTCAGAAAGGATTGTAATTGCAGCTGCATTGGTTAGGATCACCTAACTGATGGACAGAAGGACTAGTTTGTCCATATTAAATGTTATAGTGTGATTTATATCTCTAGATAGATATCTGTGTATATAAACATTTGCATAATAATGTTATAAGTTCAGTTAGTCTTCTGGGCATCTCTTGCTGCTTTTACTATTGAATGCCTGCATTGACCTTGTGGTAGTCTGTCAGTTAGACTTCAGAATTGTGTTCTGCAACAGTTCTGTCTTAGCCTAGGAAAGAAAATTATTCTTTTTCCAAAAATAGATGTGTTAGATAAAAAACATTCATTTACATAACAGAAAAGCAAAATTGCATATTTCAAATGCATGGAAAGATAGAGCATAGTAAGTAAAATATCGCAATCAAAGCCAAGATAGTCATGTTTGATTTAGTCTTGCTGCCTTGAAACAAAATCCTATTTCAAATATTACTACTTCTATAATTAACTTTTAAGTGCAAAATATATTTTATTCATGCTAAAGATCTCAAAGCACTTTGCTCACAGTAAGTGCAGCCTCACAAAAGCTGTATGAAGAACAGTATTAGTGTATCCATTTACAGGTTTCAAGAATGAAATATAGAAGTTAAGGATGTGATTTTTTTAGAAGCTGAATGTCACTACTATGCAGATAGCAACTTGGGACTTCTGAAAAGTCAAATTGTTTGGTGTTTGTCCAATGGTCTAGTGGACTGTTAATAGGATTGCTTAATCTAGAGCCTTTGCTTCAAGTTCCAAATCATATTGACTTCTTGCAAACTGTGTAAGTTAAAGCATGTTTGAAATATTTTATGCTGTGAATTCTAAGCTGGCATTAGGTTTTAACCATTACATATGAGTGGTTATATGTTTAATGAAAGGATTCAGTCAAAAATCATATTTTTAGTTTTCACTCTTAAAGTTACCTCATCAAAATCTTGAAATTGGTTTACAGGGTAAATTTTCGTTTCATCTATTTTGTAACTTTATGCTCTTGAGTGGTTGAAAGATCTTTTGGCATCTATTAGCCTTGCGAATTGCAACGTGAGCCTTCCTATTACTTACCTTATGCTTTTGTAACATTCTCTTTTATTTATGAGTAATTACAAGTGAGATTTAGTGAGAAGATGGGTAGTGTGCTGTTTTGTTGTGAAAGCACAATTGAACAATGTACCATTTTAAGGAACTAGAAGACTTGTGAACTGATTAATATGAGTTTTAAGACTGTCAGGTTTACCTCCAATAGGTTTTTGTTTACTGTACTTTTTGATCAAAGACAGTAAGTCTGGATTTGGTTCAATACTCTTTTCCATTATTTCACCAATCCCATAGAAAGTAAAGTGGTTGCACAAGCTTACAACTGAAGTAATGTTCTTGTGAGTCATGTGTTCATTAGTAAGGTTTAATTGAATAGGAAGTCTCTATCTGTAGATGCTTTCACATCCCAATCCTTTTGTGGCAGAACCAAATAAGTGATTTTTCCTTAGTCTTTTACAAAAAGGCACGGTAGCAGTCCTTTTCTTAACACTTCACTGTTTGCCAAGATTTCTTTCAAAGGATCATCACTGTGAATGGATTTCTTATTTCCATCTTAATTGGATGGTGTGCTTTACAGAATGGGGCTTCCAGTTGTCCAGTTTGGAGATCACAGAATCACAGAATATGCCAAATTGGAACAGACCCACAAGGATCACTGAGTTCAACTCCTGGCCTTGCACAGCAACATCCCCAAGAATCACACCATGTGCCCAATAATGTTGTCCAGTCTCTTGAACTCTGTCAGGCTTGGAACTGTGACCTGGGGAGCCTGTTCCAGTGCCTGAACACCCTCTGAGAGAAGAACCTTTGCCTAATATCCAACCTAACCCTCCCTGACACAACTTCATGCCATTCCCTGGGGTCCTCTCAGTGTCACCACAGAGAAGACATCAGTGTCTGCCCCTCCTCTTCCCCTCTTGAGTAAATTATAACTGCAATGAGGTCTCCCCTCAGTCTCCTCCAGGCTGAACAGACCAAGTGACCTCAGCCACTCCTCACACAGCCTCCCCTCAAGGCCCTTCATCACCTTCACTGCCCTTCTTTTGATGCTTTCTAATAGCTTTATATCTTTCCTATCTTGCAGTGCCCCAAACTGCACACAGTATTTGAGGTGAGGCCACTGCAGTGCAGAGCAGAGCAGGCTGGTGCTTTGTCTGGCTGGTGATGCTGTGCCTGATGCACCCCAGGACATGGATGGCCCTCCTGGCTGCCAGGGCACTGCTGACTCATATTCAACTTGCCATTGACCAGGATCCCCAGGTCCCTTTCCATGGCCCTGCTTTCCAGCATCTCGTTCTGCAGGCTGTCTGTACATCCAGGGTTGCCCCATCCCACGTGTGGAATCTGACACTTTTCCTTGTTCCCTTCATATGATTGATGATTGCTCAGTCCTCTCATTTGTTGAGATCTCTCTGCAGGGCCTCTCTGCCTTTGAGGGAGTCAACAGCTCTTCCCAGTTTTGTGTCATCTGCAGACTTGCTCAGTAGCTCATCACTCCTGCATCCACATCAATTATGACGATGTTAAAGAGCACAGGGATGAGAATGGAGCCCTGTGAAACCCCACTAGTGACGGGTCCCCAGTCTGATGTTCCCCCACTCATGAGCCAGCTGCTCACCCATCATATGATGTGTTTATCCAGCTGTGCGCTGGGCATTTTGTCCAGAAGGATCCTATGACAGACAGTATTGAAAGCTTTACTGAAATCCAGAAAGAAGACATCAGCTGTCTTCCCTTGATCATCCAGGTGGGTTACTTTGTTGTAAAAGGAAATCAGGTTTGATAAGCAGGACTTCCCTCTCGTGAATACTGTGACCAGTGACTGTGAGATGAAGTGAGCTGAACTGTGCCTTTTCTGCAGTCCACAATTCTGTTTTAATTCAGAGGAAATCAAAATGCTTGGAAGGGATTGATACTCCCCTTGCCTCACCCCAGTGTATGTTTACAGAATCACAGTATCAATTAATTTGGGAAAGACCTCTGAGATTGAGTCCAACCTATGACGAAACATTCCCATGTCAACTAGTCCATGGCACTAAGTGCCACATCCAGTCTTAAGCAGCTTAGGACACTGCCAGCTCGCATACAGTGCTGTAAGGTGTGTCACAGGGCTTGTGTGTACATTGGTACACCTTCTGATGCCATGTATGTGGATAACACAGTTATGCCAGTCCCACTTCATACATCCCTGTTTATACATTCAGCACAGGTCCCTGTATTTCATCCCTCCTTTATTTTGCACTGACTTTTATTGGTATTTGGGTGGTTAACTATCACTGATGTTGGAGAGCTGCTGCAGCACAGGGAAAGGGTTTCTGTTTGAAGTGTTGTCATCATAATTTACTCCCATTATAACATTGAATGTGGTTGTGTAAGACCTGACCCAGTAAATGACTCATTACAAGAAAATGTGGGTATTTGATTATACTTCTAGTTGTTGTTGCACAATCTGACATTAAGTTCCAGTATGAAGACTTCAGCATGATAGGCAAAGAGGAAGGGCTAGGGTATATTGAAATTGTATTTATGATAGCTTTGCTTCTAGTGATATTTTACTACAGTAGTCCATTTGTGATATTTTTATTGTGGTTTATGGAGTCTTTGTTTATACATGGCATGGGTTTTGTAAGAATCATTCATTCAAATATTTCTTTAGATTATTATAAAAAAGACTGACAATAAAATACTGGAAAGTGCATGTACTTGTTATGAGAAGGTGAGTGACTTATTCACATTTCTTATTTGTTGTTTCCAAATTTGATGTTTTGATTAAGAGCTGGTTTGAATTTATGGAATAAATTAATTTTTTAAGTACATTAAGATGATTTAATGAGAATGATTCATAAAATCCTTGCCTACATAGTTTTTCCATTGCAACTTAATGAAAGTGCTAGAGTGCTTTTTCTCCTAAGAGTCATTAAGTGTCATTTGATCATAAAACGATTACTTCTTAATTATTTTATTTTGTAAATGTCTGAACAAAGACATTAGCTCCTTTTCAGTAACGTGAAAAGTGGTGGTTTGGATTAAGCTTGAAAAACACACTAAGCTTTTTTTTTTAAGTAGGTTTTCAGGTTTTCCTTTTTCAAAGGCTTCACACACTCCTCTAACATTCTGTACTTCTTTAACTAATTCTCTGGATCTTAAATGCCATAAGCCTCAGCCTTCCTCATTTCAGTTCCCAGAATGTGGTCTTCAGCCAGTTTCCTTTGCACTTTCTAACCATAGAGTCACAGACTCATTTAGGTTAAAAATGACCTCCAAGATCACTGAGTCCAACCTTTGACCAAACATAACCGTGTTAGCTAAACCATAACACTAAATTCCACATCCAGTCCTTTCTTGAATACTTCCAATGACAGTGATGCCACCACTTCTCTGGGCAGCCCATTCCAGTGCTTAACAACTCTTTCAGTGAAGAAATTCTTCTTGATGTCCAGTCTGGACCTCCTCTGGTGCATCCTGAGGCTATTTCCTCTTGTCCTGTCACTTGTTACCTAGGGGAAGAGACTGACCCAGCCTGGCTACAACCTCCTTCCAGGTAGTTTTAGAGAGCGATAAGGTCCTTCCTGAGCTTCCTTTTCTCCAGACTAGTCACCTTGAGCTCACTCAGCTGCTTCTTATAAGGCTTTTCTCTTCAGACCCTTCACCAGCTCTGTTGCCCTTCTCTGTACTTGCTCCAGCACCTCAGTGTCTTTCCTGCAGTGAGGGGCCCAGAACAGAAGGCAGAACTCGAGATGTGACCTCACCAGTACAGGGATACAGTCTGAGTACAGGGGGGTCAATCCCTGCCCTGGTCCTGCTGGCCACACTATGTTTGCTACAGACCAGGATGTCTTGGCCTTCTGGGCGCCTGGATACACTGATGGCTCATGTTCAGTCACTGTCAACCAACAGCCCCAGATTCTTTTCCGCCAGGCAGCTTTCCAGGCACTCTGTCCCCAGCCTGTAGCACTGCCTGGGGTTGTGACCCAGGGGCAGGACTCAACACTTGGCCTTGTTGAATCTGACTCAAGTGGCCTTGGTCCATTGATCCAGCCTGTCCAGATCCCTCTGCAGAGCCTTCCTGCCCTCCAGCAGATCAAAATTCCTGCCCAACTTAGTGCTGTCTGTGAACTGACTGAGGGTGCACTTGATCGTCTTGTCCAGGTCAGCACAGGAGATATTAAATGGACCTGGCCCCGGTACTGACCCCAAAGACACCACTGGTGACTGGCCCCAGATGGATATAGCTCTGTTCACCACCACTCTCTGGGCCCTGACATCCAGTTTTTTACCCAGTGAAGAGTGCACCTGCCCAATCCATGAGCAGCCAGTTCCTCCAGGAGAATGCTGTGGGAAACATTGACTAAAGTCCAGGTAGACGCATGCACATCCTTTTCCTCATCCAATAAGTGGGTCACCTGGTCACAAAAGATCAGGTTGGTCAAGCAGGACCTGCATTTCATGAATCTGTGCTGCTTGGGACTGATCCACATGTTGCCCTATACATGCTGTGTAATGGCACTCAAGATGATCTGTTCATAACTTTCCCCACCACCAAGGTCAGACCTGTAGTTTTCTGGATCCTCTCTCTGGCCATTCTTGTAGATGGGCTTTGCACTTGCCAGGCTCCAGTTATCTGGAACCTCCCTGGTTAGCCAAGACTGCTGGTAAGTGATGGAGAGTGTCTTGGCTAACATAGGCTTTTGCCTTTCTGATTTTCTCACTAGATGACTTAATGACACCCTTATACTCTTCCTGAGTTGCCTGCCCCTTCTTCTAAAGGTCATAAACTCTTCTTTTCCCCCCTCTTTGTTCTCTGCGACTCTTCTCTCCTCAAAGGGAATTGTGGGTGGTCTCAGTCCACTGAGTGTTGTACAGCTTGACAAAGATGTGTCTCCTCTGTGTCATTGAAAGTCTGCCATTTGAAGCAGGTGCCTGCACAGTGAATCTTAGCTATTTTCCCTCTCTCTCACTCTTTTCAGGTCCACAAGGCTTTCCATTTTATATGATCCTTTCAGTTCCATCCAAATAATTCCTGGCAATTTTAGTTTTGTCCATGCTTGAATGATCAAAATTTCCTTGGTATTTCAGTTTGCCATATGCTTTATGAGGCACTCAGTATATATATCTCATGAAAGATGAAATCACGCTGTTGTGGGCCTGATTATGCAATTATTATTAAGTCAAAAATCACGCTTTCAAGTTACCTGGTCCAGAATTTAACAGGGACATCTTTTATGCACCCTCTTCCTCATTAAATATTCAATAATTTAATTTATGTAATTATTTTGTTATCAATAATTACACTGATTAAGTAAACAGTGATTTCATTTGGGCTGTAAATTTGCCATTTAGAGTAATTTTTATATTTAAGTCAAACATTCTCATTTGGCTTGAGTAGTGATGGAAAGAGTATAGAATTGCCTGTGGTTCCAGCTGAGATACAGAAAAATCACCAGGTCTTCACAAAGCCTCCTCTTCTATTATAGGTCAAGTCAGAAAGCCAGGGTTCCTTTATGGAGATGAATTTGATATAGGGATAGAGAGTACCAATTTTATGATCCTTCCAATTCCACTTTATAAGTGTGTGCAGAAATTGCCCAAGCTGTCTTGCAGAGTGTCTGAAGAGCTGATGCAGAGAGAAGTTTTTTTCTACTGTGCAAGGCTTTTTTTTTATGTATGAACCTGTCAAAGCTGAAAGAAATTTCAAGAAGATAAGGTTCTTTTGTTTCAAGAATTGTAGCCCAGAAGCTTAACTTCTTCAAATATGGATTCAGAAGTCATACTGCAGGCCATACAGGTTGAATTTAATTCTTATTGGTCAGTTCTTTTTTGTAAAATGCATTTTTTTAGTAAAACACTGAGAGATTTAAAGCAGGAGTCAATATAGGTTTTTTTCTTGCATGTTTGTACTGTCTTATGAAAAAATTCCAAAAATATTTCAAACTATTCAGGTATTTTCAGCTACCTTTCCCTCATAGTATGCTTCTTGGATATAAACTCCTTATTCAAAATAATGGGCAATAGCTCACAAGTGTCTGTGTAATTGTCTAATGGTACATGACAAAACCCACCAACAGTGAAAAGGTGTTATCTACTAGTCACATTCTACATGTTGCCATCTCAGCTGAATTGTCAGGGTTTGGTGATCCAGAAGAGGGAGCTGCCACATAAATTTCTAGCAGTTTTGAGCTTAGCAAAGTCTCTTTTAACCCCCACAATGGAAATTTTTTTGTTTGTTTGTTTGTTTTTTTTTGTTATTTTTAGTTTTATGACTGACTCCAGAGGTTTCATGTGATGCTTTTTTGGTCACTCAGTTCACAGTTTGCTGATTTCTGAGGACAGCATTAGAGACTTAGTTCTTTAAATTCCTTCAGTTTTCAGTATCAATTCAGTGTATGTTTTTAAATATTCTGCTTAAATACCACGCTAAAACCTTTGGTTGACATGATGAATGCAATCCCTTTACCTCGTCTGTGGAGTCTTCTTAAACATAGATGTTTCTGACTAGCCCACCATGGATTTTTAATAGATGTTTTCTGTAGCATACAGGAAGACCTTTGTGGTGGCTGGCCTTCCTCAGTGCAACTCCATGTGAGACACACATGGCTTCTGGGTCATTGTAGTATTTTTTTCTGTGTCAGGTTCTTCTGTCACAACAAGAACAGCTGGTATTTTGAAAATAGCAATATATATGTAAAATAGCAAAACCAATGTGCACACTACAATGTGCTTTCTAATGTGCTTTCTTGCTCTCTTTTTTTTTTCTTCAGCACTGCAGAGCAATTTATAGTGAGTCAATCTATAATTTGTGGGCTATAAAACTAAAGAACCATGAAGTATGGGGAGTAGGCATTAAAACATGTACTTATTAAAACTTGTGTGGTCAGGGAGGAGGTGAGGCTTCCCAAGCATCCTGAGCATATTTTCTAGTGCATGATTTAACCTAGGTTCTGATAGTGGTTGGTGGAACCCTAGATTGCTCCTTGCTGTAATGATAGATTTTATCAAAGCTATTGTACCTTCAGACTCATTGTTGATCATTTTGTGCTAACAGCTGATGACAGTGATATGACTTTGTTCTCTGAGGTAACTGGAGTACTGAGTAACAGGTGAGATGTTTTTTCAACTGCATAATATATTCCTTGGGTCCTTTTGTCATTAAAAGTTTAAGAGGATACTCAGTATTAGGAAGCTTATATTTGTTTCTCATGAAGAGGAGCGAATATAGCACTGTGTTGATTATGTTTGTGGGTGATCACCTTATATATTTTTTGCAAATTTTGAGGTGCTGGAACATGTCCAGAGAAGGGCAATGAAGATGATGAAGGCTCTGCAGCACAAGTCTTGGAGGGTGTCTGAGGGAACAGGGATTGTTTAGCCTGGAGAAAGGGAGGCTCAGGATAGACCTTATTGTTTCCTACAACTGTCTGAAAGGAGGTTGTGGGGAGGTGAGGCCTCTTCTCCCAAGTAACAAGTAATGGGACAAGCAAAAATGCCTCCAGGCAAAGTTGCACCAGAGGAGGTTTAAATTGGATATTAGGAAAAAATCCTTCACTGAAAGGGTGTTTGGGTGTTGGGACAGGCTGCCCAGGGAAGTGGTGGAGTCACCATCCCTGAAGATGTTTGAAAGAAACGTAGATGTGCCGCTTTGGGATGGGGTTTGGTGAACCTGGCAGTGCTGTGTTAGTAGTGGGACTGGATGATCTTAACTAACCTAACCCTAAATGATCTAACCTAAATGATCCTATGATTCTCTTTCTGGAGATAATTATAGGATAGTAAAAGTCCTTGCAGTGCCACTGAAGGGTGAAAATGAAGCATTTCATTTGTTACCGACATTGAATACTCCTGTATGTGGTAGTGTCCTGATGTCGACTTACTTCATATTTCCAGTTAGTAAATCTGTAAATCTGACTGCTTCCACAGAAGGTGCAACTGGATTCCATTCATACCTCTGTGTGGTGTCATCATGTGGCCTTCAGACTCCGTATGCAAGCTGCTCTGTTAGACAATTTAGATATTACATTGTGAAGTTGTGCACAACATGCTCATATCTGAATGTACCAACATGAAGAACTCTGTGGCTTTTTTTGAGTTATTTTGTAAAATACTTTTGAAATTTATTTTTTACATGCTCACAAATGTATACACATACACTTTTTTCTTGTGTCTATGCAAGATTCATATAAAAATCAAAAGAAAGTTATATGAGATCGATATAGATGTGTTCAAATTTTCCTCCAGGAGGCTTCGGAATAAGTACATAAATAAATACTGGTTTTTTAGATACATAATATTTTGCACATGGCTATTTTAGTTGAAATATATAATATTTAAGAATATTTGTACATTCTAAAAACTGATGACCTATTTGTAAGTTTTTAAGTCTTCCATCAAATGCAGTTTCTTTTCAGAATGCATACATTCCCCAGATGTTCTGGTTATGTTTATTTGCAAGAACATTTTATAGTGACTCATGTCACAGTGAATAGAATTGACAGTTGGGCTGATTGCAGGAATATGCAAAATGTTAACCTCATAAATCTTTCTCCACCTATTGTATTGTGTAATTTTTACAAAATATGCAGAAGTATGGTGTAAGAGACAGTTTCTTTAGTTCAGTTGGAGCCATTTTGGTATTGCAGTTAATGCTGATATATTCAATTCAGAGACTGTTATGTCTAGACACTAACAGGGGGTGTTGATTTGACATTCTATTCATAGAGAGGGCATGTGTCATTCAAAAGTGAGTTGTAAAACTATTCAGCATGTTTACATTGTTAGTGATGTGCCTTTCCACTTCACACAACTACTATAACTAATTACCATATTTAGTAGTCTTGAGATCCTGAAATGAAAATAACCCACAATTTCTTTGAGAGATACAAATGATATTAATATTCCTTCTCTTTATACCCAGAAAAAACTTCTATGTTATGACTAGACCCAAAAATGCAAAGTAAAAAGTCTTCCTTGCAAGACTTGATGCTTTCTTGTTAAATCTGTCTTACTGAGTAATCTTCATGATCTTTGAAATTTTTAATACAGACTAGTTCTTGTCAATATATGGTTTTGTTTGTCAGACAACTCTTATTTTTGAACCTTCTCTGGTAAGTTCTTGTGTTAACATTGTAAACTCTGCTGTGCATTTTTCCTGTGAAACTTTGCTGTTTATTGTGGAAATTCCCCATGCTTCAGATTTCATTTATTTGCAAGAAGCACTAACTTGGAGTCATTTGTAATGGTATACAAAGTAGATATAATAAATTTAAAGTAAGAATAATTCTTATTTTTCATGTACTACATCTTAAAATTGTGAGGTCTTTTCCCTTGAGATTGTTCATGTAAGGTTTTGGATTTTTTTTCCCTTATTCTTGGCAGGCTGTTACATTCAGTATATGCCATTTCCTGTATTCTTACCAGAGCATTGCAGTCATATTTCACTTTGGTTGCTTTTTCTGGGTTGAGTTTTTTTCCCCAAGAACACTTGCCCTCGTGGAATGTCCACCTTTCCTAAGTGAAAGTCAAAGAGATGTTGAAAGTTTGCTGAGTGCATTGAGAGTGTAGCTGTGCACTGGTGTTTCTTCAGAAACATGCCACCATACCTCAGGATCTGTGACTTTATGTTGCTTTTTGATTTCTCCCTCTCCTCATGCTCCTCCACATTAATCAAAAATCTTCCTTAAAACATGGTACCTATCTTGACTTCTGGAAGTAGCAACTCTGCATTGAAATTTATTTCAATTTAAGAATATTGCAGTATTAACTTGGTGTTTCTGATTTCTAATCTGATGATTTTAGAGGCATAATTGTTTAATGATAATTCCAAAAATGCACAGAGGTTTGTTAAAGAACTTGACTCCCCTTTTCTTGATGATGTCAAATCATAAAATGTATCTATGGGGAAACAGTAAATAGAATACTTTGTGTCAAGAAGACAGACATCAAAGTTCAAGCTTCTTCATTCTCCTACAAGACAAATCACCTCTGCTAGAGAACATCTCTAGTAACAGTAAGAGGATCTCCATCTGACTCTCTCTCTCCCCTATGCTGAGGTGAGTTTCTAGAGCAGCCTGTGACCTGTATTACACGTCAAATGTCTCCTTTGTAGTCACTGCTTTCTTTTGTCGCAAATTCTGAAATTTCCCAGAGCAATCTCTATGCTGACTGAGGCTGGGCAATACTGACCTGGGCAATACTGACCCCCTCACACTTGCAAAGATCACTCACAAAGAAGCTCCAAAGCATCTGACAAATGTGTATCTCTCTCTCTCTGCACATACATATATATATTTATATGTATCATCTCATCAAATGGTTGAAAGAAATAATGTATTCAAACCCTATGGTTAAAAAGCAGAACAAATAAAGGAGGATTGCAAACCCCAAACTGTTAGTGACATCATCACATACTACTGTTTTTATAGGTACCCTGCCACATTTGACTCACAGGTTTTATATGTCTCTGTTTTACTTCTTGTGTATGCAGTGTGACAGTGATTGGAGCTCTGTACTTCTGCAGACATGGAGCTGTGTTGTTTCTTTGGAAAGAATACCTTAAGTATGTAACCATTCACGTAGATTCCTTTGCATGAAGAAAACCAGTAAATGCTTGCCTATGTAAATGTAACATTTGAGTTCAGATGAGAGCACAAGTCAAGAAATTCAAAGATATAGTTCCCACAGCAACCATAATTCAACCTCGTTGCTGCGAAAGCACAAAAGCTTGCACCAAATACGATGGAGAATACTGCATGTATGCAAGTGTATGAGACACAGTTGCTAGGAGAGCCATAAATTTTAATTTCTAGTGGTATTTATATTCACATTTTATATCTCTTAGTATTAGAATCTGTATTTTATTGGAACAGTGCAGAAATAAAAAAATAGAAAAGGGGGCCACTTGGATTAATGTATCTTTTTGCCTTCTTGTAATGTACAATTGATTATATTACTATCTCTATCTTTCTGTTGACTTTTATTTTTAAGGGAGTACTATTGAATGTGAAATATAATCTAGTCTGCTTCCTTGCCTGACTCTATTTTTTCTCTTTGTTTACTGCTATTACTGAACCTGCAGCTAATGGGGTCTACTTGTTTGCCTACCAAGGATAAATAAACCAGATATTTATCTGCATGTAGCCATGCGTCTTGTTATTCAACTTCATCCGTTGCTTAAGGTTCTATTGTAAAATATCCCAAAGCATATGGGATATATTTCTTTTCAATATCTCATAGCATACTTTTGGTTTCTTTGTTTTCCAGCTAAGTCTGCTGATTTGGTCATCTCAGATGTGTTTAGTTATTATCACAGTTAATGAAGAGGTGGAGGTGTCCTTGTTTTGAATTTATCATTTTTATTTAGAAAAATGTAAATATTTCAATTATAGTACTTAATGGGCACAGAAAATGTAATAATATCTGCAGGATTTCCAGAAGGTGGTTGGCTGAAATTTCTATATGATGTGTCATAGCCTTTCAGATGTGACCAGTGGAGAGAGAGATCATGATGTTTGAAGATTGGTGTATTAAGTCCCATTCCCATGGGTGATTATTATATCTGTAGGCTGGATTCAGTATTCATGATTATTTTTAAAAAAATTCACTTTGACAGTGGCATATGCTAATACCTCATAATTTATTTTGAAAAAAAATCACCTCATTACTGTATTGTACCAGTCATTTAAAATAAGAGAAAAAAAGGGAAATGACACAAGATAAGGAAGGTTCATGATAAGAGTTCCTCTTCAGTAAACTACAAAAAAAAATTAATTTAGACTTCATCTAGTTTCTACCAGACTGATTTTTCTCAACCCTCCATCCCATCTTAGCCTGCTATATCAGCCTTTTTATGGACAGTCTGGGTAGAGCTGAAAGACTGATTGGATGTGAAAATGTTCTCCTTGGGAAATCTTTGGATCCTGCCCTTCCCAGATTGTTAGGCAATCTGCTCTAGGAAACCTGTTTTGACAGTGCCTGTTATCTCTGCTCGACAGAGTCCTATAGGGACCATCACTGCCTACCTCAAAGCCAGGGTTAGGGGAATTCACTCTGCAGCCCACTGCCTTCCCAAAGCTTTATTGTTCTGTTTCATTGTATTCAAAAGCTAGTTAGGAACTGCACACATATTACTGCACATGTGTCTAAAATTAAGTTATTAGTGCATATGAAATGCAGGTTTTTTATAAGAATTTATAACCTGGAATTTGAACTCTGTCTGAAAATTAATACATTCACAGTGGCTCAACAGTTTCTTAATAGATAAACTCATGAAGATTAATTAAATTCTGGCTGCCATCTGATGAGGAGTTAGTCTAGTCTTTCCATAGTGACTTCACTGTATCTGAATGCTGTGAAATGAGGAAGGGGACTGGGAACTATAAATCATGGCAATTCTTCAAGGGGCAGGTAGTGTCTTGGTGTATGAGTGGAGTCTTGGATAAAACTTGATTCCTTAGGCCCTACATCCTGCTCATACAAGAAATTGAATACTTAGGATGTAAGTTTTGTATAAGAACTCTGTTGTGGTCACAAGCTTCTATCAAGATCCTTACAAAATTCATTTTTCCAGTGTATATAGCTAATATTTTGGGGCTTCTCTGAAGTTTGAATAGTTACAAGAATAGTTTTGTTTTCTTCTTTCTGTCCTCTTGCATGTAGTAGTTGTGGTTTTAGTATTTGAAGTGAAATAAATAATGGCAAACTTCACCAGAAAGAACTTCACCAAACTTCACCCCTAAGAACTGCATAGGGGTGATTTGAGATAACTGGAAAACAGCAAAATGTTCCATTTGAATTTGAGCTATTTGTAGTAAACAGAAATACATAAATAGACACAGGGTCTAGAAAACACTAAGTTTACATTTGTGTTCATTACAAGTTGATCAATAACTGTTGCTGGATGACTCGATGTAGTTATTTTATACAATTAATCACTGTGTGTACAGGCCAGGAAGAGAAATGTACAATCAATACTGCCAGGGGTTGCTGGTGATCATGATGAGCTCATTTTGTTTTGAGCTGGTGGGGGTCCTGTGGGAGGAAATGCCTATATGGGAAGCTGCTTTCTGTGTAGTGGCAAAAGTGCCTGGTGCTGGGAACAAGGTCATAGTTTCAGCATTTACTGCCATCAGAGGAGGAAGTTGGTGTAACTCTACTTATGCATGTGTTTTTCCTCCAGCATGTAACTTCTGTGTGCATGTGTCCCCAGAGACATGAGTTTCCTAATGGAACATAGGACTTTGATGAAAGTGGATGGCCATGTCACCTCGCAGTTCTCAATGGAGAAGAAAATTTCCTTGGTGGGATTAAAACCATCTGCTTGTACAATGAGCTGTTAGAGATGAGAGAGCATTTGACTTTAATGTGTTAGTCACTGTTAGTGATGGAGGGTTGGTATCTAGAATAAACTGTCTCATATGTTAAAGACTTTTGTTGTTTCTCTTCATTTGAAAATAGGTTTTTTTGTCAATTACAATGAGCTGGAAAGAATTAATTTTTTTTAAAAATCAGTTTAATTTTTAAGGAATTTTCAGTACTTTACATTTATCTGCAATCATTTCTTTTGACATTCTGTCAAAATTACCACTGAGACGTTTGAATTTTATTTGTTAACTCTGATAGAAGTTTTGTAGAGTAGTTGATTGTGCTGTGTTATTGAAGGCAATACAGTTCCTTTTGCAGTTTTGTATTTCCAGTTTCCGAATTTGACTAGCTCCTAACCATTGAAGCGAACAATTTTTTTTTCCCCCTGGATTGGCTTCAGGCTGATTTTAACAGAAAATTCTAGTTAAGACTGCCAGCTTGGCTTTGACCATAAGCCTCACAAGAAAATACCTGGTATCCTTTTGCCCATTAAAAAAAGAATTCCATTAACCTTTCCTTGAAAAAGCTCTAGTACTTGCATGCTTTGAAGGATAAACTTCAATTTGACAGAGTGAATATAATAATTTTGACTATTTATAAGAGTGTCTTTGACTATCTCTGTGAATACCCACTCTTCTCTGACTGATTTATCAAGCTCTGAAAAATGATTGTTTAATCTCATGTAAGTGTTGGTAGAAGTGGGTAGATAGACTTTCCCCCCCCCTTTTCTGTCAGCTCAGCATACAGGGAATGTTCCCTGATGCAGAGCTGAATTTACCTAGCTGCGATTCTGATCTGATTAGAATCAGAGATGTTTTTTGGTATTGAAGTCTTACAACTTTCTGTTCTCTTCCTTGAATTTCATTCTCTCTGTCTGCTGAAAAGGGATAGAGTAGAGGAAGAGTCACTGTTTGATTTGACATGGAGCAGGTACTGGCTGTCAGGAGTACCTTGGAAAAGGACACTGGGGTTAAAGAAATGGACTGGCACTGTGGAGCTCAGGTGTGCAGGAAATCAGAACTCTGAGTGTGTGGAGTTCACTGGTAGTACATGGTTATCAAGGTTACATGCTGAAGCTGCCTGAACAGAGACTGGGAATGAGGTGAAAACATGGGAAGAGGCATTACTAGGAGGGGAGGAGAGACGTGGAGATGAGTCTCCTGCAGAGCCTAGAGAGTAACACATCTTATCTGAGAACTTCTTCACTTCTGGTGCTAGCAGCCTGCATGGCATCATTGCTGGCATTGGGACTGAAGCAGTGCTCCAGCAAGTAAGTTCTTTTGGATGTACTTTGGACCAGTTCTTCATAAAAAGCACAGACTGGAAAGTTTCTGTAGCTAACAGTGACCTCCTTGGTTCAAGAAACAGGGAATTTTCCAGTAGACCTTATGATTGCAAAGTTACAGAAGATCTGTGAAGCTGTTAGGTGTCCTGTCATCTAATGGAATATGTTTCCTTTTTTTAAGAACTTTGAAATTTTTTTGCCTTTGAAAACCTTCTCAGGACCACTTCAGAACTGCCGTATCAAGTGTGCAATTGCCTATGCAGCCTAATATAAATGTCCAACGTGTACACATTGTAATATAATACTTATATTATGATGCTGGTTTAATTTTCACCGGGTTGAGCAGATGAATCAGAGTATTGAAATGCAGAAGACTGTTCTATAAGCCCTGTCTGATCTATTGCAAAAACTGGAAGGTATGCTGTTAGCATTCTGGAGAGCTGGAATCTTTCCCTGTGGTGAGGTTTCTGTGCAAGGTGAGAAGCAATGCACTTGAAAATATGTTGTCCCTCATCATGTGTTTTTAGTTTTTCAATATCTAAGTTGGGATGCTGAATTGCTGAATAGGTACTTTTACACTCTTAGTCAGGAAATCCTCTATAGAAAGGTATAAACTATAGAAAATATAAGAGATTGGGCCACCTAATGAGTAGTTTGGAGAAAACAAGACAACTGCAAGTATGACATTAAGTGAGCTATATCCTTTTTGTGTGTTGAATAAAGTAAGGTTAAAAGTTTGATGATCCCAGGATTCAGCAATCATCGAGTTACATATATGCTGCAGTTTTTAATTTCTGGTTATTTGTGTTAGCACTGCTGGCAAATAACTTCTTAAGAATTGTGTGAGGGAGAGACTTTACATGACTACAGAAATAAAAAAGTAGTTTTGGATGAAAATGGCTTGCATTGTAGAAATATTTAGCATAAAAAAGAGTACATTAAGGAAATAAGTTGAAGTAATTACAATATCTTCTCACATAGTCTCTTGCTAATTAAAAAAAAAAGACTGTTTTAGCATCTTAACTTTTTTTCCAATTGCCTTTAGCTGCTTCAAGGATCTCTACAAATGCAGAAAAACAACTGTGTGAACATAGAAAATTAAAATGAAAGGCACTGGAGATTTTGAATAAATACTTACAAATTGCTATAAAAGACAAAAGTAAATGAAAGGGATATAATTTTCACATATTTCAAATATAATTATGTTGTGTCATAATTTTATGGGGCATTAACCTGACAGTAATAGTTGTGAAAAATATAGTCAAATTCAGACACCATGTTTCAATAGCAGATCATATTTAATTATATATATATATATATAAATTATATATAATATTTAAAGTTTAGAAAATAGAATTTGTGAAAGTCTAGCTACTGTGACAGTCTTGTGGCTTTGGAGTTCTAACTGACTGCAAAATGGAAACAATGTGAGCAATGAGTCTTTGGATTTAGATGAGAAATAAAAGCTTATTACTGCATTCAGGAGGTTGGCATACCTTCCTTTGTATGCCTAGCATTAAGTATCACGTTGCAGTAATGATACTTAATACATCCAGGAATGCAAGTGATGGATCTGAAAACTAAGATGAAACATATCAGATTGACTAATACATTACGAAGTGGTATAAACAATTTTAACTGAGCTTAGTACATTTGTGTTGCTTTCCTATTGTGTTTTTTCAGTTGGTTAATTTGCAAAATACAGAAAACCTTGTCAACTATCTCTATCATTGTTACAAAGTCACAAGGTTCTACTGTAATTGTCTGCAGGTGATAATAATTAATATTTAAAAGTGCAGGTACTTTGCTCTTTTTTAGAAAAGGAGAAAATCATTAAAAAATGAATTCTATCCTAATGGGACTCAATTTAGAACCTACTGAATGCCACAGTAGAACTTTCATTGACTTCAGTAGGAGCAGAAATCTGGCTTTTCGTATCAATTTTTGCTGACGAGGTGATAGCTGTTTTTCTACAGGGAACAGTTGTATTGCTTTATGAAGTCATAGCTGCTGGCTTTGTTCCCCTCTTTCGGGTGGGATTTGGGGATATAGAACATAGATACCTCTCCTTTCTGAAAATCCTGAAATGTCTGTTAAATCACAGCTTTTCAAATCCTCCCAGAGGAGATTTGCTCAGAGTTTTTTTTAATACATGTAGTAGATGACAAGTAATAAAATCAGAAGGGTTATTTGTTGTATTTTTATGGTTGAATCTGTCATATCATATTTGCAGACTTGTCAGTGGGCAGTCAGCACTGCCTGAAGTCTCAGAGGTCAGCGTGTGAACACTGTGGAAGGGCTGTTTGTGCTGCTGATTGTAGAGAGGGGACTCAGGTTGGTTTATGATGATTTACGTTATTCGAAGGGGAATTCTGATTGCTGCAGCTCAGATGACTTCTAACGTGACGGGCATATCATGGATTTAATTATGAGATGTGCTGATGGAAACAGCCCTGGGGTGGCTGGAGTGTGATGCAGCACGAGCAGTTCTGCAGTGCGGGCCAAGCTTGCTCGGACAAACCACGTTGTTGTGCTGGCCCCCGGCCCCTCTGCCACCCCCTTCTGATGCATTTGCTCAGCTTATGGGAGATTGTTTTTCTCAGATCAGGTGCAGTAATTTGCCTTTTAGCAAAGTAACAATACGTCATGTATAGAAGGAGAATCTGACTGGTAGGTGGCCAGTATGGGGTAAGGTTTAAGGTCTGTGTCCTTGAAATACTGAGAAAATACAGCAACAGATGTGCAGGATTTAAACTGGTTGTTATTCTAGTCCTGTAGATATAAACAGATAATTAAAATGTAATTTTTGTCTTCATCAGCAAAAGTTTGATCTCCTACAAATACCTTTTGATAGAGCATTTTGGTTTTGTTCACATATGCTGTTAGATTTTTGTATTCCTCAAGGCATTTCTCTTCTGAATTATGTAAATATTTTTTTAGACTCTTACCTTTTTTTTTGATTTCTCGATCTTCTTCATTCTTTATTTAAGATGGTTAGAACTCTGCCTGTAGTCACTTCTTTTTTCCATGTTGTCATGTAGAGTACTTTGTATTTTCTTGAATGCCTGATTCTGCTCAACAATCAACATGGTTTCTTTTCTTTATTCCAAGAGCTGTGGAAGTATATTCTCAGTGGTACAGGTCTTGCAGAAGATGGAAACCGCTGACCTAAGGTTGCAATTTTTATACATTTTAAGTTACTATAAAAATATTTGAACTTTTCTTGAAGACAGGATTTCTTGGCAGGAAGATAGGGTGATTGAAAACATATATAATCAATGCAGGTAGCACCCACAAAACTTCATCCAGCTCTGTGAAGTCCTGTCAGTCTTTGGATCCAGAGATGGAGTTTAGTTCTTGTCAGTCGATGTCAAGCTGTGGCCACTTGAGATGGGCTTTGTGCACATGGACCTGCAGAGATGCAAAGCAGCTGTGCTAACCTACCACCCAATCACCTCCAGCTGTTCAGTGTGATTCAAATTTCTGATGGAATCATGTACAATGAAGTTTAGACTAATTGTAACTTTAATGAGCACTATTCTGACAATATTTAAAATTTTCCTTTCATCATGATACTGTGTAAATGTACTAGTGTATATATACTATATATAAATATAGTATGTAAATACATTAGATTGTATGCAAAAACTCAGGGATTGAGTCTCTCAGCATTTCTGAGTACACTGGATTTCAAGAGCAATTGTCTGCTTTCATGGTGTTTTAAATATAAGGAACAACCTGTAGTAGATTCAAAACAACTGATTTAAAAAAGAAATTACACATCCCTTATTTTACATCTTTTTTATGTATACTGTACACCTCTGCACCTGTACAGTGTTTTGTTTGTTTGAAGAAGTGGCATTTGCCTTCAGCGTTTCTTGGTTTTACAGAGATTAAAAGAAACTGTTTGTCTTTTATGCTGGGAAGAAGAAGAAGAAGGAGAACCCTTTATTCTTTAGGGAAAACTCTAGCTATGCCTAGTTTGAAGAGTCTTTTAGGTCTGCTTATTTGTTGCGCTCACCATACCTTGCCTTGGTACTGAAATGTCTGACAGAATCATCAGAGATCAGGCAGATGAAGATGTTGACAAAAACCCCAGCCTTTTGTGGATGTGTACATTCGTTTCCATGTCAAAAACAAAGAGGCTCCTCTCTCAGGGCTAACAGTCTTTATAGCAATATTGTAAGTCTGTCTGTAAACATTATCCAAGTCTTACACTAATTTGTGAAATGCTTTTTTGTTGCTTTTTATCACTCCTTTTATACAGCATAGTAATCTTCTGTGGATAAACACACTACAGAATATATATTTGATTGTACAGTCTTTTACTTTTTTTCTCTCAGTTTTGTCTTTTGTAGCTTGACTAGACATGCAGTATTTTACTGCATTGATTGCAACTTTTCCATAGGGATATTCATGGGGAAAATTTAGAAAATATGCTATAACTGTAGGTCAAATGTAGAGTATGAGAAGAATAGAAATGTATTTTACATTTGGGGTTTTCTATAATTTAGATTTCATATATATAATTTAGGAAAACACTGTTAGTCTACCTTGGGGAGATGCATATAAAATTAAAGAGTTGGAAACCTACTGAGTGTAATTGCAAATCATCACTACTCGAAAGTTAATGTTTTTTGTTAGACAAGTTTAAAAAACAGCATGAAATGATAGTAACTCACTGTTGCAGGGTGATATTCAGTAACTTTCAGGAGAATCAAAAAACCCCTCACACTGTTGTTGCCATTCTATGCTAGAGAAAACTCATATTTAGGAAATACCAGTTACTCTGATTCTTCAGTATAAAGTCTTGCTGACATTTTTAGGGTGTATGCAGTGAGTGACCTTTGATAAATTAGACTATAGCTGGACAATTTCGATGAAAGCTGGTGTGCAATTGATCTATATGATCTCTAATATTAAGACAGTACTAAGACAGTTTAAAAACAGTTAATATCTGAAATATTTATTCTTTTTGTTTCATTATTTCATCTATGAAAGCTTCTGTTGGCAAATGTCACTTGTTTTGATGTCACAACATCGAGCATTCAGAGACACTGATGATCAAAAAAAGGAGATGATTTTAGCAATTTAGTCTGGCCTGCTTCATAACATAAACTGTGGATTTCCTCACAGTGATTGCATCATTAAATGAATAACTTTTGACAGAACTAGGGAATAATTATCTTTTTATGAAGAGAGCTTTTAGGCCCCAAACTCCTTTATTCGTTCTACTTTCAGTAAGAAGTAGGGATCTTAATTTTATGAGGGGGCCTCTGTGGGGAACAGTAGTCCTCCTGTAAGTTTTAAATTTTATAATTAAGGACCTTGATGAGCAAACTTTTGTTGGCTTTATTAGTAATTTGCTTGAGTAAAAATTTAAAAGATTTGGCTCATTTACTTTCAATACCTAGATGTAAGGACATAGTTTTTGGTGTATTAAGATGTTTTTTTGCTTTCTTTTTATTCCATGCACATCTGTTCAGTATAATTGCACATCCTGGATGGCTGAGCCTAATTCAACACCTGTTGTTAACATTCAGTGATCATTTGCTTGAATTGACAATTTTCCTCCATAAAAGGAGAAATCCAGGGCTCATATGTGCTTCATAAATTAAGAATACCACAGAATTCAAAATCCATTCTTAAAAATTTCGTTTGCTGTGATGCCAACTGATACAGTTTGTAACTAGTGATGGACAGTCCCTATATTGCACACCACATCCTTGTGGACACAGCCTGGCTGCATTATGATTGCCTACTCTTCTTCATCCCATTGCTCTTTTCTTATGTGCTTGAAAAGATAAAAATATAACTCAGACAACTGCATTGTGATGATGATCAGGTTTATTTGAAATGCTGTCCTAGTAAAACCTAATAAAAATGGGCTTTAGTTCCATATGGATTGAGCTGAAGTTCAGAGCACATGTACAACACAGGTTCATGTTAAAGACTGCGGGAAAATTTAATGTGATTTTTGAATATGTTTGAGGCAAATTTGTGAAATAACCTAGGCTGTAGATCGTACATGTTTATTTGGAAAATCTGTCAGATACTAGTCAATAGAACATGGATCTATGAATCGTCATGTTCCAAAAAAAGCCCGAACAACCCTGGTGCCTCTGCCAGGTATCTCTGGTTATTGGCTGAAACCATCGTGTCTTTGCTGGGAAGTGTGGAAATGACATGGCCCTAATACTAGGGCCTGTCCACAAAACGACTCCATATTTGTAGATTTTTCAGAAGGCAAAGATTTATTATCAAGAACAGAGAGCAACCTTTTTCTCTCTCCAGCTATGTTAGCTGGCAGATTGTCTGTCTGTCCGACTGTCTGTGAATGGAACAGTGCAACATAAAGTATGAAAACAAAATCCAAAATAGAAATCCTCATTGGCCAAGGAGAATGTATTATCAAAACAACTTCCATTATTTACATTCTTGGTCCTGGGAACCTACAGAAGTTCCCTTTTAGAACTGGAGTAAGTGTTACAATTCAAGAGAAGTGTTACAACTGGAGACAACTCAAAAGGAACCTGCCCTTTTCCAACCTGTTGCTGTGATCTCTCTAAGATCCACTAACAAGTCAGCTCCACAGGGAAGGTCATAAAACTTTTCTTGGAGGCTTTTGCTCACAGCCTGAGTGCTTCCGCAAATGAGTACTGATTTACTTATTCTTTTTCCTTACCAAATGAACATTAAATGAAAGAGAGATTTAATTACTGTGCACTGAAACCCTTTGCCCTCGCCTTAGAGCAATTTACTGAGGTATGGTGTGGTTCTTATTTAATGGAAAATACCTTTACCAGTCTCATTTCTACTGCAGAGGCCTTTCACTTCAGGTTCCAATTCCATGCATTATAGTATAAGAATTTTAGAATGCAACATCTGTCAGGATTTTAAAAAGTTTTCCTGGTCTAGCTGATACTAAAGCCACAGTGGGCCAATAGGGCTTTTAGAGAGAACTGTGCTGTTTTTATCATAATAACCACTTCAGTGCATTTGGTATTACTAAATGATTTTTTAAAAAATTAACTGTTAAAAGAATGTGTGCTTAGAGAAGCCCAAGCTTCCTGTTGTGTTTCTATAACTGTTAGTTTGTATTTAGAGCTTACAGTTCTGTATTTGAATTTTAGAATCTGCGAATCAAGATTTCTTAAAGTAGTGTTGGCTGTATTTTCCTGGCCTAATGTGTCGGTGCTGTGATAACTGAATCATGCGCTTAAATTAGCTGTTCTAAAACAAGGGGAAAAAAGCCATGTACAATCTGACAGGGCTCATATTGCTATTTCTCAAGTGTGTTAAAAGGAGAAATTATACTAACCTGTTTTTTATAGTTCAGTCTAGCTACTTTATGTTTCTACTCAGAAACCAATGAATAAATCATAAGTATTACATATGTGTTAATCTAACCAGATCCTCAAGGAAGAATGAGTAGAGCAGGTGTTACTTTTACAGCTGTATCTCATAATTTGAGTGCTTTCCATTTAGCTAAGTATTCAAATGCTGTCTTTTCAAATATAGTGCAGGATTTAGACTTGTGATAAGTGTATTGATACAATACATCAAACCTCTCTGCTTTTTCTGAAGCCCTAATTTAGCTTTTAAACTAGTTTAAAATTAACTTGTTCCATGATCCCTTTGGAGAAAGCGTATGTCTTAAAATGTTTTGCAGTGCCTATTTAAGTTGTCAAGTTGAAGCTGTGACTTATTCTCTCAGAACAAGCATTAAATAAAAATGTTAAATGCTGGTTTATGTAAAGATCTCCAGTCTAAGTGTATGGCTCCACTGAATTCTCAAAACCTTTGTTCACTGAGTTGAATGTTTAGTTGTTAAAGAATTGACCTCATAGATATTAAGGGAAGTCTCAGTTATTTTCCACTAAGTCATGGATAAATTTGCATACATAGAGCACTTGTTTTGCATTAGGAAGTGTTTGTGTTGGTCATTTCTTTTACATAAAAATTGAAGATTTTGGTGTTTTGGCTAGACTTTTTTTGTTTCAGGACATAGATGGTGAGCTATTTATGAAGGAATATGAAGTCTATATGTGTGCCACGTATGGTAAGTGAATTTACTGTTTTATTCAGCTGATTTATGTATAAAATATTGTTATTAGTGGGTTTTTTGATATTTCATTTATCACAAGTGAAATTTGTTGTAAATTACATATGAATACTCACTTTCAATCTCTCTGTCCTCTCACAGATACTGTTTTTTTGCAAGTACATTCAAGGTTTTAAAGGAACTATCAGTAACTCTTCATGGTAGAGATAAAATGTTCCTCTGTGTTTGAGCAAAAAAGTATAGGTTTAGAAACAATAATGGCAGGCTAAAAATTTTTTATCAAGTCAGAAGAAAGAAAGAATCCATTATCACAGCAATGAAGTGGCCTGACATAGTAGGACACCAGAGAGATTTCTGTTTCAGTTTGGCAGCTGGTGGCATTATGGTTATAATTCTATTAATAGTCAAAGAAAGGCTGGTAGCTACAAATAAAATCTAATTCGCTAGCGAATACTTTACTGAAGTACAAATGTTCTTTTTAACATGTTTATTTGGTATTCATCTCTTCAATTGTATTTGTCATTTAAATATAATGAGTAATTCTTCATTCTGCAGGACCTCGTTACGTAATCAAAATGAAATATTGTCCTGATTGCTTTTGAAAGATGAGGATTTAGAACCAGGAAGGAGGGAAGAGGCCCTAACATTTCCTGTGGCTTCTAATATTCAAACAGGTAGCACGAGAATTTGTTGATGAGTGGTGCCCTATATAAGTACCCTTAATCCCCAGCTAGGTAGTGACTATGTATCACCTTATCAGCAAAGGGAGGAGGTGTAGTTAATTTCAGAGGATTGGTACTGCACTCTGAGTATCTTTAGAAGATATTTCTGTTCTGGGCCCATGAGTTGGTAGCCCCAGGAAGAACTTCAGTGCTGATAAGGTTCTGTCTCTGACTCTTGCAGTGTAACACCATAAAATCAGCTTTGTTGGCTGCAAATGCTGTGCTCCTTCTGTTTCAGTGGGTTGGGGGAAGCTGGCACTGTCAGCTGTGCTGTCAGTGAGGGGGATGGTCTCACTGTGATCTTCTCTTTGCTTTTCTGTCTCAGACTGTGCACACAAAAAATTCCCCTCTTACCCTGGCCTTCTCTAAGTAGTTATTAAGGACAAACATTCATGTTGCTGGAAGTCCTAGATTTTTTCTAATTAGTTGTGGAAAAAATCCTGTTATCTTGCATAGCTTTGTGTAGCTCTGCTTCAGTTCTACGGAGTGGTGATTGTTTCTGTGCCCTTCAGTGACCGTGGAGCTCTTGGCTGCTTCTTGGCCGCCCACTTTGTTTGACTGAGCCACTGTACTGAAAGCCTCATGGCTTTTGAGCATCAAAACAAGTGAAGGATAATTCATGGATGAGAAAAACAAAGCTTGTTGAAAATATGCTGTAAGTTCTTTCTCCCTGTGTCTGAGTTGGTCCCTGGTTGGATGTCTGGGGTTATGAAGCCTTCTTCCACCTAGAGGCTCTGAAGTGAGGTACCACCTAAGAAGGTTTCTGCATCACCTCTGGCCTCTGTCGAGTGAATCAGTCCTTGTTGCTTTTACTCAGGAGCTCTAAAGCTGTGTGGCCATACTGGAGAGCTGGGTTAGGATAAGAGGATGAGACTCCTCTGTTCTCATTTTGCCTTTGATTTATATCTGTGCTTTGGTCAGAACTATATTTTGCTGCAGCCATTCTTAAAAGCTATTTCTTTGGTGATTTTTGCACTTTCATAATTTCATGGGGAATTAAAGTGTAATGAGACGTTATCGTTTTTTTAAAGCTCTTGGAAGACCTGTCTTGGTCTTTTTGGCACCAAAGTTTAGAAAAGTAAAAAAAAAATCCCACATTAAAAATGATATCCCTTAGAGTACTGAATCATCAGATGTTACTGTTCTTTTGGTATGACTGTAGGATGTGATTTTCGTTATTCCACAATATGCCTTGGCAGTTTACAGTGTTTGCTGTACCACTGCATTCACACTGTTACATGGTATAAGTCCAGAGGAACCTGGGACCTTAATGGTCTGCCTGATGCTGAGATTCACGAGGCTTGCTGTTAGGAGGTTTTGCAAGCAAGACTTGGTCTGTGGGTCATGGAGGGTTGATCTCTTCTTTTTTTTTTTACTCTGAGGGGAAGTGGGTCCATTTTTAAGCAGATTGAATGTAGGTTTCTGTAGGACTGTTTTTCACAGCCACCTCAGAGTGTGTATAAGGTTCATAGCAGCAGAAATCTCATCTTTATTTGGATATTGAGTTATTTTGGCTACTTGAAAACATGTTTTCACTATCATCTGTATTATGTGATTTATTTACAGATATAATTATGTGTGTTAGCTTGCTTTTATTTATTTAGTCCAATGTGAGATTCTAAATATGTGTACTTCTTTAAGAAACTGAAAATATAGCAATGACTATTACAGTGCTAAAAACTTTATCCAGCTTAGTGACTTAGAAAAATACAGAGTAGCGAGAAATATCAAATAGAACTCTAAATCCAAGTGGAAAAATAAATTTCATCTCCAATATAGTTTCTTCTTTACAGATTTTAATTCTGAGCTATATCAGATATATGTTTTTCCTTGAAGGTAAATAAAAAATATTACATAATCATTTAGGTTAGAAAAGAGCCTTAATATCATAGAGTCCTACTATTAACACTGCCAAGTCCACCACTAAACCATGTCCTAAAGCACCACATCTACTCATCTTTTGAATACCTCCAGGGATGGTGACCCAACCACTTCCCTGGGCAGCCTATTCCAGTCCTTGACAATCCTTTTGGTGAAGAAATTTTTCCCAATATAATTCAGTATTACTTATTAACTTACTCCTATGTTCCACAGTTTATAAAAGAGGTGCAGGAGTTTTTGCATGATTTTGACTGTTTAACTGAGAGTTTATATTTTCTTTATATTGATTTAAATGATTATCAGGAGAATAACAGATCAATGCCATGCTCAATAGACAAGGCTTATGATTGCATTAATATTTATAGGTTAATACTGTGCTCAATAAGAAATGCCATCATAATTGGCCTGTAGGAAGATTAAGTAACTAAATGTGAAAGGTTAATTTTAGAAAGTAACTGTCAAGCTAAAGAAACAGTGTTGTCAGCTGTGGTGCTCACCATTCTGTTGGAGATTGTGTGAAACAACTGTTGCAGGACTATTTTGGGGGAAGGGATGGGGCCTCTTCCAGAGTTCAGTTTAGGTGAGAAGAGAGACAAGTAAGTATATTGTAGATAAGTTCTTAAACATGTGATATCTTGGCAACCATGAGGGGTTTAAGATAATTTTAGATATCACAAACTCCCTGTTTTCTGTAGCATGAGAATGTTTTATGGTTTCTCATTTAAAAAAGAGGGAAATATATTATTATTGTTCCCTTTAAACACAATAAAAGTACCTTTTATTCTTAAAACATTTTTGCTCGTTATTCCTTACATAAAGGATACTTACATTTTCCAGTCATAGACAACTGCCTAAGCAATAAAAACACTTTTCTCCTGAAACATTGCTTACCCAGGGAGAGAGTAGGAGAGCAAACATCACCTAACATGACAAAGGATCGAGAAACACACTATAGGGAGGTGTTTCAGAAGCTTTGGTGGGGAGGGTAGAAGATGACCTCTGCAGATTAAAGGAACCGTGCTTTCCACTTTTTTCCTCAGTTCTCTCTACTTTCTTAATTGTCCTTCACAGCATGGATATAGGGCAGTAGCAGTTCAACAGGATAAAATTATCAGCACTTATGAGCGGTTAAAGCTTACTGGAAACATGTTTCTTCAGTTTTGTCTTGATTGATGGGACAGTCTGGGTTTCACTGGTTGTAATTTGCAGAGAATAACAAACTCAAAACTGTTTCAAAATGACCTGCTCACACTCAATACACAGCTGTAATTGAAACAAGTAAATTACAATTCAAATCCCCCAAGAATATTTCTTTAAAGGATATATGTAGCTTCAAGTATGGAAAGTCATTATAAGACAAATAGGGAGTGCACTGTGATTACAAGATAAATCCTTTGTCATACTTAAGTTCTGCAGTATTTTTTGTTATTTGACTTTACAGTTTAGTCCTGGGAATGGTAGTTTGAAGGGATGTTAGCATTACGTGGTCCAGCCTCCCACATGTAGCGTGCTGCAATGTGCAGAAGATTTTTGTGTAAAGATGGGGACAAAAAAAGACATCGAGTCTTTCTCTTGTTGTCTGTCACTGTGTTCTCTCCCCCATCTGTCACCCACACATTTTCTGAACTTCTTTTTACAGCGCTCACACTCATGGCTTCCCTACATTGCCGAAACCTCCCTTCCTAGACCTGTCTTCAGGTGAGCTCTGGCCTCCCTTGTTTTGCGTCCAAGTTTCTCAACAGTGCTTTTGTACTCTTTCTTTTTTACCTGTCCTGGTTTTCATCTCCCTTTTTCTTTTTAAATTTTAGCTCATCAAAAAGCTTCCTCCTAAGCCAAGTGGGCATACTGCTGGAACTCCTAGCCTTTCCACAGGGCTTTCCTCCTGCCTGAATTTTCAAAAACCAGGCTCTCCCTCTGCCTGTTCTCTTGGATTTTACCCAGATGTTTCCTTGAATAAACCTCAATCTGCACTTCTAAAACCCCTCCTCACTCTGCTGCTTAACTTTCCAGCCTTTTTCCATGTCCTCAAGCCAGTCATCTTGAGGTCACTGCAACCCAGGCCACTGGACAAGGATCACCAGCCAGGCTATCTCTATCTGTGAGTGGTAGCTCAATGTTGCTTGTGCAACATTACTTCTACTGAGCCTCTTCAGTGATTGTGTTAGGAAATCATCCCCAAATGCAGTGCCACAACCTGCACTGCCAGCCTAGTGCTGTGTTGTCCTCTCAGCAGATGTCTATGTGGTTAAGACCCCTCCACTTGCTTGGTAGGGAAGTCTGTAGGACATCCCTACCCACAGCAGTAAAAGGTTTTTCTCTCTTTACCTCAGGGCCTTGGTCTCTATTTCCTAAAAAATACCCAACCCCGAAACAGTGGCCTCAGCAAGCCTGTATGCAAATGTGTTCTTTCTGGTACAGATTAGGTGGGTTCTGCCCACAGTGGTTCCTCTCCTCAGAAAATATACTGTGGTTTAGAAAAACGAGTCCTTGCTGATGACACCGCCTCTGAACACTGCAGGTGACCCATGAATGTATTTGCTGCTACTTGCGTCCCTTCTCTGGTAAGGCTTTGTTAAAGGTAAAACAGCATGGGGACATCAAAGATTTGGCTGCATGGTGCAGGACTGTGACCTGCAGGGAGAGCCGAGTCCTGTAGAAGAGAGCCATTTTAGCCTGCTTTGGCTTCTTTTTCATTTTTCTCAGCTGTGCTGTTTTGAGCAGACTGCTCTGTCCTGCTTGCAGTATCTAAACTAGTTTGTTTTTTTGCAGAGCACTGTGTTGTGAGTAGAATATTCCTTCAATCTGATCTTCTGCATAGCGGAGACCAGTTTATCTGTATACATCTCATCTTCTATCTGATTTTATTCTCCGAGTTTGGCCTGTGGAACCAATCTCAGGCTCTTATGGTCTGTTTTACAGTTATGATTATCATCTGGCTGTGTTTTCCAGGAAATTACTAGTTTTCTCTTAGGGCTACTGACAGGTTGGAGCTACCAGGCTGTAGCATACAGAGACTGCATGTTTCCCTGTCAGAACTGGAGAAACCTATTTCCATTTAAAGCTTTACTCAGCAATAGTGACTGGACTGCACCATCATGCTAATGAGTTTAGAGGGTAAATTTGTGGAGAATTTGCGATGTTGCTTCTGTGTGATGCCTAGCAAACAAGGCTGTGGTCTGTCACACGATTCTCTGGGCACTAGTAAAGTAACAGTGCTGAAAGTCCCCATTACACAAGATAGATTTCAGGTGTTTCAGCTTTTCCTTTACTCATTGGAGTTCTCAACAGCGTCCTTCAGGCCTCTTGTAGCCTTTCAGAACCTCCCCTGCATAAGACAGTGTAGGTTTTACAATTCAAGGATGGCTTTTGGATTATCTAAGGATGTTTTCCTCACTATGAATTGAATGTTCAGCCTGCTTCTTTATTTTATAACAACACACAATCCTGTAAACTTATTTGATTGCTTGGCAATGTGTAGATTCAGCCTGCACTGTTACAAAGATTAAAAATCTGTACAAATAAAAGGATGTTCAAATTACCCATATCTGCCTGAAACCTTTTCCCTCATAGATGGGAAAAGATCGTAAATTCTTCTCTTGAAGTTACTTACATAATTTTTTATTGTCTGTATGAAAAGCTTTTTGAAACTACTTGCAAGGCAATAAATTAAGTTGTAATACTTACAGGACTAGCAGTTAATAGTGTCATGACCTTGAGGATGAAGATAGTAAAACAGTATTTTAAAATAAATGAATTTTTATTTATTTATATGAAAATAGAGTGGTTTTCACAATTTCTGGATGAATGAAGTTGACATAGAACGTTGAAAATGTAAGATGATATTTTAGCAGACATATTTGGTTTCAAGAAATAGCCTGACTGAATAAGACAAGATCAGCCACAGCTCCTTAAAATGACCAAAAAAACCCCAATAAAATCTTTAAATCAGTATGGATGGGGAAGAGTTTTAATTTTGGAAAATGGAGCTAAATGTGATGATAAGGCATAAAATAAGGAAGATGAGGGACTCTCTATCAAGTAGCTTCAGTAGAACAGGGTGACTACGCTGACACAGAGATGAGTCTAAACATAGCTAATCTATGACTGACAAAGCTAATCTATGGCAAAACAACAACAAAAGTATTTTGTAATTGGTAAGTGAATGATGGATTCTTTGTTTCTTCAAGTAAGTGGGTGATGGAAAAGCAACCTGTTAGAAAGATTAAATATAAGAGCAATGTAAAGATACTGGAAGCTGAAGAGACATGGTAACCTGCTGCCCTGCCCAATTTAGTTTTTTTTTTTTTTT
>VZRF01008397.1:0-16733 GCA_013396875.1 Vireo altiloquus | reverse complement strand
TTTTTTGCTGGCCAGCCTTTGCGTACGAAGATCCGGGGAAGGCCTCTTTTTCCTTTCAGACCTCCCAGCCTGCGCACTGGATTTTTTAGGTGAGACACAGGGCGCGCAGATCTGAGCCCACCCTTTAATCCCGAGGTTCAATCTGCCGGGCCAAAGCGATTCTGGACAGTGGCAGCTGAGTTCCTCCTCAGGACGTAGGCAGATTGCCCCCTTGCAGGGCTAACGAGCTCTGCCTGCCCGGGGAGCATCCGACCGGGATTCGAACCCAGGCCCCGGCAATTACTGTGCCGTGTGCTTAACCACTACACCACCGGGGGCTCCCCCAATTTAGTTTACTTGGCCAGGAATTGTGTAGTGTGTTCAGGAGGTCAGGCCCAGTCACCTTAAGGGCTTGGTTATTAATCTCGGAATCTCTGAAACTCATCAGTCTGTATCTTTCTTCCATTGATCTTTACAGAATCAGAAGAATAACAGTTAGCCATGGTTAGCCACATTTTCCAGTGTCTTGTGCCCTTTTTGGAAGCTCCTGAATGGGTGCATTCCATGTGTATACCTGTTACAGATATTAGATACATATAGTCCAGCTAGGTTTTAGACTCCTCTTGCCCAAGATTTTTAAACCTATAATTAGACTTCTTATTTTTTTCTGAGTGTTTAGTTTTGAATCTCTGGAAAAAAAACCAAAACAAAATGTGATTGTTGCTGTGAATGAGCTGCAATGCCTGGCTGAAAACACCGAATTCAGAGCTCAGGCAAATGCTGACTAGCTATTACGTTGCTTATTAGAAAGCTTGGTGTTTTCAGAAGCTTAAAAACACAAAACTAAGATGAGCAAGGCAGTATTACATAGAAAGCTTCAATTAAAAGGAAATCACCAATTATTCATTGATTTTTTTTTTTTTTTGCTTGATAAGGGGTCATGCAAGGTGTGTTTTCTGGGGACATAATAGACCACTCTGTCTTTCAACAGTAAAGTTTTTGCCAATTGCCCTATCTGTAACCTTCCTTTTATTATGGAAAATTAATTAGAAGGTTCTGGAGGAAGTGGGGACTAACTGGGGTCTTCATTTTTTATGGCCTATTTAGCTTTAAAAGCACAAATTAAAGTATTTTTCTAATATTTATAATGAAATCTGCCCTCTCATTCTCCTGTATGGTGATTACAAAACAAAAGCCCAGACTGCAAGGCTTTAGGCTGTATAATGAAACAAACAGCAGCTATGTCTCTACTGTGTCAGCTGAAAAGAAGCATGAAGAATTTATCCAAGGCAACAGGAGACATACTGAATCACAAAAAGTCTTTTTAAAACAAAAATGTTGGTGTGCAACATGTTTGAAAGCTGGGAGCAATATAAAACTGTGAGGGCTAATACTATAGAATCTGGCTTCGCTGTAGTGTTGAGTGAAGCTATAATCAGAAAAACAAAATAATCTAATGTAATTCAGGTTAATCTTGCAAGGAATACAGCTTTTAAATATTATGAAGTTATTTCAAGTAACTGAAGTGGCATTAATTTTCATCCTTTTAGTTCAGATGTCATCTTTGTTCAAAGAATTTCACAAAACCATTAGCAGCGCAGTTTCAGTCTTGCTGCCCTGCACAGGTGGGAGTCAGTCTCTCTGTTTTCATCTGACATGGCACCTCCCTCCCAGCATGAGTCCTTGCTGTGAGGTGGCGTGTCACAGATTGATAACCACAGACCAGATGGAGCACAGGACGCCTGGGCAGTTATTTTATGAGACGATCAGAAATTATGACTTTATAATCTTCCCTCTTGCTGTTTTGGAGAGAAGCCATGTTTACTGCTTTCACTGTAAGCATTAGCAGAGTCATTTATGCCATCAGCTGTAAGGAGGGGTGCTGGTGGGAGAGGGGGTGAGCAGTGAGATTGCTAAAGACAAGCCTGAACCTGGAGAGCTGAGCTTACTGATTGGAAATAAATGTTGATTATTCAGCCTGTGCGTTGACATACGAGTGTCTAATGGTGTGTTGAGGCTGATGAGAACGGAACCATTCCCTGCTCTGTATTTATTTTACCAACACCAGCAGACAAACTGAAACAGGAGCTCTGCATGTTTCACGTGCTCTTCTTCTTTGCAGAGGTCATGGACTGAGCATTAAAGGAAATGGGGGTTTTTCTGCAGAAACACTTTGTTGCTGTTACTCATTCTTTAATGAACTTACTCAGCTTCAGTTTTAGCCTTTAGGAGTGAAATTAAAAAGTGACTAATTTTATTCCAGCTGTGGCATTTCTACACTTGTAGAAGCGAGCTGCAGTGTTTGCATTTGGTCCAATTTATATTTTTTTTTTCTTTGTCTGTGTGAGCTTTTATTTTTAAAGGTTTTTTAATAAATCAAATCTCTGGAATTGTAATTCGTGTCCTTTACATCTCCATCATCTTTTTTTCCCATGAGTCTATCTTTCTTCCACCATGTCTCTCCTTCCTCTTGCAGCTCCCCACAGCTCTTCCTGCTGAAAAGATCAGTACCAAAATGGTTTAAAAGATTACAGTCAATAGTAAATGTCTGCACAGTACCTGGTACAGAAAGAGGAGAGACTTTAGGAAGCATTTGTTAATGAACTTCTGTTTTGATAAATGATTAAGATAAAAGCATCTCCAAATGCGTATCTTTATATAAACAACTGTAGTGAAAGGGTTATAGTTTTGCAGATAACATAAAAAAAATTGAAGGCAAAAGTAGTAGTCTGTTGTCTTGCATAACAAAACAGAGCTCTTTGTGATTTTGTTTCCCCTCTGGAATAGCAGAGGAGATTTTCATCCTCAGTAACAGAGTTGAATATCTTCCTGCCTTGTTCACTGCTATTTTGGTCACAATTTTTCTATACTGCATAGGAGTTCACCTCAGATGACAGACTCCAATTAAAGCTTTTTGCAGGAGTTTGCAACTGTTTGTTGCCATTCTACCTCAACCTGTGGGTTATAGTGGGGGAAATAATTCTGGAAAATGGCTTGACCTGGGATCAGGTTAGATTTAACAGGTTGCCCAGAGAAGCTGTGAATGAAAACAAATACAGTACAGATTCCCTTAGTTGATATGACTAGATATATAGCTGTGTCTCTGGAGCTTTGTACGGTTTCTGCTGGTGGTGGGTTGAGATGCCCACTCCTCTGATGATTTGTGTGCGGTGTACAAGCTGGATCAGGCAACAGCTGGTCTGAGTTTGTGAAATTTCCACATTACATAACAGTTGTCAGCTCTCAAATACTGTTGGTTTTCAACAGTCAGGTCCTGATCTAGATGTGAATGCCTCCATATTTCTTTATGAATATTTCTGCTACTTTTCTTTGATTTATAGCTGTTTTAATTTTTTGTTTGTATTCCTGCCTCTTTATTTTTTAAATTTTACAATTAATTCAAAATAAAATATGGTGCAAGATAGTAAGTCTTCAAAGTGGAGATACTTCTTTACTAAGGTTTTCTATTCCAAAGTTTTACAGGCCTACATTTTCAGACTTTAATTTGATGGTTGTTTTCTGAAAGTATTCAGGATTTGGTTTCAAATAGCACAGCAGATAATTTCTCTGTTGGAAGAAGAGGTCTCATGTTGGCCTTTTGTATGTGCTAAAACACAAGAATTGAAAACATACTTATATTTCTCCACTGTATTAGAAGAAAGTTTCTTAGTAATGTGGTATACCTTTGAAGATTTATCACCCAGTAAATTTTCTGTATTGTTTTGATACATTGCATTCATCAAAATCCAGGATTAGTATCGAGTGGGAAGTTTTTCCAGGATACTGAACCTGTTCATTTTAATTCTTTGGTCTGTCTATTTTATCATTACTTTTGTATATCTTTTATTATGACTATTGAATATGATTTGTTTTGGTAAATGCTAGTGTTATTTATGCTTCAGAAAATGTAAGTTCAGACATTAATCTGAGCAAGCCTTTGGGCAGTGCCATGGCAAAATGAGAAAAATAATAACAATCAAAGAAGAAAAAGACCAACCAGAGGTTAGGGATAAATTTAAAAGCAGTGAGGATTTTTTTTTTTTTTTTAATTTAAAGCAAATTCTATATGGATTTTCCTAGAAAGTACACTTCCTTTAATATCTAGAGATTACTTATTCACTGATTTACTGATAACTTATTCAGTCTTGTTTAAAACAGGATATTTTTGCAAGTAGTGTTGAATCTATCCTTTACTACTAGTTTTGTTGTCACTGGGGAATCAAACCTGCTTTCTATTAGGTACAGCACTTTCCATAATGGGCCGCTGCTCACAAGATCCTTGCAACTACAGAAAACTTAGTTTCCCTGACATCTATTTATAAGATGTTTTTCCCTTGTTGCCTATTTATGTACAATAAATGTGCTCTGAGTATGAGAGGTGTCTTAGGGCATCAGGAGTTCAGAGCCAGAGAAAGCAGAATTTTAAGGTGCTCTCTATTTTGAAGCATAATTGGAAGCTTTCCTCATATAGTTGATTAATTAACCCAGTATAGACAATGGAAGTCTCGTGTTTCTTTATTTTTAACTAAGCTATTACCAATGTGTGTGTATGTTTTGACCTTACTTCTGTGAAACGGAGGAGGGTGTAGGAAGGGGTATGATCTTGCCTTGAGCTCCTAAGTCATGCTGAGCAAACAATGCAGGGGGAGCTGTGATAAAGAGATAATACTAGTAAATAAAGGCGACCAGGGTTTCTCCTTTGGCTCTAAAGCCAAGAAACATAAAAATTTGCATCTTAATGGCTAAACTCTTTTCCTGTCCAAAGCAAAGTTGCATGATACATCTGAACTACTCCCTGGTATGGTCCTTGGCCTGAGCTGTCCTCAATCCATTCCCAGACACTGCAGGAGAGCCCTAGCTAACACAGACAAAAGCCGTCCTGGGAGCTGTTGTAACAGCTTAATGGGACATAAATTGCGTGCCAGCACCCAGCCCCATACTCTGTCTCTAGCTTAGCAGTGTAGACAAAGACACAGTGTCTCCATGGTGCCAGCTTGGCTTGACCCCACACTTTGCTCACTTGATGTGATAATTTAGCTCCTGCACTTCCTTTTGAAGTAGTTTCCTTCAAGAGAAAACTCAGGCACAAGAGTGCAGTGTATTCAGGATCTGCTCGGGCCAGTATGGATGTGAACTGTGCTGTGTTTGGCTGTGCTGGAGCTCTGCCCCAGCAGTACTTGCATCTTTGTATGCCCTAACCTGACCTACTTCTATGCATGTGCCTTTAGCATCATGCTCTGATTCTGGGGTTGTGCAACAGAGCTTTCGCATAATTTCAATCACTTTGAAATGAAAAAAAACCAAACCAAACCCAGCAGAACAACAGTCATTGCATCCTGAGGCACCATATATTGCCCAGGGGAGTTACAAGCCAGGTGCTTGTAATCACAATGTGGATGTGAAATGAGCTGATCTAAAGGTGCTCGTTCACAGCAGCGTGGATGAGGACCAGTCAGCTTTAATTGGAGTAGGGCACTAGACTCACTCTCTTTCTGGTCCACAGGCACAATGGAAGGATTTTGCTGGTCTTATCATGTTTCTGTTAGGCAAGCTATTCTTGTTAATAGCCAGCAGCTGTTCCAAATGCTGCCATTTCTTACCAAAAATTACAACATGCTCATATTTAGACTTAAAAGCCCTGACTGATCTTGCATTTAAAAAGCACTACATTAAACTCTGATATACTCTAATTAGAAAGCATTTCATTTCCAAAAAAATGCAGCCCCAGATTTTCTGTTTGCTGGTTAAAATATATGTAAGTCAGGCTATAATTGCTCATGCGTAAGTATCCCTATACACTGACACACAACAGTTTGTGAAATATTCCTGAAACAGGGACATCCCATTTTCATGTGCTCAAGAACAATTGGATACGTACATAGAAGAAAAATCTGGGAGAGACTGACAGAAATCCAAAAGCTGTATTCTGAGGTAGTCCCTGACCTACAAATTGCTGGAGCCCAGGAAAGGTTTTTCTATGCTGATCCTGTTCTTTATATTCCTCCTGAGGCTGCTGTTCTTGTCAGGATACTGAGATATAGCGAGGTTTGAGCACACAAAATTTTGCTGATTTTATGCTCTTATTTGCAGTTCCCAATAATATTTGCTTTTATAAGTATTGAATTTTCACTCTTCTTTATGCTCAAATATATTCAATCTCATTTTTGTAAACAGAGCAACAGCTATTCAGAAAAGAAACTGCTGTAAATGAAGAGTAGATTCTGAATCTGTATCTTGTTGACATTGTCCTTTACAGAGCTGGAAACTTTGTTATACCAACCAGTATTATGTAAGAGAATGGTGGTGCACAAATGTTGCTGCAAAGCATACAAATATTGTACCCTTGTTCCTTAGGGCTGATCTTCTGAAAGACACAAACAGAAGATGACTGTGGAATGAGAATGTAATATATACAATGCATATTAAATAATTGGCACACATTGGTTGTATTCAAGTGTTGATATAGGTAATTTCTTCATTTTGCATGTTTTTAGCATAAAACTATAGGTAAGGAGGATTTATAATGTTAATTTATATGTTTGCTATAATGGCTATTTAAAACAGAGGGTTTGTGTCTGGAACTGAGTAAATGAGGAAGGAGGTGGGAGGGAGAATGGGCCAGCATGAGAAGCTAGAGGAATCTGTTTCCATGAGGAACAGAAGGGACAGCCCATGGCTTTCACCATCCCTGTGCTAGCTTTCTACATGATACCAATAATAGCAGCAGTAATTCTGGCTTCTAACTGCAGCTGTTCATCAGGTTTTTGTTTTCTGACCATCAGTTGTGACTACAAGAAAACTGAGAACTGTGGCAAAACGTAGTTCTTTGACTTGTGTTGCACTTTGTGCCTTATTGAGCATGTTGAAAATGTAGAAGGAAATGGCATTTGAGTTACACTTGTGGCTTTAAGTATAAACTACTTTGTCAGCCCCTTACCTTTCTGTTACTGAAATTTTATGAACATAAGTTATTGATTTTCTGCTTAAAAGTCCAAGGCTTGCTGGCATATCACCTTATGGTTTGGTAAAGCTACGGTGATGTGAATTACTGGTTTTGTGTTTTTGAACCTTTGGTGAATACCTTTTCCTTTCTTTTTATAGTGGTTATTTGCTTAATACACAATTGTTTTTGGAGTTTCTAAACTCATCCTTTCATAGTGCCTATTGATTTTGAAGTGATACTTCTGCTCTTTTTCCCCCAGTTTTTGTGACCTAATTGTATCTCTTGAGAATTGCTGTGGTAATAACTTCTATTTTCTTTATCTGCTGTGTGTATTAATTTTAGTCTGTACTGATTTTAGCTATAACAAATAGAACTAGAACAGAAGCACTGACCTATTTGTATTGTATTAGATAATACACATTTTCAGTAGAAAGCAAGTTGCATCTTCAAAATGGGTCATGTCCTGAAATCCTGACTAAAGTTTACATGAAGTTCAGTGTATTTTTAAAAATGAGCAACAGAGGCCTCACTAACATGATATAAAAGTGAGAAATTCACCTTTAACTGCACTGTCAATTCTAAAATTGCATAGAAATATTTTTAGTCATGATAGTTAATTGAGGGTCTGTTCTTTCTGCTTTCTTCCAAAGAGTGCATTTCCAAGTAATATAATTAGTTGTTATTTAGTTGATGTGACATGAAAGCCAGCTCACAAATCTGTGCATGTAGTAAATACTCAGATTTTTCTACAGTATGTCCCATTACGTAATGTGCAATTTTATATATATAGCTTAAAAGCTACTTCAAGATAACATTCCTTATAGTGTTTAATATAGATGGTGCTAGTCAAATGAATTCTCCACAATCTTCCAAAAGTATAGCTGATTTGAAAAAAGAGTTTTACAGATAAATAGTATGTTCTAAATATACTAAGTTAATTAAAGATGCTGTATAAATAGTATTAGTAAGGCCAGTGTCCTGTCTGTCCTTGCAATATTAATTTATGTTTTATCTTTATTTAATATTAAATTCTGCATTTTTTGCCCTTTAAAATGTCTTTATGGAAAGTGTGCTACTGAGATTAATAACGGCAGAGGCTGCTCACAAGGCTCTGAGTCCTTAGACTCACTGGGAAACCTAGAGGCAGTGACTTTCTTAAACGATGGTGCTTGCTTTAAGAAGGGAAAATAACTTTAGTTCATCTGTTTAGCTGTTAACATTTTATAGCTGCTCAACCATGTCATGGTTTGCTGTGGCTTCTTTTTCATTCTTGAAAATTCTCTTCCCAGGAGGTAACTCTCTAAGTCCCTGTTCAAATGTGTTATTGAGTTAATTATGAAATCTAAATTTATCTTCATCTTTGCAGTGGACACTAGAATACCTAAGTACTCTTACTAAGAAAGAGTCATGTTTCTGTTGCTCATTCTAAATTGTCTTTGGAAACTACTGGACACATTCAACTGTTACTTCTGCAACTTTCAACAAAGCTTTCAAATCTATTTTATTTTTTTGTTTTGTCATTATGATATATATATATTTATATTCTTACATATTTGTATAAATTATTATCTGTTTTATCCGAGATAGATATTTCTCTAATCACTAGTATCTGGAAATGTATTTGAAAGCTGGGAAGACTTGATTTGAGAGCATCTGTTCATATGGTAAAGCTCAGCTTCTTCTTTAGATAGCTTAATGTCTCCATATATAAAGATATTTATGAGACCTTTCACTGCACATTTGTGTTGTCTATTTTTAGCATTATTTTCAAGATTTGTCCTTGTAAAACTCTGTAGACATACAGTGCGACTCTACTAGAATTTGTTTTCTGTCTTTCTTCATAAATTGTGATTCAGTGCTTAAAAGAATCAAAGAATCACAGATTTACCTAGGTTGGAAAAGACATTTGAGATCGAGTCAGACCTATGACCTAACACCACCTTGTCAACTAGACTATGGCACTAAGTGCCACATCCAGTCTTTTCTTAAACAAAAGAGATATTGGAAAAAGTTCTTTCATTTATGCACCAGATATTCTCCTTTAGCATGTATAGCATAGTTGAATTGTTCATAGTTTGTGTTTCAGGCTTTACTGTAGTTTTTGGCTGTTGTTTTTACAGGGAGTAAAATTGCAAATTTGACACTTTGTAATGTATAAGAATTTTCAAAATGATACTGTCAAGACAAGAAGCTATGCAACTTTTGTGGTTTTATTCCATCTTTCATTCTCTTCTAGGGCTGGGCATGGGGTCAGAAAAACACTTGAATTTTAGAAATGTGGGGTTAGTGCCAAGTGTGCCAAAGTGGATGCTCATTTGTACAGGAACAAAGCAAGAAGGGCCCCAGTCTGCACAATCCATGCCAAAGTTCCTATAAAAGCAGACTGCTTCAAGAGGGAGTCCTTTTTGAAATTGGTGAAGGTCCTTGTGAAATTAGGAAAGGGATCAGTCCATGGTGTGGAGCCTTGATTTGTTTGTGATCATGTTGCTTTATTGTGATCAAGAAAGGATAAAAGCTTGTGTGCAGAATGCTGCAAAATCTGGTGTAAAAATAGGACAAAGCACTCATAAGCTTTGTATAATTACAGTTGCTTTATTATAGTACAGTTTGAAAATACATTCATATTTAGAATATTTTATTCTTACTGAAAACTAAAATCAAATTTTAAAAAATTCTTTGTTGACAAACCAAATAATTAGGGCTATTTGCCATACACCAGAGTGTTTAGGTCAGTTCTCATGCTAATTAGTTTTGTGTTTGATTACAGTTCACAACATTTAAATGTAGAAGTTTTTTTGAAAGTCTTATTATATAGGAAATACTCCTTGAACATTACTTCAAAATTTGAACTTGTAACTTTCAAATTGTTTGATCTGGAGACCTTTATGAAGAGTCTGCAGAACTTGAGAGAAGCCTACCGGGCAACACAGAGATCAGTGACAGCACTTTGGGTGAAGAAATGACCAAATCAATCAACTTATCCTAGGGACCCTTGGCTTTTGAAGAAGTTGTCTAAGAACTGTTGCTTCCATGTGCTTCACACTAGTGAAGGGTTTCATGCTGTTTTTCCTTATCAGTTGTGAAGTGATTAAATTGTGCGCCCTGAATGAAAACCTAATTTGCACATTATTTTCAGCTGGGCACTATTTCCCCTTTCTATTCTGTAGATGAGCTCTTGAAAGCTGTTTCCTTTGATGGCTCCCACCTCAGCAAAAGAAAATCCTACTAAGAAGACAATTGATTGGCCCGTCCCTGGTGTTCCCTTTGGCAGGTATCAGTGAGAAGCTGCTGGATATGAAGAGAAGTAGAGGAAATGCAAGATCTTATGAGAAATAAGATAACATGAGAAAATGTTAAATAGCTTACGAAAATGTAAAAATTTCAAAATGTTTAAATACGTAGCAATGTAAAACTCTTAACACCTACATGCCATGCAACATAAAAGTGTGCCAAAAGGCCCTGAATATTCTGTGTAACAGTCCTTATATCCAGAATCCACTGCATAAAGATTATGGGCTGCATGTGCAGCTTTGGATCCTCCTCCATAGCTTTCAGTGATGTAAAAAAAACCCCGGAAATAATTGAAGATGCACTTTGCCGTTAAAGGGCAGATCCATTGCGTTCTATTTCTGTATTATAACAAAGTGTAGCAGTTGACTGCTAATAATGAATAAAGACATGGCATTCTTTTAACCTTTCAGTCTTCAGGTTTGAGTGTTTATTTTAGAGATTAAGCTGGAGGAGGTTTGGAAGCAAGCCAAGTGTCAGTGGTGTTACTGTTTTAGACTATCACAGCATCCAGTCCAAAGAATGGATCTCAGTCTTCTTGCATTTCTAAAGCAAATCCACTTGGTTTCTCAGGCTTTTCCAGCCTACCTTGTCCATTGTCATATTCCATTTTTTTTTCTTTATTGTACAGCCAGTTTCTGATGGAAAACTCTTGACTCCTGGTTGGCCATATTATCAGAAGGAAGAGATGTCAGAAACTGGATAGCTTTAGTTTTGGGATTTTTGTGATTTTTTTCACATTAGCAGCATGTAGTTTATTTCTTGTAAGTTGTATTTGTGAGAAGACATTATTTCCTTATCCTGTAAAACTGAGAATATGAATCTGAAGTGTGAGGCCTGTGAGAGGTACAGTTGAGTATAAGAGAATAAAAATCTTACAATGCGTATAATGAAATGGACTGATCCATAATATCTAAATATTATTGGAGAATAAAAATACAGAATCAAAGCCAAAGCAAAATTCAGTACTGATGTTTCTAAATTCTGAGAAAGGCTAATATTTTAAAACATAAATATATATATAAAGTAATATATATATCGGGGGTACTAGATGACCTTTAAAGATCATTTTCAACCCAACCTTAAATAATGCTTATTGAGTTTGGGGGTTTTTTTTGAAATATAATTTTAATTAGCAGCTACACTTGCTATTTGATACTGTAAAATTGGTCTCTCTTATTTTGGTACAGAATAAGTAATTAATGATTCATCTGTTCTCATAGCTAGCCAATTTATATTTTATGTTGCCAGCTGGTTTATGATATGTCAGAGAGTCAGAGAAAGGTATCATGGGTGTACTACATGAAAAATACAGGTTTTATCTACTGGTACATAGACACAAACTAATCAGAAAGTGGAATTATGACCTTGCATTACTGAAGATATTATGAAAACTGCATGTTCTGAAAATTATGAAAAACAGATAGCTTGTAAGCAGAAAAGACAAAAACATTTCCACAAATGAGTGGAGAGTTCTGTAACTGGAAATGGAGTATTATCACTCACCAGTGATTTTTTTACTGGCCTCCTTAACTGGATCGTCAATGTCATATGTTGGAGATACTTATATTACCGAGTGTTCTCTTTAATTTTATCATTTTTATTGTGTCAGCTTTTATTATCATTAACAACTAGGCTCACAGGCTCAATTGTGTCCCAGCAGGATTTCAGATTATTCCTCAAATTGCAGCAATTTGTCATGATGTCAATGTTTTTTAACCTATAACCCCAGGTTACCTACGGAGGCTGCAGAGCCTGGATTCCACTTGCCACAGATTCAATTTATATTGTGTGTAAACAATTACAGGGCCTCACAAACAAACAAAAGGCAGCCAAAGTCAAAACTAAAGATCAGAGTCTAGCTTGTCATGAATCCATTCTAATTGGATTTTTTTTTTCCAAATAGAATGTAGTCAATGCAATAGCATCAGCTCTTGGCCATAAAATGTAGTAGAAGTGAGTTAGGCTCCTGTTAATGGCAGAACCTTTACTGGTGGTAGCAGGAACAGAATTTTGAAGAATCTCTGGAGCAACAAGTGTTTCTATTTATATGTGACTGTATATGGGGCTGTAAAAGTTTTCAAGGGTTTTGATGGTATTGTAAGAGAGAAACCAGCAAAATTATCTTGAAACGGAAAGAATGTTTTAGTTCAGGAACTCCCAAAGCTGGGAAGGGAAGGGAAGGGAAGGGAAGGGAAGGGAAGGGAAGGGAAGGGAAGGGAAGGGAGTGACTGTTCATCTTCTTGTAGCTCACATGAGTCCTCAGTGCTGGGGAATGGGTGGTCTGAAAGCTCTGAGCTAGCCCTGCTGCCTGTGGTGGCCAGAGTTGTCTTAGAGGCCCCAGGAGAAGCTGATGTTTGCCCACACCAGCAAGATGTAGGACACCTCAGCTGCGCAGTGGAGGTTGGGGCAAATTTACTGTCTTCACAAAACATGTGTGAGATGTTGGAGTGTCAGAGGGAAAACTGGATGTTTAAATGCAAGGTAGATTGTAATTTTTTTGTTCTCTTTTTATTCCTTTGTTATTATATCAACTATTGCCACCATATGTTGACCTGCTTGTTTATTCTTGAGCTTGGCCTGTAACAATGTGATATTATAGAATAAATTGTTCACTGTACTTCCTCTGAAATGATACTGTATAAAATTACTGCTCTATTCATGTTTTTCTGGTGAACTTGAAAAGCTCCCATCATTGGCACAAATAAAAGATAAATCTTCCTGGTTTATTATAGATTAATTGAATAATTAAGAAGCCACTCTTAATTACTGTCCCAAAGAGTTATAGAAATTACACTTCTAAGAGTGCTACTGAGGAAATATTTAGATTAAATTTCTTTAAATAGAACTATGCAAATTGCATACTCCCAGATGTTTCACATTTTATTTGAAAAAAAAATTTTGATAATATAGCTGTATATTAAAATTTTTAAAAGTGCGTAACTGATATGAGGATGAGATTTATAGTTAGATACTATAGCTATATGCTATACTATAGTGGGAGCCCCGGTGGTGTAGTGGTTAAGCACACGGCACAGTAATTGCCGGGGCCTGGGTTCGAATCCCGGTCGGGGATACTCCCCGGGCAGGCAGAGCTCGTTAGCCCTGCAAGGGGGCAATCTGCCTACGTCCTGAGGAGGACCTCAGCTGCCACTGTCCAGAATCGCTTTGGCCCGGCAGATTGAACCTCGGGATTAAAGGGTGGGCTCAGATCTGCGCGCCCTGTGTCTCACCTAAAAAATCCAGTGCGCAGGCTGGAAGGTTTGAAAGGAAAAAGAGACCTTCCCCGGATCTTCGTACGCGAAGGCTGGCCAGCAAAGCAACAATTATACTATAGTACTTCAGCTATATGCTTAAATATACTTGAATATATGTAGTCAAGCTCATAGGATGCCTCTGTGGAAATGGCTAAATTTACCAGGTTGTTCCCATTTCTCCACTGAGTTTCTGAAACTAAGAAATTACCCTGAAAGCTGAAGCCAGGCTTAGTGTATTTCTTGCATGTGTACATTTAGCCTAACGGAAAATGCAGCTGTATTTCCTTTTTGTTATGTTTTTGACACTGTGTTAATGTGGATTTGCTTTGATGGAGGAGGTGTGCAGCAGTATTATCTGGCAAGGAAGAAGACTCTTTTTACAAGGAGATAGGATTTTTTAAAGGCTTGTACAGATCGACAGTGTTTATGGGCAAAGCAAACCAATGACAACTAAAAGTGGCACTTAGCTAATTATCTTAGATAATCAGAACAAGTCCGGATCATGAGCAGTGTCAGCAATCAGACCGTGAGGCAGGTTATGATGAGGTAAGAATGGCAGTGGGGGTGTTGATGGAAGAACTCTGTAACTAAAGAGATTACATAAATGACAGCCTATAGTCATTAGCATATGTAATTTCATCTCCTCTGGAGGTACTCAAAAGCTGTCTGGATGCAATCCCAAGTAATGTGCTCTTGAGGACCCTGCTTTAGTAGGGAGGTTGGACCAGGTGACCTCCAGTGCTCCCTTCCAACCTTAACTGTTCTGTGATTCAGTAATTTTGTGATTATGGTAGACACATTTACTTTAAGATGTTTATGCCCTCCCACCCGATAAGAAACACCAACCCCCTCTCTTACAGCCTGCACTCATGGCATGAGGGACCAAAGGACATCCCTCCTGGTGTATCAAGGTTTTTCAGAGAAAAACCTTGATGTCTCTACAAAAATCAGTTTTCTGCTGCTGGGGTCTGTAGTGTTGATTCTCTTCTGCTGTGCCCACCGTGTTGACTTTTGAATTTGCCTTTATTCCTGCCAAACTGCCATAACCACAGCTCACTTCCCTGCTTTCCTAGGCTACTCACTTGTTGTTTTACTGCTTCTGTTCCATCCTCAGATTGCTGGTCACTGTGCCATTAGGTATGGTGTCTCATAGATAGTTTTCTTCATGCCTCCTCAGGTAGTTGTTCCTTGAAGAAGCTTAGAGACATCATTCTCTTTTCTTTGATTTATAATTGTCTTAAGCATACCATTATTGCATTATTTTTCCCATGCTTTGGTCTTTGCATCGTGCTGGCTCAGCAGTTCATTAGTTTAAATTAGTTCATTCTCTTACAGACTACAGTTGTGTTAAGAGCTAGCACTTATGCTTGCTCAGCAGCTGTGTTAATCCCTGTCTAGCTCTAAGTATGGCTAAATATAATTTTGCAGAGTTTAGCAAAAATTGTACTATTAAGTGGCCACTCCTCTCCTTCTTTTTTGTTAAAGTGGTTAGTGATGCACTGGGTCTTGGTTTTGCTTAGCAGACCTTTCTTCTCCAACAGCAGGTTATGCTGGGGGATTCTGGCCTCTGTTGGTTAAGGGCTCCTGTTTCCCCCCTTGCCAAGTTAAATTTGCTCTTACACACTGTTGCATGCAGTTGTGGTTCTAGATCTGATGATCTAGTTCTGATGACTGTTTTTCTGTTACATAAAAAATTCTGTTACGTTGCCAGTGCAAAAACTTGGAACTGACCTCAGGTTTGGCTCAAAAATTTGAGATTTCCTGGCCATGGTGAGCATCTCTATCACAAAGACACAGATGTCTTCTTTTTACTTGGGATAATTTCTGGTTCTACAAATACATTTTTAGTTAATGCCTGGTACAACTTTAGCAGGAAATATGATGAATGTCCATATCCAGATTTTTTTTTCTCTTGAACTAAAAGGAAATTATACTGTATTTCCCATATGACTTAGCAGCACACAATTATGAAATAAGGTAAGACTGTCTCCCATTTTTTTCAGGGAATAATACTCACTGCTACCAGCTATTAAGACTATATTCATACATAGGCTCTAGATCTTGTATCAGCAAGCACATCTCCTTTGTGACCTTATTTGAGACCTCTAAGCTCTAGAAAGGATGTGTGAACATATGTGTTTTGTTTTCCTGGGTGCTGGTTCTAGGGAGCTCCCCCCTGGGTAGGATGTTTCCACACTGGGTAGGCAAACCTCTTCACCCCATGTTTCTAGATTCTCCTTGGGGCCAGGAGAGCAACCTCTGTTGTTTTCATTGCAGCACTTCATTTGTAGGTGCCTGGTCCTTCATTAGGCAAAATCAATTAATAGCTTTCCACTTGTACTCTCTCTCATAAGTTTTCCTGTAACTTCATTTGCACTTACTGTGTCTTGAGCGAAAATAAAAACTATTTCATTTGATGTTTGTGCTTCCTTTCCTTTCAGCTTATTCCTACAGAAGTCTTCTCAGTCATTGTCAGATCACCTCCACGATTTGTTCTGTTTTTCTGAATTTTGCTTGCTGCTGGTGTGGGGAGTGGCCAGAAGTGGAAGAGAGCCTTTAGGTGCATTTGCTGTTTACTGCCATCTAGTATTGGATTTCATACTCCTCGAAATTTTGGGTTTAATGTGTCTTGCAAACTTTTAATGTCACTCAGTACTAGCTTTCTTTCTACATTTCTGCATACAAACTACTTTTTTTTCTCACACCATTGAATGCTTATGTTTTTGTTTCCTGTGGGTTGGTGGTTTTTCTCCAGTTTTTAATAGCTTGTATTTATTTTTAGCTTTTGTTTTGCCAAGTAAGTATTATTTCAGAAATTTCAGCTCTTACAGCAGGTGCAGCATTTGCTACTGTGCATCAGATGCTACAGTAGTTTAAATATTTGGATGATCTGGAAGAAAGGCTAACAGCAAAATAATTGTTTATATTGACACAGCTAGTTTTTTCCCCTCTCTTGAGGCTGTTTCAGCAATATTGCAGTAAATATTATGTACAAGAAAAAAAATCTAGCACTGTATAATTTTCTAGAACAGCTTTTTGTTTTGCTTTTTGTTTGCCTCTGTGGCCCAGGATGGCTGGGATCTGCAGGTTCTTCAGATGGCTGGATTTGCATGTCACCTTAGTTATTGTAGAACATAGAAATATGCAACTAATCTTTGTGGTGTAAGGTAATGCTGGAGAAAAAGTTGCTTGCATTATACCTCTCTATTAATTATATTCATTATTATTAATTATTTATTATTCTTAATTATTAATTATTATTAATT
>VZRF01008341.1:17069-32086 GCA_013396875.1 Vireo altiloquus | reverse complement strand
CGGGGACGGGGGTTATTGTTGAGGGGGGCGCGGGCCCATCCCGGCCGCCACCCGCCTGCCCCCGGGCCCGGCCCGCCGGGGGCTCCCCCTTGGCCTGTGGGGCTCTCCCCTCCTCCGGGGAGGCTCTCCCCTTTCTCCCGGAGGGGTTTAATCCCGGGGGGCCTCCCCGTGCTCCCGGGGCTTCAATCCCAGCGAGCTCCGGCGCTCCGGCCGAGGCCTCGCTTTGTTGCCCCGGGGGCTCCGGGGGGGTGGCTGGGTTCCTTCCCCCCCCGGTTCTGGGGGGGTTTCGGCGGCTCTGGGGGTCCCTGGAGGAGGAGGGGGGTCGGACCGGCAGCGGGAGGGAGGAAGAAAGCAGACAATCCTTGTGGATGTGCTGGGTGACCCTGGGGGTTTTGTGTTTGTGTGGGGTTTTTTTTTTTTCTCCTCTTGTTTTTATCTCGTGCTCACATAACAACAGCCTCGGCCCTTGCGAGCTGCAAACTTGGAATTTTAAGAGCCTCTCTCCCCAGCCTAAGAAATGCTCTGATTTTTTTTGTTTGTTGTTGTTGTTGTTTGCTTTGGTCAATGTTTAATAACTTTGTTCGGAGCAGAGATTTAGTTAGGCAGATCATGAGTAAGGAATTTCCTTTATTAAGAGGGATGGAGGTGGGGTGAGTGGGTCCGTGGGTCCTGCAGGGTTTTAATGCTGGTTTCGGGAATCCGATGGGTCAGGAATTCAGTGCTGCGTCTCCCCAGGTTTTCAGGAAAACACAGGGATAACGTTAAAAGTTCTGCTAGGCCACACAGCCCTCAAACAATGGCTCTGCTTTCATTTCCAGTGGAACTTTCCAAAAAAAACCCACCCAACCCAAACTCCTCTGCCTTGGGGTTGAACTTTTTTGAAACGGGCGTTTTACACCGCGTTAATTTTGTAACAATCTGTGATTTTTGAGGGGAATATGGAACCAGAGCCCTGAGGATCCTTCTGTGGAGCAGGGCTCTGTGTGGGTTAGAGCTCCTTTATTCAGTGTTGTCACCACCGGTGCCTCCAACTCTCAGGGAGATTTCTCCGGAGTTTTTTTGTTGTTTGTGGACTGTCCCGCAATCCGGAGCGTTCTGCCCGCGGTGATAACACGGAGAGGTTCATTTCCACGCTGTGTTTTCATCCGGGCAGAAGCAGAAGCGCCTGCCCCGAGCGCGGTGCAGCAGCGTGGAAGCCTTTGTTTGCAAAGCCGGGATCCTGCCTTCACCTGGGAAAAGCCGATCCTCTATTTTTAGGGAGAGTTTGGGAATGAAAGAGGCTCTGGAGGCCCCGAGCAGCTGCGGGTTTGAGAGTGCTTGTGTAGGTGACCGCGTGTGTTGCCGGGGCTGCGGGAGCTTTGAATGACAGCATTCAGCTGTCCCGCTGCCTCGAACGCGGCATTCCCAGGAAAAACACGGCTCGGAACTAAACTTGAACTACCCACAATGCTCCCTTCCCCTTTGCTCCCTTTCAAAATGTCGCCTTTGCCAAGTTTTCCGCTCGCGTTCGGAGCGGCCCGAAGAGGAAGCGTCTGGGAGCAGCCTCTCCTTAAATCCATGGACTGAGATTTTCTGCTTTTTGCGAGATCACCTTTATTAACCGAGAAATCAATTAGTGCCTGCGGACAGGGACCCGCGGCCTTTCGAGGGAGCAAAGGCTGTGGCAGTGCAACTTTGTACCTTGTTTTCCGCTGGAAATGGGCTTGTCACAATCTATAGATACTTGGAATTTTCTGCTGGGGATTCATAGTATCTTCCTTTGTTTGTTGTTTTTTGTTTTTAAAGTCTGTCCTGAGATAACTTGTAACTTCCTTTGGAGAGGCCGCTCAGGTTTCATTGCTGCGGTTAATGCACACCTCAGTTTGATGAGAAATGAATTTCTTGCCATTATTCACTTGTATTTTTTTGTTCTGATTTCATAGAGGAGCTTGAGTGCTTCCCGTGAAGGATTTTGATGCTGTTTGTCAAAGGGAAACTAAGAAAAAAATGCCATTAATTTGAATTGTAGTCTAAAGTCAGTCAAGATTTAGTCATATCGTGTTTTCAGTGTTTTTTCAGGTATTTGGGGAGGGTGGTGATTTCCAGACTCTTTGAAAGCCGGAGGAGTGAGTCCTGTTGGATGTCCCTGGTATTTAAGTTGTGAGTGTATAAAAAGCCCTGCAGAGTGGCCGTGGGGGCTGTGCGTGTGTACAGCAACCAATTACGTTGGAGGTGCAATTAAAAAAACCTGATCTCTGCAGTTTTTAGAGTCATTTTCCTCTGAATATTAACCCCGTGCTCAATTCGTGGGGCAAACCTGACAAAGTTTGATCAAAGACAGAGCTGGGATTTTTTTTATTGTTGGTCTCCTCCCGTTAGTAAATTGTTCTTGGAAGTTGTTTGTAGTAGTTGAGTGTTGTTGAGGGCTACTACGAGGAGCAGGGAGGGAACAGAGCTGCCTTTCATGCCCCTGGAGCTTCTGGCAGGAGCAGGGCCAAGGTCTGCAGCCACCAAGGTACGACAGTAAAACATCCTGGGGCTGCTGTGGAGCTTCTCGGGGCTCCACCACCCTGGTTTCATCCTCAGAACTCTTGGTGGGGCTGCATTTAGGTACCTGAAGTCTTAAAGTATTGATGTTTTTAATAAAGATTAATTCAGACTATCCCGTGCCTTTAAAAAGGAATTTGGCTTGTGTGTGAGCGTTATATAATGGGAGAAAACACTTTGCTGTTCACACCTGTAGTGTCTTTATTGCTCTGATAGTCCTGCCTTAAAATAACAAACAAACTTCTGTGGTTTTGTGCTTCTGGAATGTTATCAAAATAATTGGGGAATAGGAAGTTAGTGAGTTGCTTCAGCTCAATCTGCAGGTTTCCATCCTGAAACGATCCGCAGATTGTTTGGCTGTATGCAAAACTATTGGGGTGTTTCATTTATTGGGGTATTTCATGTACTGAGGTATTTTATTGAGGTGTTCAGTGAAAATGTGTTGGAGTTATCCAGTTTTCTCCTGGTGCCACTGACAGAGGGTCCAGCAGTGCCTGCTCTGGAAAGTTCTGCCGAGATCCCAGGTTAGCTGCTCTTTCTCCAGGGAATTTCCTAAAGCCTGTCCATGGGTTTTACTGCCTTCTGAATCAGCAGGGAGAGTGCATGTCGTGTTTGGGGCTTCGTGAACTGTACGAGCAGAAATCCAGGATTTGAAGTTTGCATTGAAAAAAAACCCAAAAAAACCACAAACTGTTGCTTTGCTGCTTTGCATGACTGAGGGAATACTTCGGGATACAGTGGGATACACTCAGCAGGCCCTGAGTGTTTGTATGGATGGGGAACCAGCCCTCTTTGTCCAGGTGTAAATGGGCACAGCAGGTTCTGCTGGTATCACTGCCTCCCATGGGGTTTTTGGGGAGCTTTTTCCCAGCAGTTTCCCAGTCAGTGTGTTATCCATGGCAGGAGCTGCCGTTCTACTGGTCCCTCATGGGCATCCTGTGGCCCCTGCTAACCCCGTTCAGCACAAAACGTGGGATTTGTGTGCATTTCCAGTGCTGTGTTAGCTGCTGGGCTCGCGGAGCCAGCGAGTGTTGAAGGAGTCCCATTTGCCAGGGCGATGTTCCCCTGCCAGTCACAAGATGGGTGTGTTATTGAACACGCAGAGCACAGCTGGCAGGATTTCATCTCTCTCTCCCCTCTCTCTCCCCGTGTCCCCCCTGCAGGTGTTGGTGGAATGAGCGTAGCGTGCGTTTTGAAGAGAAAAGCAGTTCTGTGGCAGGACTCGTTCAGCCCCCACCTGAAGCAGCACGCCCAAGACACAGCCAACCCCACCATGCCTGTGGTACTGACATCTGGCACAGGCTCGCAGGCTCAGCCACAGCCAGCTGCAAACCAGGCCCTTGCAGCAGGGACACACTCCAGCCCCGTGCCGGGATCCATAGGAGTGGCGGGGCGCTCCCAGGACGACGCCATGGTGGATTATTTCTTCCAGAGGCAGCACGGGGAGCAGCTCGGGGGAGGAGGCAGCGGCGGCGGCGGCTACAACAACAGCAAGCACCGCTGGCCCACCGGGGACAACATCCATGCAGAGCATCAGGTAGAAAACGACTCCCAGCTTTCCAAACTCAGCCCTTCAGGCTTCTCAGAGATGCTTTTCATGGTGCTCTTCTTCTAAAGCTGGAGCTGGTTCTGGTGGAGTTGGAATGGCGACAGTGGTGCTGTTTGTTTTTGCTCTTCAGGGTGGTGGTGCCCTGGTAGCTCTGAGCTGAAAGGTTTCTGCTCTTGAGGGTGTTGAAATCCCAAATCCCAATCCGCTCTCTGTGACAGTCGAATGCATGTTTACAAAATTCATCACTCCCTTTATTGATTTTTTTTTTCCTGATGTGTGAACCAGCATAGCCGTGACTGCTGCTGCTGCTGCTGCTTTTCAAATCTGTTGCTGTAGTTAAATAATTCTTATGTAATGGTATTACAAAACTGCCAATGCATGTAGGTTGGGCTTTTACCATTCCCAGTATTGGAAAACACAGTAGTGGAAGTTGCTGGTGATAGGTTTGAGTGGGTTTCTTTGCTTTGGGGTTGGGTTTTTCTGGTTATCTTCTAGAGGGGAAGGTGGTAGTGGTGTGCTCAGCTGAACTGAGAAGAGCAGCTTTAAGAGTGTCACCAACCAATGGTTTTAGGAACTCCTCAGAGCCACTCAGAGTCTCTGAAGGGGTTTGGGCCAGGCTGTGTGAGTAGTGGTGTTTACTAGAAGTCTTTTGAGCAGTTGCATTGTGAGCTGTGCTGGAGTTAAACGAGTGGCTGACTCACTCCACTCTGTCTGTGACCTGTAACTCACTCATCAAAGACACACAAGTGCTTCCTCTCCGAGGCAGCAGAACCCGAATGTAAGCACATTTTGAAGGAGAATGACCCCACAAATATTGCCAGGGCAGCAGACACGAAGCTTTTGCAACCTTTATGAACATCTCCTGCCTCCAGTTTCTCGAATCAAAGCAGCCCAGCCCTCGCTCCTCTGCTGTGCCTCCCCAGGGGATTGTGTTGCCAACCAGACCATTGAAAAGCAAACATGGCAGGGAATTTTGCAACCTCACTGAAGGCAGTGTGTACATCAACAAAGAAATAAACCCGAGTGCCCTGTTCATTTGTTCTGGAAGAAAAATCACATCAAATACTGCAAAACGAGCTAAGGAGCTAGAAAAATATTGTTGTTATTCCCTTATGGAGAGACACAGTATTTAGGTATCACTTCAGAAGAAATAAGTGCATTGAAACAGATGTAATTTTTCTGTTTATTATCCAAGTTTTCAGTCACTAGCTGTAAAACTTGCTCCAAGAGACATCAGTGCCAGAGATCTTAATGGTTTAAGTTGGGTAGGAAACAATAAGTGAGAATTTCTTACTGCAGACTTTGTAGGTTTTTCAAATCAAAGCTGCCACAGAGTCTTGGGGTGGAGATGGCTGGGCAGGGACTGCTACTGTTGGGGCATTTTGTGGCAAGATGACTTCACGAATTAAAATGTCATAAATTCTCAATGCTCTTTTCCTCCAGCTCCCACTTTCATCTTCCTTTCACTGCAGATCCCTGAAAGCAAAGGCAACAAAACTCACTGGAGATAAGGGGGGTGGGGACAGAGCACTCCAAGCTCACAGTCATTAAAAACTCTGCTGGTATTTGAACTTGTATTTATTTAACGATGGAAAGACTTAAACTTTCACTGAAACAAAAGCATCCTGCCTGTTGTCAGCAGAAGTGTTGCTCAGCTTGATTTTCTTCAGTAACTTCTTGAATGAAACGATCCTAATAAATAAACCACATAATGAAAGGAAAGCTCATTAACTTAGGCTGGTTTAAATGAACTTTTCGAATGCAGCTCCTGTACTGTGTGGAGGCAGGGCAGTGGTGAGGAGGTTGTGTGGACAGGACACAGGATGGAGCTCACAGGGTGCTCCGTGGTGCTCTCTCAGTCTCCCCTGTGAGTTCTGTGAGCTGAGGCTCAGGAAATACCCACCAGACCAGAATTAACAGTGGGGTTTTTATCTGTTCTGCTTCCTGCTGGCTTTTACGTTGGCTCTCATGTATTTATCACACAGTCCCTGTGTTTCTGCATCCAGTGCTCATCTCTAAACCAATCTTTGTGTCTGATTCCTTCCAAGTCAGCTCCGAGGTGGGGCACTAACCCTGTTCTCCTCTGTCTCATTTGATACCAGCTCCAGTGATTGCTGGGCACTTTTATCAGTGTTCATTGCTCCATCCCTCTTTTTCCATGGTTCTCTGCTTGCCTCAGGGTTTTACTCCTGGGAAGCAGAATGCAGGATATGTGTAATCCTAACACTGCCATTCTTTCTGACTTCTTGGCCACCTCCACATCTGCTTTTTAAATTATAAATTCCTTGGAGCAAGGACTGATCTTATGCGTGCAAAATGATTTAATTCAGTTTGGGCTTAGCTGGGGTAGAATTGAATTTGGCCTGCAAGAACAGAAGTGGAAGGAAGTGCTGGGACATTCAGGGAGGTGAGGAATCGTGGTGGATATCTCTGGACTCTCTTATGGATACACTTCATTACTGTCCTTTTCATTTCAGACTGTCAGAGACAGTGCAGTGAGGGCCTGGCCTTGAAGACTGGTTAGGAAACTCAGTAGCTAAAAGATAATGGGAAATCAGAAAAAAAATAATTATAGGCTAATGTAGGTTAATGTCTGCCTAGAGCTTGGGAGGGCGTAATTAAAGGTAGAGGGATTTTAATTGTTGAATCCCAGATTGTTCTTGTTGCATGTGTCTGTCAGTGATGGTGCTGCAGGAGCTTTTACCAAATGATGGCATTTTGTGGTGGTATTAAACAGCCAGGCTGAGTCACTACTGAGCTGCAGGATCCTGCTTTTCCATGGTTTTTGTTGTACTGTTCCTCCTGGTCACTTTTCCTGCTGGCAGCTCTGGGAATGAAGCTGAGAGTGGCTTTAACAGGGATGGCTTAAGGAAAAGTTTCTCCCAAGGAAGGGAGGAGAGAAGCTCCTTCCTGGTGGTGTCCCCTCGTTGTGAGCAGCAGGAAAATGCTGTGTGGATTTTCCTTAGAAACTTCCTGTTGCATTTTCCCCTTCTCCTTTGGAAGGTGCATGTGGCCAAGCTTTTATATAAAATAAGCAATTAAAAGTGCCCCAGTCATTTCACATATTAAATGTGAAAAAAAGCTTGTGTTACAAGGTCTTCTTTGTCCCTGCAGACACTGAAGTGGTGGTGGAGTCAGACTTTTGATTTCCTAGCTTGGTCTCTCAGACCCCCTGAGCAAAATCCCAGCAGTTTGCAGCTCCAAATCCTTAATCACCAGGCTTCATGGAAGACACTTGGCTGCAAATTTTTCTGTTTTTTTTATCCACAGAAAGCAGCAGGGTGAGGTTGAGTGTCAGAGTCCCCCCAGTAATTTTAATATTCCACTGAGCAGGTTTAGGCTGTCTGATGGCTGAATGCTGTTGGGCAGAGTTACCCTGGCTGCAGAGGAGTGTTTGTGTGCTGTTTATCCAGCAAAAACCACGGACAGGGATCAGGACATCACGTAGGAAGGGCACAGGATGGCTCCAGGTGAGGAATGGCCTGGGATGGATCTGTCTCACTTATGAAAGGTTGGTTGTATCTCCTCACAAACCCAAACAGCCCCTGCTGCTCCTGGGGGGAGCGAAAAGACACTCAGGATATTCAGCTGGGATGAGTTATCAACACTGAGCAGGTTTTTAGGAAAATTGGCTGAGTTTTCTTGGCCGGGGTCTCCTGTGGCTCGTGCGTGTGCTCGAGCTGGAGTGAAGGGAGAGTTCCTGTGCTGGGGGTCCCTCAGGAATTGCAGTCAATGGATATACTTAGACTGTCTGAATTGCACCAGGCTAGTGTGGGAGTTGCTTAGTAGAAGCAAATGATTTTAGGCATTTGCTTTCTCTCAGAGCATGTTTAATTAATAATTGGAGACAATAGAACTCCGCAGGGATGGTCTTGTTGAATGTGGGGAATTTTTCACATGGAGTTGGTGAAGAATAGTGAGCACAACAGGGCTGGGACTGGGCTTTCTGCTCAGTTCTGCCTTTTGGCAGCGTGGTTGTGTGAGTTCTTCACTGGGAGCTGGGATTTGAGTGGAGACAGAAGGTGGTTCTGGAGCACAGCTCCTCTGGAGCACAGCTCCTGCAGCCAGGCTGCTTCCTGCCCCAGCAGCAGCTGGATCTGAGTGTGTTCGGCAGTGTTGGTGCTGCTGGCAGGCACCACCACCACAGCTTGCCTGAAAGTTGTGGCAAAGTCCTTTAAAAAGATCCTGGAAGCAGAGGAAGCCCTGGTGTTTGTCCTTCCAAAGGAAAATCCTGTTTTAGTGACGCTTAACTCTTAGGACAGAGATTTTGCCCCATCCCTGGAAGTGTCCCAGGCCGGGTTGGACAGGGCTTGGAGCAACCTGGGATAGCAGAAGGTGTCGCTGCCCATGGCAGGGTGCTTGAATGAGCTGGGATTTAAGGTCTCTTCCATCCCAAACCATTCCAGGGTTTCTGATGTGCATGTGGAAGTGTGCTCCAAATAACTGGATGTGTTGTCCGTGCTGGCATTGAAGCCGTGGAGTGACTCCCTTGTCACACAGGCCATGTGACAGCACGTGTGGCTCAGCTCTTGGAGGTGGTTTCTGACCTCTGTTCCATTAAAGCCCTTGAGTTTTCATGGGAACTTCCTTGTATCCTGGTCAGGGCTTTCCTTCCCTGACACTGGAAGGGCTGTGCTAATTTGATACCCAGATAATTTGAAACATAATTCCTTGCTGAAATGAAATGTCTGGTTTGGCTGATCTGTTTCGCAGAGATTTCTCCACAGCGAAGAATTGGGAGGGAAACTGAAGCATTTAATTTGGTTTTCTGCTTTGTGTTGCCCTCTGAAAATTTCTCCTGAGGTAGAAGGAGCATGAGTAGATTGGCTTAGTTGGTTATTTCAGGTTGGAAAACCTTTGTGATACAGGGGGGAGAGAAAACACTCTGAAACGTTCAGAAAGTTACTTTGAGATTCTTGTTTCCTCCAAATCCATGGATTTTACTGTTCCTGGTGGGCAGCTGCAGGTAAGATGATGCAGTTGGGGTTGCCCGAGTGACCTGCTGTGCTGGTGTTGGGATTTCCCTGTGGCTGTTGCTGTTCTGCTCTGCTTCCTTGCCATGGTGCTCACTCAGGAGGAGCAAAAACTCTTTCACACTGCTGAATTTACAAATTTCAGTGCTTCCAGAAGCCTTCAAGTATTTCAGTGAATATCTTGTACGAATGTGCTTTGAAAAGAGGTTTGTTACAGAACTTGTCCTGCTTGTTTTCCCCTCCCCTCTCCCCACCTTTGCTCTCCCCTTAGCAGCTCATTTGTGGTCTGCTGAGTTGCTGTGACCTCCTTGTGCTTCTGCAGAGCAGGTTGTGATCCTGGGAGCGATTTTGTAAATGGGTGAAGCTTTGCAGTGGATCTGAGCCCCACAATCCATCCCCAGCTGCCTCTTCCTCACAGATCATTGTGTTCACTGCTCAGAAATCTCCTCGGTGAAGAGCTGTTGCAGAGCATTGTCTCTGGCTTGCCTGGCTCTGAGAAGTCTCTCTTAGGTGTATCAGGGACGATTTCCAAGCTGTTTTCCCCGAGTGCTGCTGTCAGGCTGAACAAACACTCCTTTGTGTGGCTGCCATGTGATGCTGCTCCCTCCCGGCAAGGAGCTGCTCTCAGCTCTCCTGTTACTCCTGCCTTTGTTAGGGATAACTTCTGTTCCAGGGCAGTTGTTTTTATTGGGAACATCTGGCTGTGCTTCTTGTCCTGCTCAGCCTTTGATTCTGGGGTCCCTTTGAGCGTGGCACGAGGCTGCTCACATCTGCTCTGACAGAGGTGCCTTGGCACTGCACTTCAACATTTCTGCATCCCTTACCCACATTTTTCCCTCTGAATTTAAACCTGGGAAGGTCAGAGTAGGGCTGGGAGTGAAAGGAGAAGCCCCAGCATGGGCAGATCTTAGCACAAACCCACTGATCCAGGCACACACCTGGCAGGCAGCAGATGATTTTCCCAAAGTATTGCCACCTCCAGCAGGACAGAATTAAAGGTTGTTTCTTCCCTAATCCTCTATTTTTGAATCCTGCACCCCAATATGTGCCTGAGACGTGGCAGGGTAACCTAAATTCCACGTTAATGAAGCGCTTCCCTGTGTGGGTAAAATGGGAGGAAAAACATAATTAGCTAAGGAAGGAGAGCCCCTCTGCAAGGCTGCCTTTCCTGCAGTTATTTCTGTCCCCTGAATCATTAATCAGCCTGGCCTGGTGCCAGGGAAAGCATTAGCCAATCTGCAATCTCAATGGCTTTTTGCTTCCAGAGCTAATGGTAGTAGCAATTCTAACCATGAATCCTTTACTACAAAAATAGTAGTTAAACCACCTAATCCTGTCTGATACTTGTGACTTCACTTTTTTTTTTTTCTTTACCCACTATTGTTACGGGAGAAGACTAAAAATAGTGCAGTAATCAGTTGATGGAACAACATATTTTAACTCTAGATCTGGCTGGTAGTGGCAAAGCTGTTGTGGAGCTTGTGATGCTTCCCTTGCTGTCAGCTGGGGAGTGCATTTCCCCTCCCCTGGATGCTATAAATGTGTCTGGGAGTGCACTCAGAGCTGGGATTTTTTTTGAAATAAACTCCTGTGTGAGCTGTTCAAACAAGGCAAACTCGAGCAGCCTCCCCCAGCTGAAGGAGGATTTGTTTCCATGTGAAATTTGTAAACCTTTAGTTCATTTAAAGGGCTTTAACAATTGTGAGTTAATCAAAGTACTCAGCTGTAGTTTTTGGTTTTCTCCTATCCATCCTAAGGATGTTTCTTGGTTTTGATTATTTTAATTTATAGCTGTCTCAGTTCAGGTAGAACTGTAGTAATGTTGGCTTCTTTTTTTTTTTGACGGATGTTTTACTAGAGAAGTGTTTGGTTGGAGTTTTTTGTTGTTTTTTTTAATTGCAAATTGAACAAGACTTAAAATGTGGAGGCCAGATGGATGGAAATGTTACATTCACACTTGCAGAGTGCACAGGAGTTAAAAATAAATATCCAGGGAATAATCTCCCTCTGGAGGTGCTCTGGGTAAGCACCTGGAATGTACAAACAGGGAGAACTTGGAATCTCTAGTCTTCTGTTTTCTCACAGAAACAAAACAAATGCAGTTGGATGTTCAAGGGCAGCTTGGAAAGAGCTTGGAGCAGCCTGGGGTCGTGGAAGGTGTCCCTGCCCATGGCAGGGGTGAGATGAGCTTTAAAGTCCTTTCCACCCCAAATCAGTCTGGAATTCTGGGATCTTGGAGCTGAGAAATCAGGACATTTGCAATATATATTTGCTGTATCAGAATATAGCAAATTCATATTATTTGCTGTATCAGAATATAGCAAATATATATTATTGCTATATCAGAATATAACAAATTCATATTATTGGCTGTATCAGAATATAGCAAATTCATATTATTGGCTATATCAGAATAGAGCAAATATATATTATTGGCTATATTAGAATATAGCAAATTAATATTATTTACTGTATCAGAATATAGCAAATTCATATTATTTGATATATCAGAATATAGCAAATTCATATTATTGACTGTATCAGAATATAGCTATATTAGAATATAGCAAATTCATATTATTTGCTATATCAGAATGTAGCAAATATATATTATTGGCTGTATCAGAATATAGCAAATTCGTATTATTTGCTGTATCAGAATATAGCAAATATATATTATTGCTATATTCTGGTATAGCAAATTCATATTATTTGCTATATCAGAATATAGCAAATTCATATTATTGGCTATATCAGAATATAGAAAATATATATTATTGCTATATCAGAATATAGCAAATGTGTGTTATTTCTATATCAGAAATGCAGCAATAATAGAATTTCCCATGTTTCCCTGCAGCAGTGGAGGAGCAGAGCAGGAGGTGTCCCCCAGCAGGGTGGGACCCCAGCCCTGTGCAGAGCAGAAACCCCTGGAGGCTCCTTGGGGCTCTCCCAGAGCTCAGCCAGCCCCAGGAAGGAGCCCTTGGTGTGGGTTTGTGGTGCCAGGATGGCAAAGAGCAGCCCAGAATTCCTGCTGGAGGTGCCTGTGGGATTCCCTGGAGTTGGTTTGGGGGCAGCACTGGGCCCTGCTGTGTGCTGGAGATCCAAGGGATATTCCATTATCCATATTCCATTATCCGTATTCCAAGGGAATGATCCATTTACACACTGCAGCTTTGGGAATTGCTGGCTCTGCTGGGCCTGTCCTGCCTCGCTGGGATCCCTCCTGGCCAGGAGGGGAACTGGGGGAGAACAAACTGCTCCAGTCCGAGGGACAGAAATGGATCCTGGGGAAGGGAAATGGATCCTGGGGAAGGGAATGGAGCCACAGGAGGAGCAGGGAATGAGGGAGTGGCAGCCTGGAGAGCTGGGGTGCCAGAGGTTTGCTTTGGTGCCCCTCTAACAGAATTTGCTTTATAGAAATAGATAATTTAAACCTTCTTCAGTCGCTGTTACCCCCAATAAATGCAGATATTTGATCTGTTTTATGTTGAACACCAAAAAGTAAAATATCATAAGTCAGGCTTCATGGTGCACTTTCAGAGGTAATTTAGTTTAGATCATCACTAGAATATTTCTTAGCTGGTTATTTTTTAGCTTCCTTTTCTCTAAAGGAATTTCTAGTTAGTTTTCTATTTTTTTTTCCTCCTGCATGCCTGATTGTTTTATTTCTTTGTTTAATTCCACTTGCCTTTTGCTTCCTGGGAAACATCTTTTGTATGAGGAGGAAGGATAAGATCCTTTGGGGTTGAGAGTGAAATTTAGCCTTGGATAGTTTGGCTGCTTGTCTGTCCAGATGAATGTAAATTCTACATAAATGAGGATTCCTTGATATATAAAAAAGCAGTGTACAATCCCCTGGGATACCTGAAATGTGATACTGCCTTGCACTTGGAATTTATATGTAAAGGTCATTTTAGCAACCATATTTGCTTAATATAAGTTGCAGTATTACCACAGATTGTTGACATTAATATTTACCTAAAAATTACAATGCAGCTGCTTCGCTGGTGGCTCTCAGGGCACGAAAAACCCCCTTGGATTATTCTAGGATAAAAATACAGTCCTGGAAAATGTGCAAGGTAAATTCCCTGTTGTTCTCCTGCTAATTTGTTAGGCCTTCAGCTCCCTGTTTAGTAATCAGAAGGACAGTTTGGGGCCCTGGTTGCTCTTAATTTCACTGAGTGCAGAATCCCTTCTGACAAGTGCTGTTCCCCTGGGGTTGGGATCAGATGAGCCAAGGTTTGCAGCACCAGCAGGGCCTTGGGTCCTGGCAGGAGCGAGGCCTTGGTGCTGCTTCCCTGGGCTCTGCTGCTGCTGCACGTCGGGGATTGTGGAATTCTGTGCTTCCGTGGGATCTCAGGTGGTGTGGGTTGGAAGGGAGCTTAAAGCTCATCTCTTTTCAGCCCCTGCCATGGCAGGGACACCTCCCACTGTGCCAGGCTGCTCCCAATGTCCAGCCTGGCCTTGGGCACTGCCAGGGATCCAGGGGCAGCCACAGCTGCTCTGCCAATTCCATCCCAGCCCTGAGCCACCCTCCCAGGGAACAATTCCTTCCCAATATTCCTTCTAAATCCATTCTCCATGAGTTTAAAGACCATTCCCTGGCTCCTGTCCCTCCATGCCTTGTCCCCAGTCCCTCTCCAGCTCTCCTGGAGCTCCTTCAGGCCCTGCAAGGAGCTCTGAGCTCTCCCTGGAGCCTTCTCCTCTCCAGCTGAGCACCCCCAGCTCTCCCAGCCTGGCTCCAGAGGGGCTCCAGCCTTGGAGCAGCTCCATAGGCTCTTTGGTGCTCATCCTTTGGTGTGTTGCAGTGTTTTACCCCAGGGGACAGCAGAGCCTGTTTTGGGGTGCTGTGTTAGAGCTGGAGCAGGAGGGGTTTGGTCCCAGTCCCTGTGTGTGGGTTGTTCCCTCCACTGTCACTCCCCAGGGGGATCCAGACCCTTGGATCTCTGGTGATGTCTGTGATGAGCATCTGAGTCTTTTATAAAAGGTAACTTGGAAAACTTAGATCTGTTCCAGGGTGTGTTTAAGGGGGCTTGGAGACCTGGAGAAGTGTCTTTGGGTTTGTGGGGTGGTAGGTGAGCAGCAGACCCAGTGGCACCAGCACCCAGAACATCCCCTCCTGCTGGAACTGTGCTTTGTCCCTGTCTGGTGCAGCTCTCACAAGTGTTCAGGCACAGGCAAGGACTGCTGTCTGGGTAACTTTGGGACAGTGGAAGCATTTGCTCCTGAGTTGTTGTCACTGAGTTTGTAATGCTGAGGCTGTCTGATCGTATTTAAAAAGAAATCAAATGCAGTTGTCCTGTCTACGGTGCCTACCTGACATGAATTGTCCTGTCTAGGTGGCTGCCTGACGTGAATGAGCTGCTTGAGGGGCTGGAAAATCCCTGTGAATGTTTGATTCAGAGCTGCTGAGAGGCTCCTCTGCAGTGTGTGAGGATTGAAGTGGCCATTGACCCCGGGAGAAATGGGTTTGGGTTGTTGCAGTCTGCTGTAAGGGAGAGCTGAAAGCATTCCATGGTTTTCATCCTCCTGGAATAGGGTCAAGTCTGCTACTGGAATTGGGAAAGGCCTGTGGAGCCCCAGTGTGAGGCCAGGGGTGTTGGGAGGATCCATGGGGTGAAATGCAGGGTCCTGACCGTGGCTCACCACAACCCCTGGCAGCTCCAGCCTGGGCAGAGCCTGGAAAGCTGGGAAGGGCCCTGTGGGTACTGGGGACAGTCTGAACATGAGCCCAGGTGTGCCCAGGTGTGCCAGAGGCCGCTGGCACCTGGGCTGTGTCAGCAACAGTGTGACCAAGCAGGAGCAGGGCAGTGACTGTCCCTGTGTGGCACTGCTGGGGCACATTGTGATGAGAGAGACCCTGAGGGGCTGGAGTGAGACCAGGGCAGGGAACGGAGCTGGGAAGGAGCTGGAGAATTCCTGAGGGAGCTGGGAAGGAGCTCAGGCTGGAGCAAAGGAGGCTCAGG
>VZRF01008334.1:21890-47740 GCA_013396875.1 Vireo altiloquus | reverse complement strand
GGTTCTCTCCCAGCGCTGCTGCCGTGCCCAGGGGCCTGCAGGGAGAACTCTGTAAATACAGCAGGTTAAAAACTGGCACAGTATCAGCAGGTCTGTATTTAATGCAGATGTTTCCCATGTTTTGTAGTATTGTTTTATTGATAAATAAAAATCAACCAAAGACAAAAAAAGGCCTTTGGCATTGTCTGTGTGAGCAGGAGCAAGCGGCTGTGGGCACCCCTTTAGACTGTCCCTGGCACAGGGGGGCTGCAGGGCCTCAGCCTGTCCCTCCCGGGCAGAGAGCATCGCCCAGGGAATGGGGAGGGCGAGAGAAGGTCCCTGAGCCCCCTGGGATGAGCTTGTCCCCTGGGCTTGTCACCGTCCCCCGGTGTGCCCCAGCTCTGGGTGTGGCACTGAGCTCACTCAAATATCGCTAATGGCTCCAAAATGATCCCAAAACGCTCAGGATTTTTAAAGCACAGCAAGAAAAGCAAAACTTGCAGCAATTAAACTGCATCTTAATGAGCTGCCTCCCAAAGAAAAGCTTGAGAAAAATGGGTTCATCAGAGACTCGTTAAAAAAATCGCTAAAACCATTAATACTGTAAACATCCTCTCTGTGGCATAAATTTTGCATCTTTCCAGATGTATTTTTATTATTATGCCCATTTTATGGGAGGAGAAACGAGGCACAGCCCTTTGGGTTATTTTGTCCCAGGGATGCCAGCGAGCAGCAGCCAGGAGGTACCAAAACCTCTCCTGTTACAAACTCCTGGGCGGCTGTGCCTGTGCCACACCAGGCTGCCGCATCCAAACCCTTCCACAAACTTCATTTGGTCTTTACCCGAGCAAAACATTCCTGATTTTGGGACTGGGCTGGGCTGGAGCTAGGCTGGGCTGGGCTGAGCTGGGCTGGGCTGGGCAGGGCTGGGCTGGGCTGGGCTGGACTGGGCTGGGCTGGGCTGGACTGGGCTGGGTTGGGCTGGGCTGGGGCAGAAGGGAGAGGCAGAAGCAGAAGCAGAAGGGAGAGGCGATGCTGGGCTGGGAGCTCAGGGACGGAGTGGCGCTGGCAGAGCCCCTGTGCCCCCCAGCTGTGCCCCCCAGCTGTGCCCCACCGCCCCTGGGGAGGGGGCAAAGGGGCACTGCCACCCCTGCACAGCCAGGTTATTCCAGGCCAGGCTCCCTCACTCGTTCCCCCATGGCTCACTGGGCATGGGCTGAGGGATTTATCAAGGGCAGGAAAAGCTCCAGCAGGAAAAGGAGCTGATGGCACCTCAGCCCTCGGCTGAACTCCAGGAGAAATCCACTTTTCCTTCCTTTTCACACACTCCCAGACATTCACCCCCAGCTCCATCCTGCCCTGGCTCTGCTCCTCTCCTGGACACCTTGAAGCCAAAATGTGAGTTCTGCTTTCTCGCTGGTCCTGCTTCTGCTACGGAAGTTGTTATTAAGCCACGCTAATTATTTTTAAAATCCAATAAAGACATCTAATAGGTGCAATTCTAACATAATGTGTTGGGAATGGTAGTTCAGTGCTATTACAGTGCTAAAATCAATGGCTCTACTCAAGGAGCTGTGAGCTTTTATTTTCATCATTAGCCCAAAAGAACAAGTCTGGATCTGGATCTGTATCATTATTAATATGAAATATAATAATATAAAATCTTGATAGTTGTTCACTGGAGCCATTGCCCTGAGCCCTTGTCCTGCTGACCATAAGACACTGTCTGTGTTGCCCTGAGCCTCGTGGGCAGCCCTGGAGCTCTGCTGCTGCTGTGCTCTCAGAGGGGTGGACAAGGACAGCTGGGGACAGGTGCAGGAGGCACAACCCAGGCCTGCTGAGACAAACACAAACTTTTCCTGCTGCCACCAGGTCTGTCCCTGGGTTTCTGCACAGGGAGTGAATCCAGCCTGGCCTTCCCGAGGGTGCTGCAGGCTCCTGGATCCCTCCTGCACTGGGCAGGGTCAGAGCTGGGCACACACCAGAGCCACTGAAATGCCCTTTAGGGTTCTGACTGCCCAAGCGCAAAGCAAAAATTGCTTCTTAAAGTTTCTGTTGGGGTAGATCCATCAGCTCTGAGGAGCCTCCTGCCACTGAGGGATCTGCACCTCCAGAGCCCCTGAAGGTGTAACGTTAATAAAGAACAAAGAGGTGTATCTGGATGCTGAACCCATCTTCAATAAATAAAATGGGGTTTTCCCATCTGAGTGCTCTCTTCACCCAGTGTTTTATTCCTTCATCTCCAGTGGAATGCCAGCTGCTCTGGCTCCCTGCTCCACCCTGCAGCCACAGCTCAGCCCAAGGAGTGCCAGGAGCTCCTCCCCTGCACTGATCTGTGCCCTGGAACAGAGCGTGGATATTCCCTTCAGACTGCCTGATGGGAATACAAATGTTATTCTGCTTCTCATAAATGCCCTAACACGGTATTTAAGTTCTTTCTAAAAGGACAAAGCAGGTGAGCTCTCCTTCCCAGGCAGAGCAGATTTCCATCCTGCAGCTGTGTTTTAGCACCATTATGAGTAATTGTCTCCTACAGGTTAAACCTGCAAAGACATCCCAAATCATGGATTTAAATGATAGCAAAAAAATTCCCTGAACTCCTTAAAGTTAATGACGATCTTCATTTTCATTTGCCACATATTCCTCTCCCATAATAGCCATGTGCTAAATCTTCATGAGATTTTTTATAGTTTCACTGGAGGAATATTTGCATAATTATTAGAGCATAATCTGCTTTAATGGGCCCACTGATTTTACTGTTACAGATAAATGTATGTGGTGTCAGATTTAAGCATATAAGGGCTGGGACAGGCTTGGGAAGTTTGTGTGTGCTGGAGAGGAGAGCCCAGGGCTGTGCTGGCTGCCAGGGCACTGCCCAGTGACACCAGGGGGGCTGAGAGCTGCCCTGGCCCCAGGGGCAGCAGAAGGGGAACACGAATGCTGCTGTCCCTCCCTGGCCTCAGAACAGCTCAACCCCAGCATGGTTTGGGGAGAAGGGACCCCAAATCCCACCCAGTGCCACCCCAGCCATGGCAGGGACACCTTCCACTGCCCCAGGCTGCTCCCAGCCCCAATGTCCAGCCTGGCCTTGGGCACTGCCAGGGATCCAGGGGCAGCCACAGCTGCTCTGGGCAGTGCCAGGCTCTGCCCACCCTCCCAGGGACACAAGCCCTGAATTCCTGCTCCGTGCCCTGCCCAGAGCCTGGGGACTGAGCAGGAGCTGACAGAATCTTGGGCTCAGCACTTTGGGTGAGCAGGGTTTGGCCTCCTGCTCACTCCTGATTTGGAAACTCCCCCGAGGATTGACGTGGAGATTATAAAAAGGATCTCTTGAAGCAAGAGGAGTGAGGTGTGGGGAGGGTGTGATGACAGCAGCTATATAAGGAGGCAGCACAGAATTCTTGAGGGAAAGCATCAAACTCCTGCTATTTTCCAACCAGATCATACCCTCGCTATGAAATGTCATTTCTAGAATTTTTTTAGGCTGTTCTAATAGATCCTGATAAATGTTCTTCTCCTCAGGGCTTGTCAGGAGCAGACGTGATTGATGCTATCTTCAGAAGGAGACAAAAATGTTCTGTGCAGGATCTGCCACTGTGGCAGATCTCAAAAACAATGGTCTGAACCGAGCTGTACAGAACACTTCTGAAATATTTAAAATTCCTACAACGGCAATTTGGTTTTGGATCCTACCTCCTCAGGAAAGCTGTAGTAAAGACCTTTTCTGAATCAGGGAAAATAATGACAAAAGAAAAGCATCTTGAAATCTGTAGGCAACAGCCCAGCCTGAGTACAGTCCAGGGCAAGCTGCATTTTCTGCATTGCTTTTGAAAGTGCCAATATTCAATTGATATTATTTAATAAAATATTAACATGCTTTAATGGAGAGATTCTGCAGGCCTGAGCCTGGAGGCTGAGGATGGCTCTGCTCTCCCAGATCCCAGCTCAAGCCCAGATTTAAGTTCCTAATGCCTTAAGAAGGCAGAGAGTTGAGTGTACAATGACCTGTTCTTTAAGTGATATATTAAATTAACTTTCCTTATGTATTTTCAGATGGAAGTTAAATATTTTCACATAGTTCTAGACAGCTAAAGGCCATCAAAAGGGATTAGATGAGATTTTTTCTCTGTTAAATGAGAAATCTGGTGCCATGTGGCTGCTGCAGCAGAGCCCATCCCACACCCACTCACTGCCCTTCTCTTCTCTTCTCTTCTCTTCTCTTCTCTTCTCTTCTCTTCTCTTCTCTTCTCTTCTCTTCTCTTCTCTTCTCTTCTCTTCTCTTCTCTTCTCTTCTCTCCTCTCCTCTCCTCTCCTCTCCTCTCCTCTCCTCTCCTGTTTCCGAGGCTCTGGGCAGGGTCACAGCTTTGTTCCTCCATAAAAGCTGAACAAAAGCCCTTAATTGTTCTCCTGTTACCAGCAGCGAGAGGAGGAGTTTGAGATGTTTGTTTTCTGTGAACAGAACCTGTCAAAACCCCAAGAGTGAGTGGTGCTCTCCTGTCCCAGGCTGGGCATGCTGTGACCCTCCAGCCTGTGCAGCAGCTTTGGTGATTTATATTTGCACAGCCGTGGCTGGACAGCCCTGGGGCACAAGGGCAGCCTGGTACCCCCTGCCAGCCCCTGGGATGCTCCAGGGATTTGTCACTGGTGCACAGATCTGACTCCTCCCTCTGACACAGGCTCGTATTTTACATCCCCAAAATGAAGACTTAAAGCTCATACAGGAATCTGAGGCTTTGTTTGGCCTCATCTGCAGGGACCAATAAAGTGTCACAACAAATAATTTTGAGGGGACCTACAAGAGAGCTGGAGAGGGACTGGGGACAAGGCATGGAGGGACAGGACACAGGGAATGGATCCCAGTGCCAGAGGGCAGGGCTGGGTGGGATATTGGGAAGGAATTGTTCCCTGGGAGGGTGGGCAGGCCCTGGCACAGGGTGCCCAGAGCAGCTGTGGCTGCCCCTGGATCCCTGGCAGGGCCCAAGGCCAGGCTGGACATTGGGGCTGGGAGCAGCCTGGGACAGTGGGAGGTGTCCCTGCCATGGCAGGGGTGGCACTGGGTGGGATTTAAGGTCCTTCTCCCCAAACCATGCTGGGATTTTGGCATCAAACTGTGCTCAGTGCACCCGAGGGCACCTCGGTTCCTTACTGTGGCTGGGACATGTCCTCAGGACTTCAGGCAAAGTTTGTTGTGTGGAAGAGAAAAATCCTCCCTCCAAAAGGGAACCTGACCTGCAAAGCCTTGGCTGCCGAGGGCTCTGTCTGCCCTGGGAGCAGCCCCGGAGCAGAACAGGATCCTGAGGGAAGCTGGGAAGCTCAGGAGTGTCCATGGAGCTCCCTCCACCATCGGGTGGGGAAAATTCAGCCCTTTTGTCTCTTTGACAGACAAATGATCAGCTCCTCCTTTGTAAGGGATGCAGCTGGAAGAGATTAGGAAATAACTTCTGGATAAATAGATTTATTGGTGCAATTTGGTTTTACATGGCCAGAATGGAGTGTTTATAAAATATTTATGGAGTTTTCCTTCGCAGTGATGGAACAAGAACCGGTTCAACAATGTGTGGGACTTCATTAGTCCTGTTCCAGTCAGGTTTGCTCTATCTCCTCTTGTCACTTCATTAAGTTGGCCCTCGTGATAGATTGGCCCAAATCACTAATTATTAATTACCTCTTCTGTATAAAATCAGATGCCTCGTGTTGGCACTACTGGCCATGAATTTAAGATTATGCATAAACCTGTGTGCGTTTCTCTGCTCCGTATTTAAGTCATCCTGCTATTCATCCAAAACCTCATCAGAACAGATAATAAAGCACTTCATGAACAGATGTGCCACTTATTCATCCAGTTCTATCATGATAATGACGAAAATTTAATCTGGAGTGTCTATGGAAGATGATCTGAGAGCCAGATTGGTGTGGATAATAGAGGCAGCAGGCAGAGTGTGGGGGCTCATTAACTCCCCAGCCCTGCACAGAACCAACCCCCGGCCTGGGCCCCCCCAGGAGCTCCTCTTTCTGCACATGGAAATGCTCTAAATTGCTGTGCCTTTAAAGAAGTACAAAAGGTAATTGCTCTTACAGCTGTGAGCAACATCTGACACTGCAAAACGCTGAAAGCACATGGGAGAGAGTTTGGAGAGTCCAGATCCACCCAGGGTGAGGGGGATAACACACAGAGCTGAATATTTAGCTAAAACATTAAGAAAAATGCAGAAACAAGTGGAAATTTGTGAGGCTGACTTGCTCTGAGGAGCCATTTGCCCCTCGTTAGGCAGATATACATTTCTGTGTCTCCTCAGGGCTCCAGGGGTGGCATGTCAGATCAGAACCCATCGGGAATGTGGCACAGGAGGGAGGCACAGGAGGGAGGCACGTGGGAGCTGAATATTGGCAAGGCTGTCACTGGAGCTGCACGGCTCTGAAAACTCTGTCAACAGTCAAAAAGATCCTTCAAAATCCCCCAAGTGTCTTTGGAGAGGAAGAAGCCTCTGACTGAGCACTGGGGAGATGGCCTGGACTGAGAGCTGCCATCCTGCCCTTCCCAAAGCAGGGCCAGCACAAACTCTGCAGCACAAACTCCCCAAAAACACAAAAGGCTGCGTGGAGAGGGCACAGAATGGGAGAGCATCCTGACTGCCATGGAGGGGACATGGAATGGGACAGCATCCTGACTGCCATGGAGGGGACACGGAATGGGAGAGCATCCTGACTGCCATGGAGGGGACACGGAATGGGACAGCATCCTGACTGCCATGGAGGGGACACAGAATGGGACAGCATCCTGACTGCCTGGAGGGGACACGGAATGGGACAGCATCCTGACTGCCACCGAGTGCACTGGAGGAGGAGGATGGGGATGAGGATGGGGATAAGGATGAGGATGAGGATGAGGAGAAGCCAGCTCTGCCCCACCTGTGCTCATTGATTCTCCCTCCTGCTCTGCCTCCCTGGGGCTTCTCATGGCCACCACTTCAGCTCTGAGCCAGAGCCAGACCTAGAGCAGAGCCTCGTTAGTGCAGGAAAGGCAGAAAGGACTTGCAGGGAATGGATCTCCCTCTCTGGACGAGGCCCTGCTCCGAATTCCCGGGATGAGGGTGCAGGACTCTCCTTCCCAGGGTCCCTGTGTCCCCTGCTGCCCCTGGGCGTCCCCAGCCAACAGAGACAAAGCTGTTCCCTCTCAGAAACGACCCAGAGGGGAAGCAGCTCACGATGGTAAATCTTTGCTCTCACAGCTTGGCAGCACAGGAGTTCAGCTTTCACACCAGAAATGTTGTCAGCCTCCCTCAGCATCTGCCACAGCAGCAGCAGTGCCACGGATCTGGGTTAAAGAGATGGGGAAGAAATGGGGTCTGAGCGTGGGAGCTGGGACTGTTTGGGGCCAGGGGCACAGCAGGAAAGGGTCAGGTCCCTCCCTGTGGGGCTGGGCTCCATGGCTGCAGGGTTTGGGATCTGCCAGGGCAGAGTTCCCTCACTCCTGGTTGCTCCCTTACCCAACTTGTGCCCAAATCCCAGTTTGTGACTTTCCTTCTGCTTTCCCATCGCTTTTGCTGGGAGTAGGGTTTGCTTCCCTTCCCTGAGCCCTTCTGCTGTGGCAGCCCCAGAAGGCAGCAGCCAGAGCAGGGCTCTGTTTTTGGGACCCCCTCAGGACCTGTGCAGGTCTCCTGGCCAGGAAAAGGTGTTGGAATTCCTGCCCTGCCTCCTTCAGTCCCACACTGGAGGTGCTGGAAGTCACCTTTTGTCAGCAGAGATCACAGAGGGGACTCGAGGGGGCTCCAGACCCAAGAGAGATCCCAAATCCCAAAGCTGGGCATGCCTGAGCCACCTGTCCTTGCCCCAGAACTGTCCCCAGGCAGGAGCCTCTCCCTGGCTTTGCTGGGATGTGAGCAGCCACCAGCAGATTTTAGTTTCCTTGGTGATCACTGTCAGACCTGAAACACAAAAGTGAAATGAAAATAGGAATGTATCAGAATTAATTACATCCAGTCATGTTAATTATACACCTTCTCGTACAGCCTTTGTGGAGCGGATTTTAGCCCTTGCTGCTGGATCTCTGCTTCTGGAGGGCTGGCATGAACTGGTCAAAAGGATGAGCATTTAATCTTCCCGTGGTAGACCAGAGATTTGAATGCTGAAGATTGTTTTATTCTTAGGGTACCTTCAATAGAGGATATGCATCTTCCCAAGGACAAATAATTACTGCAACAGCCTGGAGCAATTTGTCAGGAGAATGACCCTGAGAGTAGTTAAAGTTCATAAGGTACAACATGAGTCACCATTAGAAAATAACAGAACTATTTCTCTCAATGACAAGAGGTGAAAATTCAATAGCAAAGAGGTGTGAAATATTAGGACCCCAACTAAATCAGGAATGAGTAGATGAGGAATTACAGTTGGTGCTCATTTGGGAAGCAAATGTGAGACGAAGTGTTTTGAGTGCCTGAGAGAGGATTTGGTATCTTTGGCAACACAGCTATAAAGGAAGAACCTCCAAATAGTTTTCATTTCTTACTGTAGTCATGGAACTCAAAAAAGGCAATGAATAATGAATGAGTAATCCCAGGAAGCATTTAAGGACTCCACTTACCAAGTGCTGCTGGCTCAGGAGCCAGTGCTGGTCCAGCAGCCCCAGGGCCAGCAGGGCACGGGCAGAGCCCCCCAGGGCCAGCAGGGCATGGGCAGAGGCCCCAGGGCCAGCAGGGCACAGGCAGAGCCCCCCAGGGCCAGCAGGGCACAAACAGAGCCCCCAGGGCCAGCAGGGCACAAACAGAGCCACCCAGGGCCAGCAGGGCACAGGCAGAGCCCAGAGCTGGGGGCTGCAGGAAGGGGTGGCAGTGCCAGGGCCAGCAGTGCCAGGCGTGGCAGTGCCAGGTGGCAGTGCCAGGGGTGGCAGTGCCAGGGGCAGAGCCCAGCCCTAGGGGCTGCAGGAAGGGGTGGCAGTGCCAGGGGTGGCAGTGCCAGGGGTGGCAGTGCCAGGGGCAGAGCCCAGCTCTGGGGGCTGCAGGAAGGGGTGGCAGTGCCAGGGTTCCAGGGCTGTGCCCCCACCTGAGGATGCTCTGTGCTGCCCAACACTCACACAGCTCCCGGGGGGCACAGGATGTCCCTGCCCAGGCTGTGACCCCCCTGTGCTCCTCCAGGGGCAGAGCAGGGCCAGGAGAGAGGCCAGTGACCCCTGAGGGGTCTGTCCAGCCCTGCTGGCAGCGTCCCTGGGGCAGGAGCAGGGGTCAGCTGTGGCACAGATCGCCCCTGGCCCATCCCTGGGGCAGGAGCAGGGGTCAGCCGTGGCACAGATCGCCCCTGGCCCGTTCCTGGGCAGGAGCAGGGGTCTGCTGTGGCACAGATCGCCCCTGGCCCGTCCCTGGGGCAGGAGCAGGGGTCTGCTGTGGCACAGATCGCCCCTGGCCCGTCCCTGGGGCAGGAGCAGGGGTCAGCTGTGGCACAGATCGCCCCTGGCCCGTCCTGCCCCGTGCCCAGCAGCTGTCCCTGTGCCAGGGGAGCCCCGGGCAGCTGGGCTCTGCTCCCCAGAGCTGCTGCAGGCAGAGCTGCCCAGCAGGGCAGGGCCAGGGCAGAGCTGCAGCAGGGCTCTGATGGATGGCACACAATCGGAATTATTATGGGAGAGTGTATTTCATCCAGACAGGAAACTTTAAGCAGGACACAACAGACATTTTTCTTACAATATTAACAATTTACCATCTGAACTTTATCTTCTCCTTGGATAATAACCACCAGCCACTGGGTAAAGGAACAATTGATTTAAGATCTCAATCAAAGGAAAGCATTCCTCTTATCTGGATAGCCAAGCAATGGAGCAACAGTCAGCTGGGGTTAGTGTACATTTGTCAGTCCATTAAAAGCACAGGCTCCAGATCTATAGATGGGCTGTAAGACATTTGTGGAAATGACTCTTGCAAAAATCTTTAGTGGTTAAGTGCCTGCCATCTAAGCCTTCCCTTGATTTCCACAACGTTTACTCAAAAAGACAAGGGAAAAAGATTATACTGCCTGTGCTCAGACTTTCTTCCGTTTTTCCACATGCTTTTCCTTGATGATTGAATTACTCCATTATTTAATTGCTTCTCTGACAAGGAGCAGAGTGGTGCACAGAGGACTCCCCCCAGAATCCCTGAGGCTGGAAAAGCTCTCCCAGCCCAGCGAGTCCAGCTGTGCCCCATCCCCACCTCGTCCCCAGCCCAGAGCCCTGAGTGCCACCTCCAGCCCTTCCTGGGACACCTCCAGGGCTGGGCACTGATGCTCTTTCATTACTCGGAATTATTCCTGCTCTAGGCCAGCAGTTGGAAGAGCAAACCTTGGTGCAGCTGTTTTGGCACAGACACCACACACAGAGGTGCCAGCAGCAGCCCCTGGTCCCCAGAGCTGCCCAGCCTGGTGGGTGTCCCAGCAGCCCTGGGGATCTGGTTTGTGCCAGGATGGTGTCAGCTTGGGCTGCAGCACCAGCGTTTCCATGGCTGCTGGCACGGCGCTGCTGGGGGAAGGAGTAGGGCTGCTCTCTCGGGATGCTCTCTCCATGTGGAACACCCTGCCAGGCTGTTTGTGCTCACACACACTGGGACAGGAGCAGGGCTGCTCTCTCAGGCTGCTCTCCCAGGCTGCTCTCCCAGGCTGCTCTCCCAGGCTGCTCTCCCAGGCTGCTCTCCCAGGCTGCTCTCCCAGGCTGCTCTCCCAGGCTGCTCTCCCAGGCTGCTCTCCCAGGCTGCTCTCCCAGGCTGCTCTCCCAGGCTGCTCTCCCAGGCTGCTCTCCCAGGCTGCTCTCCCAGGCTGCTCTCTCCCTCCCAAACATCCTGCCAGGCTGGTTGTGCTCACACACACAGTGCTGTCTGGGACAGGAGCAGGGCTGCTCTCTCGGGATGCTCTCTCCATGTGGAACACCCTGCCAGGCTGGCTGTGCTCTCACAGCTCTGCTGCCCTCCCTGCTGTGCCAGGGCAGTGTGGGCACAGTGGCCAGGCCAGGGCTGGGTGAGCTGGGGCTGTCCTGGGGGGTCCCACCCAACAAATCCCCTCTCTGGAGCTGGGGGTTCATGGAGGGGAATGTCCTGAGTGCTGCTGGTGGGAGCTGGGCAGGAAGGAGAAGAGCTCTTACACCCCAAAGAACATTCTGGAATGTCTGATCTGAGCTGCTGCAGCTCCAGGACGAGGATGGGGCAAAAACCTGGGAGAGCAAACCAAGTACAAGGTCCCTGTTCCCTGCAGCACAATCCTCCCTGCAGGCCAGCAGCTCTCACTAACGGGATGGGGCCCAGGCAGACCTTCCAGGAGCTTTCTTTTTATTATTTCATCAGGCATCAGTCCCATGTACACCAGAGATGGCAAATGGCTTCCCATGTACACCAGAGATGGCACACGGCTCTCCAGGACTCAGAATCCAGTTTGGCCCTGACCCCACAACCACAGCAGCACCCCAACAGCAGGAGTGGGACCCCAGCTCTCCATCCCCCCAGAGCTCCCCGCAGCTCAGAGCAATAAAATATATTGAATCAAGATGGAATCAAAATTTTTTTACTCCAGCAATCTCCAGCATGATGATTTCCCTCTGGTTCTCAATATCCCTGCATCCATGTGATGATTCTTGACATAGAAAGAACTAAAAAAATAAAAAGTCACACAAAAAGATACTTGAGCTCCATGGAACCTAAATTCCCAATGGATTGTGCATTATCAATCAGGTCAAACAATTAACTGAATCATTAAATCTAAAATTATTCCAGGACTGAAGGGACCTTGGTTCAATGTAGGAGAGTCAAAATAGGGTTCAGTACTCGTTTAGCTCAATTCCTGCCTTTATTCACTTGCCTCCCTTCCCTTGGCTTTCCATGAAGAATTCTCCCTTTGCCCAGAGGGTCTTTCCTGATCTCCCCACCTGCTCCTCCTGCCTGCTGCTCTGAGCCAATCCTTTAAGCAGAAGGCTGCTCTGGGCAGCCTCACTCTTCAAGAATCCTGCCAAGGCAGGAGGGATCGCTCGGGATGGCTTGAGCAGCCCCTGCCCCCTCCGGACCCTCCTGTGCCCCCACACTCCCCCAGCCCCTCCAGAGCCACTCCTGGGCCAGGTCCAGCTCATCCCAGCTCATCCCAGCACAGCTCTGCTCAGCTGCTCGTAAATACTGATGGCACAGCTCAGCAGTTTAAAATACAAGGGGAAGAAATAGAGAATGGCCACAAAACATTTACTGTCAAATAAGCTCAAAGTGCTTTTATAACTGCTCCTCACGTCGTGAGATACTGCTGAGACACGGTGATAAACACGTCCAGCCATAAAAACGTTTCATATTTGCTTTTTAAGTCACCTCCAAGTGTTTCAGTGCAGAAAACTTTTTGATAAGAGCATTGCCCTGAGCTGTGGGAGCACCTGCACCTCCCGAGCACCACCCAGGCTCTCGCAGATGGAGATGACTCTTGTGGGATGGTTGAACACAATCTCCAAGGGCTTTTCCAACCTTAATGAATTTGTGATATGAGCAGGATCACATGAAGAGCCTTGCCAAGGTCACCAGGACAGGCTGACAGGATGGAAACCTTCCCTGACTCCTGAGGAAACCCAAACTTGCTGCCCCCAGTTGCTGAGTGACAGCCTGGCACTGGTTAATATTGTATGGAATCCCTGCTTATCCTCCTTCCCCTCTCTCCATCCCTCTTCTTCTGCAGAGGCCACGCGGACCAGAACAGTTTAATGTGGTGGGTTTGGTATTTCAAGGCTTCAATCTGCTGCAGGGACACATTGGGACCAACATCCAGATGTTCTCACTCTCATCTTTCCCTTTTCGTTTCCTCCTCCCCGTCTCAGCCAGATGGACCTCGGCTCCTCATCCCTTCAAGCTGTGGGCAATGAGCCAAAGGGGAACTTCTTTTTTCTTCCATCAGCAATTTTCTACAGTAAATAAGAAAAGAAAATGGAAAACCTTGTGGGAAGTCCCAGGCTGCTGAGGCTGTTTAAATGGGTTCAGAGCTCAGGCATGAGGCAGATTAATCACAAACCAGACACGTTGAGCCAGCGCAGGAGATGACATTTAAGGGCTCGTGTAGGGAAGAAGGATTAACTGAGGAACAGGACTGGGAACAGAGGAAACCTGAGCATGAAGCAGCAGGTACAGGCAGGTCGGGATGTGACAGCACTGAGACTGCTCAGCCAGACCAAGCACGGCCTTGAAAAATACCTTCTTTGTGTGAGCACTGTGATCTCCTTCTAATGCGCTTGCAAGAAACCGCAGATGATTAATTGGATCATTTCCATATCCTGCTCCAAGCGTGGCACTTGAGGAAAGCTCTGTTGCTGCCTGACCTGCGAGCAGAGTTTGTCACCCCTCGGGAAGAGCTGCGGAGGGGCAGGAGGGAGCTGAGAGAGGAGCAAACCACGGAACAGCTCCTGAGCCCCAGAACGGATCCGTCCCTGGGCTCCACACTCGCCAGAAGCCCTGCACGGAGAGGAGCCCCTCGCTGAGCGGAGCAGGAGCAGGCGCAGGCTGCCGGTAGCCCTCTCCGGGGATAACGAGGCCTTTTCACGCGGCGTTAACGCTCCAGAATGGTCCATCTTTGCTCAATGGCCCTTTTCCCGAAAAATACACAAGATGCATGGCCGTGCTCTCTGCCGGGAAGGCTGCGCGGCACCGACAGCCTCTGGAAGGAGCCCTGAGTCCCTCTGCTCCCCTCGGTGCCTGCCGGGGCTGGGGCGAGAGCCGGGGCCGGGGGGAGGAGCGGCAGAGCCCGGGGAGGCTGCAGGGCAGAGCCCGAGGATGTGCAGGGCAGAGCCCGGGGATGCTCAGAGCCTTGCCCGGGGATGCTCAGTGTCCTGCCCAGGGATGCTCAGATCCCTGCCCGGGGATGCTCAGATCCCTGCCCGGGGATGATGCTCAGGGCCCTGCCCGGGGATGCTCAGCACCCTGCCCCAGGCCAGCTCCTCCCCGCTCTCCTGGCCTCCAGCGATGTGTCTCCTGTGTCTCTTCAGCCCGCAGGGTTTGTTCTCCTGGGGCTGGGAGCTGTCCCTCGGAGCACCCAGCAGCTCCTTCCCGCGGGTTCTGTTTCCATGTACATTTATCATTACCTGTGGAAAGGCACAGGGAGGAGTTTGCTCCCCCCTAATCCAGGCAGGTTCCCTGGCAGCCTGTGCCGAGGCAGGGAGGGTTTCCTCTCGGGGGTGGAGCTGAGCTCTCAGAGGGATTTTACCTGGAGTGTAATCCCTTCAACAGCCCCGGGCACGAGGTCCTGCTGCCTCCCACGGGGACACCACGATGTTCTGGAAGGATCCAGGATGATCCAGGAAGGATCAGCTTCTCAGAGACAAATAGCTGGAATTCTGAACCCAAAAGGGATGGTTTCCACTTGTGTGTCTTCCCAGAACGCTTCCAATCAATCCTCGACTCTGTCTCTCAGCATCCCTAACTGGTTCTGCCATTGATTTACTGCTCAACTCCTGAGCGGTTTGAAGAGTTTTTTCCCCAGCCTAAACGCTACTTATTTGAAGTAGAAATTGAATCTGATGGGAGAGCTTCTTTTAATTTGCAAAACCAGAGAAGGTTAAAAGGGACAGAGAAAAAACAGCCTCTAAAAACAACATCCTCCAGCCCCTGACTGGCAGGTTTGGATTGGAGCAGTTCCTGTGCTGATTTACAGAAAAGAAAGTTCCCTCACCGACAGCTCCAAAGCAGAGACTGATTTCAGAGAGTGAAGATGATGTTTGTAAAGATTGTTTTGTGCAGAATAATTCTAATCATTCTAATAGGATTATTATCTATTAGTATTGTCTATTAAATTATCTCTTAACAACACATTTTTCTAATAGGAGAACAAAAAGAAAAGGATAACATAAAATTCAGCTTTCCTCCAACTCCTGCCCAGGGCTCTGCAGGCACCAGCCAAGTGTTCCCTGCACTGACAGAGGGAAGTGGAAAAGCTTTCAAGCACTGGATATTTTATCACAGCTTTTCACCTGCTAGGCCAAGCTCAAGGCAGGGCTCTGACCTTCACAGCATTTGACTGAATGTTAGAGCCAGACACATTTCCAGTCAGATAAAGTCCAAATCCCCACAGCCCAGAAGAGTTCTGGGCAGGACTGGGAGGGAGCAGCTCCTCACTCCATCCCTACTCCTGAGAGCTGCTCCCACACCATCCCTGGAGCTGCTCCCACTCCATCCCTGCCCCAGGAGCTGCTCCCACTCCATCCCTGGAGCTGCTCCCACACCATCCCTGGAGCTGCTCCCACTCCATCCCTGCTCCAGGAGCTGCTCCCACACCATCCCTGGAGCTGCTCCCACTCCATCCCTGCTCCAGGAGCTGCTCCCACACCATCCCTGGAGCTACTCCCACACCATCCCAGGAGCTGCTCCCACACCATCCCAGGAGCTGCTCCCACTCCATCCCTGCCCTGAGAGCTGCTCCCACTCCATCCCTGGAGCTGCTCCCACTCCATCCCTGCTCCTCTGCCCCCCTGCCCCTCACCCCACGGCTGTGGGACCCCCCCAAATCCCCTCCCCCTGTGACAGCAGTGCCGTGTCAGCTGTCACCACCTCAGCGGGCTGGAACTGGGTTAGATTAAATCTGGTGGAGCAGATTTTGGTCACCTTACAAACAACAACAACCCCCCCTTTCCCTCGCAGCCCTCCCACACACACATCTGCCATGCTCGAACTGGAAAATTAAATCACTTTTCCACTCCGCTGGCAGGAGCCAGCCCATAACTCATGAGAACAACCGTGCTTTGAACAAATTAACCCCTTCGGCAGCGCAGCTGAGGGCAGAGGGAGGCGCTGGGGGCTCGCCCAGCCGGGGCTGTCCTGCCCTGGCACACAGAGGGCAGGGAGGGCTGGGCTGGCTCCGGGGGAGGAGCAGCAGAGCAAAGCAGAGCAGTGCTGGGGTGAGGACAGAGCCTGGCTGGGGTGCTCCAGGAGCTGCCGGGTCAGAGCTGGCAGGGGACAGGCAGAGCCCTCCACTCACAGAGGAAAAAGCGTCAGCTCCCCGTTTTTGGGATATTTAGTGGCAAAGAGATGAAAGGTCTTTCAGGGAACTGCAAACATTAATTATTCTCGGTGCTCGGTGCTGCTTTCTGTGCCGCTCGGGAGCCGCAGGCTGCAGCACTCACTCCCAACAGGCTGACCCTGCCGGGGTCCCATCGGGGTGTCAGTGACCCCAGGGCTCTCCCTGAACCCCAGGGACCGTGCAAGAGGGAACCTTTTCCCTTCAGGAGAAGCTCCTGCATGCGGCCCCCATGGCTGCTGGGTTAAAGTGGCACTGAGGAGCATTTCCAGAGGGATAATGTGCCCCCACCAGCCTCAGGGCTATTCCCGTGTTCAGTGCACCCCGGGGCTCTCTCTGAGCACCCTCCTGCAGGAATGCTGCTCCTCAGGCCTCCTCCTCCCAGCTTAGCTCCACTGGAACTTCTGGGGGTTTTAACTCGGTGTAAGGGTTTGGGTAAAGGATGGAGGCAGAGCGCAGAGGAAGGTGAGGAGGATGCGGGAGGTACCCGGAGCAGCTCCGTGGCTGTGAGCAGCCCCCAGGGTGTGAGCACGGAGCGGATCCATTCCTGCCCCTCACAGACCCACCACAACCCGTGCATTATTCAGCAGAGCCTCTGCTGCCTTTCCATTTAATCTATGTGAAAATTGGATTTATGGCGCAGGAGTAAGAGCTATCTGAACATGGCCCATAAAACTGGAAGAATCATATTTTTCTCTTCAGCAAGCAACTTTTAACAGCTCTGCTGGGTGCTTATTTGCAGTCACCAGGCAAAAATTTTCTCTGTGCTGTTTACGACCCTTTTACTCATTCCTGAGGCGGAGGGGGGCGGTTTGGAGCGCGGTGCCGGCGATGCTCCAGTTCTGGGTGTTGTTTGCTCCGGGGACTCTTTGATATGTAGTCCTGGCTGCACTAATGTCCCCATTAGTCCTGATTGCCTCGGCGGGGGGCGGCGGTGCCAGCGACTCCGGCAACAAAGTGCCTCGGCGGATCCTGCTCCAGCCTTTGATATTCCTCTGTAACATTTCCCTCATCTTTCTCAAGGTACCAGTTTGACTTTGAAGCGATTTCCATTTGTGTGGTTGTCATTACTCTGTGTTCCTGCCGGACTGGGATGTTCCCAAGAGGCTCCCTCTGTGTGCCCTGGGCGCTGCGGCACCATGGCAAACACGGGGCAAAGGCAGAGCCGAGAGCTGCCAGGGCTCAGAGCTGCTGCAAGGGAAAATTAACAACAAAAATATATATGCAGGAATATATATATATACACACAGATACATATATATACACATACATATACATATATATACACACACATATATATACATGTATATAAACACATATACATACACATATATATAGATAAATATATACACACATATATACACATATATATACATGTATATATACACATATGCACACATATATAGACATATACACACACACATATACATATACACACATATACATACACATATATATAGATAANTTCCCAAGAGGCTCCCTCTGTGTGCCCTGGGCGCTGCGGCACCATGGCAAACACGGGGCAAAGGCAGAGCCGAGAGCTGCCAGGGCTCAGAGCTGCTGCAAGGGAAAATTAACAACAAAAATATATATGCAGGAATATATATATATACACACAGATACATATATATACACATACATATACATATATATACACACACATATATATACATGTATATAAACACATATACATACACATATATATAGATAAATATATACACACATATATACACATATATATACATGTATATATACACATACACACACACATATATACACACATATACTATATATACACATATATTCACACACACATACACATATATATAGATAAACATATACACACATATATATACACATAAATATCTACACATATACACGCACACATATATACATATATACACACACACTATATATACATATATATACATACATATATATATGTACGTAGAGACACACACACACACATATATATATAGATACACACATATATATACACATATATGTAAAATCCCAGTGAAAGAAGGGCTGGGGACCAAAGGAGTTTAACAGTCATGAAGCGTGGAGGATGGTCAATTAAAAAAAAAAAAAAAAAGGTTTTTTAAATAATGAAATTAAAATTGGATCCTGGCCTATTCAATATTCATCAGTCCAGGTGTTCATTCACGCATTTTGGAAGGTTGAGCTGAAATGAATGGAGATTTCCCGGCGAAATTTCATACAGCTCCTGTGTGTGGGTAGGCTGAAATCATGAAGAGATTTGGTTGGTTGGTTGTTTCCCTGTGAAACAGTGTAGAAAGTGGAATGGAAAAGTGAGAATGAGGAGCAAAAGGTTCTCCGGAGGGCTCTGTCCCCTGGAGAGAAGAGTCCCTTTGGAAAAGGGAGTTTCATCCCCGCCACGAGCTGTGCTTCACCAGCTCACCAGAGCTGCTCTCACCTCCCTCCTGGGCACAGGGGAAGTGCATTTAAAACGCCCAGCGAGGACAGAGAACCTTCAGGAGCAGTTTTACCCCGAAGGGCTCTGTGCCAGCAGGGAGTGCCTGGGGTGTCCGCGCAGGGCGAGGAGCTGAGCCCCGCGGGATGGGATGGGATGGGATCTGGGATGGGATATGGGATGGGATGGGATGGGATGGGATGGGATGGGATGGGATGGGATGGGATGGGATGGGATGGGATGAGGAGCCGAGGTTGCTGCAAGCTCAGCTCGTGGGGAGGTCCAGGGGGAGGAAAGGCTGTTCCTGCCTGGAGCTCCCGGGCTGTGGAGCCTCTGTTTTTGTGCTTTGGCAGGATGCAGATAAGAAGGGCATCGAATTTGAATGTTATGCTAATAAGAACATCTGTGTACTTAAATCAGCACTGAGCAGCTGGTACATTTAAAACAGCCCCCAGCATGTCTAAACACTCTGTAAATACAGAGTTAATATCTCCTGAGATCAATTTATCATTAATAAGTTATAAAACCAGGGTTTGATGCACACTGAAATAAAAATAGCCTATTCTTTCCTGCCATTTTTCCCCACCCCAGCCGTGGGGCGTGTGAGGAGCAGACTGAGCTGCACAGGCTGAGGGCTCAGGGCTGGCCTTGGCCACTGCAGAGCTGTGGTGGTCACCAGGCTGGGCAGAGCTTGGAGCAGCCTGGCACAGTGGGAGCTGTCCCTGCCCAGGGCAGGGGTGGCACAGGATGAGCTTTCAGGTCCCTTCCAGCCAAAATCAGTCTGGGATTTGATTCTATGCAGACACCTCTAGAATTGTCCAACATTTGCTTTTACTCAGCCTGCCCAGTGTCACTGAATAGGCTACAAGAACCTGCAAGTCCCCCAGAAGACTTCTGAGAGCATCTGAACTTGGTTTGAACACTGTAGAACTCTACCTACTAAGCTGTGAAAATTGAAGCTGGTGGCTCTGATGAAATGAAATCCTTTTCCTCTCTTGTGAGCAGGCAGTGGACATGTATATTCTGTACTTCACTTTTTAAGGCTCTGGATCCACAGACTGAGCCTGCTTCATTAAAAGTGTATTTTATGCATCCTGTGGGCTCAGGGGATCTGTGTGATTCCAGGTAGCAGCCAGGGTGTGCAGGTGGCATTTTGATCAATGCTGTGTGCAGCTGTAACACCAAGATACTCCTCTGCACTCTTGGAGGGGTTGTTTTTCCCTTCCTGCTCCTCTCTTCCTGGAACACTTTTATCTCACTCCGGTAATTGCCAGCAACCCTCACAAGCAGTGAAGTCTGTGAGTGAACCTTATCAGCCACGTTTCCCTGCACAGCTCCTGGCTCCACAGGGATCCTGTCTGCAGGGATGAGCGCTCCTGTCACAGCCAGAGGTGTCACAGCTGTGCTCATCCCACGGGGCTCAGGCCAAGGAGCCGTGGCTGGGAAAGGCTTCCTAGGGAGGGGATTGTGTTTTATTTGTTATGTTTTTGCACAGTCCTCAGCTGCTCCGAGAGGCAAACACACAGAATTTGTCATTTTGTCTGGAGCAGGGGACCTGGCACACAGGATATGCCGAAGCTCAAGTCACTAAGCTGGATTTGATCTGAAGCAGTCTCAGGTAAGAAACTTCAGACCAAAACTGAAAATACCCAGAGCCCCCAGATCAGCAAAATGCCAGCCCTGCCCTGCTGCCACTGCCCGGAGCAGCTGTGAGCTGAAACCCTGCCCAGGAGGGACAGAAGGTCCTTGTCACCATAAACCTGACACTCCTTGGGGCTGCAGAGCTCTCCACTCCCTGCACACCTCCTGTGCCAGAGCAGAGCTGCGGTTCCAGGTCTGTGTGTTACCAATTCCCTCTGGGGAGGAGACACCCCTCAGGGACAGCAGCAGCTCTGTTTGGGGCAGATTCTGCAGCAAACTGCCAGGGAAGGGTAAAATCAGCCTTTCCCAGCGAGCTCAGAGGGTGTAAATAAGCATGAGCACAGCACTTATTTTTTCCAAGCAATATGAAGAGCAAAATGAATGACATTTTCCTGGCCAAAAGCAAGCAACATTTCTTGATGTATTGGGATGCCATAAACTGAAAATTTGTTGTATAGTAAAGTGCATTTAACATTTACTCTCTCTCCTGCTCTATCACTGCTGAACTGTCAGTAACTCCCCCTCTTCACACACTATTTCTGCTGGGGATTTGAAAGTTTCTGCAGCATTAGGAGAGATTTTTACCTTGACAGCAGATGGGAAGGAGTCCAAACCCCCCAAATAGTAACCTTGTCCTTATCCCTTCTGTCCATGGGATATTTCTGGACTGCCTGGCAGCAGTGTCTGCCTGAACTGGTTTCCACACTTCTGGAGCAGGTCCAGGCTGGCCAAGAGCAAGGCATGGCAGCTGCTGTGGCTGAGGCACCATCTGTGCTGGGAGGAAAAGGGTTAATCCAAAATCACACCCTGGCCCTCACAACAGTTCTGCCTGACTGGAACTCTTGACTAAACAATAATGAAAATCCACTAAAAATATTTCTAATTCTTCTGAGGTATAAAAAACAATCCCAGTATATAAAAGCATAAAACTTGGTAAAATAAACCAAAAGAAAGGGTAGCTGATAAATGCCTGGTGATGTAACCATCATTTTAACTAAGCTTAACGCAGTTTTTCAAAACAGTTTAAGTACTTACTGGAGTGTTGGCCATGAGAAAACGATTTGGTGCTGAATTCCAACGATTTGGTGCTGAATTCCAACGATTTGGTGCTGAATTCCTGGGCATGTGGTCACTCCTGGCCCTTCCCAGCCTCTGGCCACAGCTCTGGGTAGCATTGCCAGCCACAGCCAGCAGCCAGCCAGAGGTCAAACCCTGGCACAAGGGAGGACAAACAAACCCTTACACCCTAAATAACAGGGGCCAGCAGCCCTTTCTGTATCGGGGATATCCCACACAACCCACAGGATTATCCCACACATCCCACAGGATTATCCCACACATCCCCCAGGATTATCCCACACATCCCACAGGGATATCCCACACATCCCACAGGGATATCCCACACAACCCCACAGGGATATCCCACACAACCCCACAGGGATATCCCACACATCCCACAGGGATATCCCACACATCCCCAGGGATATCCCACACAATCCCACAGGGATATCCCACACATCCCCCAGGATTATCCCACACATCCCACAGGGATATCCCACACATCCCCAGGGATATCCCACACATCCCCAGGGATATCCCTGCACAACCCCACAGGATTATCCCACACATCCCCAGGGATATCCCACACATCCCACAGGGATATCCCACACATCCCACAGGGATATCCCTGCACCAGTCCCCTCCCCCTCCCCAGCCTCCCCTCGCAGCCCAACCTCTTCCCAACAGATCCAAGGACACTTTTAGGATAGCTTTGTCCTGCAGGGTCCCGGGCACAGCCTGGCCCTGAGGCTCCCCCAGCCAGGAATCCTCACTCCCTCCCCGATAAAGTCACTGCACTTTTCAGGTTCTCACGATTTAACTCAATCACATCCCAGGGGCTGGCAGGACAGAAGAGAAATAAAGAAATCAATCACTCAGTGAGAGACAGGCTTGAAGCAGTGCCAGAACCCGAATTCTGGGAAGGGAGTGTTTCAGTATGGCCAGGGAGGTGTGTTTTGGTCAGAGGTGTACAAGCCTGGTTCCCAGCAGGCTCGGGGACCTTCCCCAGCTGCAGAGGCTGCTCCTGCACAAAGCTGTCTCCAGAAGCATCCCAGAGGAATTCCAGCCCCTCTGAGTGAGAACATCCTTCACATCCTGGGGTGGCCTCAGCCCAGGGAACCTTCCGAGGTTCTGTCCACCCTTTATGGACTTTGGGGTCTCCCCACAACGCCTGAGCTGTTGGGTGAGCTGAGGACAGGGGGAGAAGAGGAGACAGCCAGGGAGAGCTACGGAGACAGCAACAGCCCCTGGGAGCAGTGAGTGCAACCTTGCCAGCCCTGCCAGNTGTCCCCTGCCCCCCTTTAACCCCCTGGGCTCTGGGGCTCCACCACTGCCCCGTGCCAGGTTCCCACAGCCCTTCTGGGGCAGCAATTCCATCTCCACAGAAATTTGGGTGCCCTGAGCAGCACCCACTCAGAAACACTTCCAGGGGCACGTGAGGTGAATCCATTTACTGGTGCATTGCTCAGGTCAGCCCCTGAAGGTCTGACCAAAAGTGCAACAATTGCTTCCCTCCCTTCCACTGCTCTGCCAGCCACTTATTCAATTCACTTGCAGCAGCACTGGGTATAACTTAAAATACTCTATTGTTTATTTAACCTGGTACCTTCAATCCCCAGTTCCATTTTTAATCATCACAATTACTGAAACAGGCAGTTCAGATTCAGAAAAAATTAATTTTCCCCTCCAATCTCGGTTGTATCTCTGAGAGCTTGTTTGCAGCCTTAATTAAAATCCATACACCAAAACTACCATTTCCCCACTAAAAGCAACATCAGTGCATAAAATCAGTAGGAGCCCCTACCTTTCAGCACCTCATTGATTGTTTTACTCGAGACGATTTGGGAATAATTTAATTCCCCCATCAGAATGGGAATGGCTGTGGAGCAAACCCCTCTGAGGGTCAGTCCCTGCCAGCCTGGGCTCCTCTGTCTGACTCCAAAAGCAAATCCCTAACCATGCATGCTGCAGGAAAACAAACCAGGAGAGAGGCAGGATCAATAGCTAAATAAGAAACAGGTCAGCTCATTACTTTTAATATTTTACTCATTGACAAAAAGTATTGACTTCCATTGATGTTCTACAATATGTGTTTAAAGAGCAGATGATGCTTTACAGAAATATTTGGAGTGCACTAAGAAAAAGAACAATTACCCTCATGACAGAAAATCTATTTTTGTTTGCCATCATTTTTCATTAGGAGGAGCATTCACAGCAAAAAATGGTGCATCAAGAGGCAGAGGTCCTTTCTGAGCTCCCAATTTGTGTACTTAGAGAGCTCTACAGAATTTAATTGCAAATACTGGATTTCTGCAGATTTATCGATCGCCTTTATGGGATTTAATCTGAAGTTACATCTGTGCTACAGAATTCACAACCAGATAGAGACGAGGATTTTGTACTGGCTGTTATAGACTTCTGAAAAAACCTGCAAAATGCTTTTCTGTTTCTCTTGAATTTCATGAGTTTCATTCCCAAATAAATTCTGAGGCACTGATCACAAACCACCCACACAAACAGAGCTGTTTAAGCAACATCATCCTGGTGCTGCAGTCGGTAGGAGCTGCACAGAGATCTCAGCTGCACTTGCAGCTATTCCTGCCCACCTGGGACTCTGCCTGAGCTATTCCTCCACTTTCTGAAAGCACTTAGGGTTTTCAAAGAGGGTTTAGGACTTGACCCACATTTTCAAATTAATTCAGAGATAGAGTTTTAAAAAACTCCACAATACTTTGAGTGCCTGAATTTTTGTAGTCGTTGGTTATTAACTCTTCCCTTACATGTAGGGAATGGTTCCCAGTGCCAGAGAGCAGGGCTGGATGGGATATTGGGCAGGAATTGTTCCCTGGGAGGGTGGGCAGGCTCTGGCACAGGGTGCCCAGAGCAGCTGTGGCTGCCCCTGGATCCCTGGCAGTGCCCAAGGCCAGGCTGGACACTTGGAGCAGCCTGGCACAGTGGGAGGTGTCCCTGCCAGGGCAGGAGAAACAGAATTATCAGAGCACCTGTCTTTTTTAAGGCAGAAATTTTTATCCTCCATTTTTTCCCTCCCCAGAAATACCAAGTGAAACCAGTCCATAGCAGTAATTAAATCCTATTTCTTCCATTTCTTTTCCAACAGATGTGTTCTACAAATGGAGCTTGCCTTTGTTTTGTCATGTCCTAATAGATTCCAGAGGAAATTTAATAATTTTCTTCTATCCTGAGTGACTCAGTGGTGCGAAATAGATGTTAAACAAGGAAAGAACAATTTATTTATCTGCTCTTGTGCTCCCTTTGCTTTCATTTGCATGTCAGCTCTTTGGCTAAATGGTGGGATGGGGAGGACGTGAACACTGCTCTCGCCTTGTTCTGCTGATGTAATGACAATGGGAGGATTATTTCTTAATTTTCAGTGTGGTAAGTGGGTAATTATTGTCCAATTAGACTTGCTATTAACCTCTCTGTATCTCATTCTGCCATCCATAAAACAAGAATAACAGCACTTCCCACTCTCTCTGGGGTTCTGCGGAGATTTATTGGTTAATGTAGGGAGAGCACAATGGAAATTAAAAGCTCTGCATGTTGGTGAGGGCAGGATTATTAATAAAGAATCATCATTAACGTGGTTGTAGCTTTGGGGACTTGGGGTGGGAGCTGATCCTGGCACTGGGGTGTACCCCAAAGGGATCTCCTGTGAGCTTGAGCAGTTGGATGGGGGATGTGGAAAACAGAGCCTAAAGGCACACAAAGTCAGGTTTAATTGTTGCACATATGGACGTGCTTTTTCCTTAAATATTCCCCCAAATCAGTCCTAGAAGGAAAATTATATTAATTGGGATAAGAGTCTTCTTAAACAGTTCCTCCCCAAGCCCAGAGTAGCTGAGCAGGTTCCTGGTGGCACATCCTGTCCGTGACCTGCTAGTTCTGCCCGGGGCAGCTCTGAGGGGACCAAGGGGACACCTGGAGAGGTGACCTGTGTCACAGCAGGAGCAGGGCTGGGCAGACACCAGGGTCAGCCCTGCTCCTCCTGCAGGAGCAGCTCCCAGCGGGAGCAGAGGGAGCTCCGAGCCCTGCCCAGCCTGCCCGGGGACAGGAACACCCCTGAGCCCAGCCCTGCTGCTGCTCCAGGAGGGAGCTGCCCCTCTGCAGGGCACAGCAACCTCCCCACAGCCTGGCCAGGCTCCTGTGGGCAGCACCAGGCTCTGGCTGGGACTGTGCCTGTGTACCAGTCGGGGATAATTTAATTAAAGTCTGCACCGACTGATGCATGGGAAGACACCAGTAATGAGAGTGTTGTATCCACCAAGGAATAAAGGCATTTCCAGAAGCCTTCTCACTGCTGCTCAGCTCTCATGTAAGCCTCTGGAAGGTTTCCAGCTCTACCTGTGGCTCCTTCTCCCATCTGCCCCTCCAAGCAACACCAAACACAGACAGCACTGCTCGTGTGGGACTGTGCACACACAGACACAGTCACAGTCACAGACACAGTCACAGTCACACATACAGACACAGTCACACAGTCACACATACAGACACAGTCACACAGTCACACATACAGACACACACAGAGTCAGTCACACAGACACACAGACACAGTCACAGTCACAGACACAGAGACAGTCACAGCCACAGACACAGTCACAGTCACAGTCACAGTCACAGAGACAGTCACAGTCACAGACACACACACAGTCACACACACACAGTCACAGTCACAGACACACAGACAGTCACAGACACACACACAGACAGTCACACACACAGTCACAGTCACAGTCACAGA
>VZRF01008334.1:0-21653 GCA_013396875.1 Vireo altiloquus | reverse complement strand
CAGTCACAGTCACACAGACACAGTCACAGACACACACAGTCACACACACAGACACACAGACACAGACACACATACAGACACAGTCACAGTCACACAGACACAGTCACAGACACACAGACACACGCACAGTCAGTCACGGACACACTGACACAGTCACACAGACAGTCACAGTCACACAGACAGTCACACACACACAGACACACCGACACACAGACACAGTCACACAGACACACAGTAATACACACAGACACAAGGACAGTCAGACACAGACACAGTCACAGACACACACACACAGTCATACACAGACACACACACACACACAGTCAGTCACACAGACACAGTCACAGACAGACACAGTCATACACAGACACACAGACACACACAGTCGCAGTCACACAGACACACAGTCACACAGACAGAGACACAGTCACAGACACATTTCTAGGAGGGACCAAAGGCCTGTTGGCCAAGCGTGATTTTGGCTGTTGCTGATCTCTGCAGGCCAAGCCTGGGGCACTCCTGGGTGCCAGGGCAGAGTGAGGACACTGCTCCCACTGCATCCTCCTTCCCCTTCCACCCAGAACAAACAATCATCCATCCCAGGGCAGAGTGAGGACACTGCTCCCACTGCATCCTCCTTCCCCTTCCACCCAGAACAATCATCCATCCCAGGGCACAGTGAGGGCACTGCTCCCATGGCATCCTCCTTCCCCTTTTCCCCCAGGAGAATCATCCATCCCAGGGCACAGTGAGGGCACTGCTCCCATGGCATCCTCCTTCCCCTTTTCCCCCAGGAGAATCATCCATCCCAGGGCACAGTGAGGGCACTGCTCCCATGGCATCCTCCTTCCCCTTTTCCCCCAGGAGAATCATCCATCCCAGGGCACAGTGAGGGCACTGCTCCCATGGCATCCTCCTTCCCCTTTTCCCCCAGGAGAATCATCCATCCCAGGGCACAGTGAGGGCACTGCTCCCATGGCATCCTCCTTCCCCTTTTCCCCCAGGAGAATCATCCATCCCAGGGCACAGTGAGGGCACTGCTCCCATGGCATCCTCCTTCCCCTTTTCCCCCAGGAGAATCATCCATCCCAGGGCACAGTGAGGGCACTGCTCCCATGGCATCCTCCTTCCCCTTTTCCCCCAGGAGAATCATCCATCCCAGGGCACAGTGAGGGCACTGCTCCCATGGCATCCTCCTTCCCCTTTTCCCCCAGGAGAATCATCCATCCCAGGGCACAGTGAGGGCACTGCTCCCATGGCATCCTCCTTCCCCTTTTCCCCCAGGAGAATCATCCATCCCAGGGCACAGTGAGGGCACTGCTCCCATGGCATCCTCCTTCCCCTTTTCCCCCAGGAGAATCATCCATCCCAGGGCACAGTGAGGGCACTGCTCCCATGGCATCCTCCTTCCCCTTTTCCCCCAGGAGAATCATCCATCCCAGGGCACAGTGAGGGCACTGCTCCCATGGCATCCTCCTTCCCCTTTTCCCCCAGGAGAATCATCCATCCCAGGGCACAGTGAGGGCACTGCTCCCATGGCATCCTCCTTCCCCTTTTCCCCCAGGAGAATCATCCATCCCAGGGCACAGTGAGGGCACTGCTCCCATGGCATCCTCCTTCCCCTTTTCCCCCAGGAGAATCATCCATCCCAGGGCACAGTGAGGGCACTGCTCCCATGGCATCCTCCTTCCCCTTTTCCCCCAGGAGAATCATCCATCCCAGGGCACAGTGAGGGCACTGCTCCCATGGCATCCTCCTTCCCCTTTTCCCCCAGGAGAATCATCCATCCCAGGGCACAGTGAGGGCACTGCTCCCATGGCATCCTCCTTCCCCTTTTCCCCCAGGAGAATCATCCATCCCAGGGCACAGTGAGGGCACTGCTCCCATGGCATCCTCCTTCCCCTTTTCCCCCAGGAGAATCATCCATCCCAGGGCACAGTGAGGGCACTGCTCCCATGGCATCCTCCTTCCCCTTTTCCCCCAGGAGAATCATCCATCCCAGGGCACAGTGAGGGCACTGCTCCCATGGCATCCTCCTTCCCCTTTTCCCCCAGGAGAATCATCCATCCCAGGGCACAGTGAGGGCACTGCTCCCATGGCATCCTCCTTCCCCTTTTCCCCCAGGAGAATCATCCATCCCAGGGCACAGTGAGGGCACTGCTCCCATGGCATCCTCCTTCCCCTTTTCCCCCAGGAGAATCATCCATCCCAGGGCACAGTGAGGGCACTGCTCCCATGGCATCCTCCTTCCCCTTTTCCCCCAGGAGAATCATCCATCCCAGGGCACAGTGAGGGCACTGCTCCCATGGCATCCTCCTTCCCCTTTTCCCCCAGGAGAATCATCCATCCCAGGGCACAGTGAGGGCACTGCTCCCATGGCATCCTCCTTCCCCTTTTCCCCCAGGAGAATCATCCATCCCAGGGCACAGTGAGGGCACTGCTCCCATGGCATCCTCCTTCCCCTTTTCCCCCAGGAGAATCATCCATCCCAGGGCGGAGGGAGGACACTGCTCCCATCGCCTCCTCCTTCCCCTTCCGCCCAGAACAATCATCCATCCCAGGGCTCTGAGGACACTGCTCCCACTACATCATTTCTCCTTCCCACCCAGAACAGGCAATCATCCATCCCAGAGCAGAGTGAGGACACTGCCCACTGCATCCTCCTTCCCCTTTTCCCCCAGGAGAATCATCCATCCCAGGGCAGAGTGAGGACACTGCTCCCATGGCATCCTCCTTCCCCTTTTCCCCCAGGAGAATCATCCATCCCAGGGCACAGTGAGGGCACTGCTCCCATGGCATCCTCCTTCCCCTTCCCCCCCAGAACAATCATCCATCCCAGGGCGCTGGAAGGAAGGAATTTGATTCTCCTGCTGCTGATCATTCTGCTCGCAGAGCATCCTCCCGGAGCAGCAGGCAGCTCTTGCCCTTCTCCCTCCCACGCACCCAGGAGCAGCCTCCTCTCCCCTCCCCTCGTGGAAATGGCACTTTCATTTACAGGAGTTCTGACCTGGACAATAATTGCTTGGGACAGGAAACACAGAGCAGCCATCCCAGCTGAAAACCTGGTGTTTTAAAGCACACCATATAAAACCCTAAATGAAAGTAAATTGTTACATCTAGTGTGAATAATAATAAATAAGAAAAAGATACAGAGCTGGGACCCTAATTACAGCCCAGCTCCCGGAACTGAGGAGATATTTTCTTGACTGAAATAGGATGTTCAAGTAGAACTGTTTTTTTTTTAAGGATAGTTTTTGAGAGGGGCTGTTGGGATTTTTAAAAGACCACGTGATTCTTTTTTTCTGAAGAGGGAAGAACTGAAGCTCTCTCCCTCAGGCTGGCCATAGGGGTACAGGTTAGTGATGCTCATCAAGTTCCACCCCTTCCACAGCTTCCACATGGTTTAATTTTATCTAAACCTCACTCCCTGGATGTGTTTGCTGAAGTGATTCTTGTGCTCGTGTGTGTCTGGGGCAAACATCAGGCTCACCAAATGAGGACTTTCTGTGGCTTTTTCCAAGTTTCCTTCTGAACTTTTTACCCTGGAAGAAGAGTAAAGTAAGAAGTTCTGAATTCTATATTCTATAGTGGAAGTTTTTTCTTCCACTATAAAGCAGAGATGGAAACGTCCCAGCTGAAATCTCTGTCCCTGGAGGTGTCCCAGGAAGGGCTGGAGGTGGCACTCAGGGCTCCGGGCTGGGGACAAGGTGGGGATTGGGCACAGCTTGGACTCGATGGCCTTGGGGGTCTTTTCCCACCTCGGTGATCCTGGGATTCTGTGGAACTGAGGAGGAAGGACAATCCCCAGCCTGCCCCAGCTGCATGAAGATGTTTTACTTTTCCCTGCTGAGGGACAGTGCCTGGCCCTGGTGTGGCACTGCTGAGGCTGGTGGCTCCTGGCCACAGGGTGCAGGCAAGCTGGGCACTTCAGGGTGGGGGAAAACCTGAAAATTACTCTTAGGGTTGATACAAAACTCAGCTTAAAAGCTCTTTTATTTAAACAAGTTGCCACTGCTAAGAACATAATGTCTTTCCCAGGGAAAAACAAAACTGTTGTCTCATTTTAAAACGAGTGCTTCCTTTAGGGCTAATTAAGCTGACAAATAACACTTGCAAAGATTGAGCAGTTTAACTGATGACAGCGCAGCACCGCCGGAACCCTGGAGAGGAGCAATCGCTGCTGTGCACAGCTGGGAAAATTACTGTGTCCCCTCTGTATCACGACATTGAATGAGGGAAAAATAATACCTCATTAATCTTCCTAATGAACCTCTTCTAAACAAGACAATTCACAATTTTATGGTACACGTGGGGTTGCTGTGGAGATTTGCTGAGCTGCCTCCCAAGCTGCCTCAGAGGGTGCCAGACCCAGCAGTGGGCAGCAGGACACCATCCCCAGCCCGGGGCTGGGCTCCAAATATGAGCTTACAGTGAGCTGCTACCCCATCCACAGCTCCAGCCCAGGATCCCAGCTTGGCTTGGGTTGGGAGGGACCTTAAATCCCANGGCAGGGACACCTCCCACTGTCCCAGGCTGCTCCCAGCCCCAATGTCCAGCCTGGCCTTGGGCACTGCCAGGGATCCAGGGGCAGCCACAGCTGCTCTGGGCAGGAGGTACTGTCTCCAGCCCTGGGGTGGGTTTAGCTGCCATAATTATTGGATGGAAGATGCAATCAAAGCAGGACGAGGTGACAGATGGGAGAGATGTGGGGATTTGGGGCCAGAGCTGTGAATCCCCAGGAAAACCTCCTCACCCCTCTGGCCACACAGACACAGCAGCCCTGGAGGTGCCAGGATGATCCTGCCCACACATCCATTCCCCATGGGAGGGAGCTCGTGCCAGGAGGGACAGGCTGTGCTGCAGGGTGACATTAATTATGGTTAATCTCACACCATCACAGTAATCTTCTTACAGTCACAATTAAAGACTGAGGTCCTGCCCTTGGTATTTGTATGTTTAATACCAGCTCAGTAGGGCTCATCACTGTCTCTGAAGATTTGGGGGTTGTGCAGCCCCAGACAGGAAGGTGCCTCCACCCAGCACAGAGGTGCAGGGACCTCTGAACCTTCTCCAAGTGCTCAGTGAAGTCCCAAACCTGCAGGGTTCCAGAGTCCTCACGGCACTTTCCCTCTCTTTTGTCACAGAGTTTGAGAAGAATTCTCATAAAATCTCAGTACTGAACAGTGCAGCAAGCCCTCAGGCATCCACAGAGTTTCTGCATTTCTAAATAAATAATATTATTTACATAAACATCCTAAAGAAAGGGAAGCCATCAGGGAACATTTGTGTGGGTATTTCCTTCCTGGAGGAATTGCAAACCTTCATCTCAGAGGCTCTGGAGTGTGTTTGGGCTGGGTCTGGCAGGGCTGTTGGATCCTTAGGGGTGACCAGGGATGCTGTGAGCACAGAGGGACCTTTCACCCCTCGGGGTGGCTGGGACACCTCGCTCCTGGAGCCACAGATGGTCTGGCAGCCCTTGGTGGGCCTCCAGCCACTGCTCCTGATCCCCTTCAATCCACAGCCACATCTGCATCTCAGCTTTTTACAGTCTAGGGAGTCTCATGGGAATAAAAAAGGATAAAGCAGCATCAAGTTATGTTTCTGTTTTCCTTTTCCATGATGGAAACACAGATATTATCACATCAAACAACACTAACTAAATGCTACAATTGCAAATATCCACCAATTTCAATTTCATTCAAACAGCTTTTCAGGGTTGTGTTGCTGTAATTTCATACACTCCTCTATTTTTATTTAAGGCTGTCTCTTTCAGACAAGAGCTCAAAGCCCACAATGTTCAGTGTGTGTTGGAGTCATCAGTGAACCCTGAGAGGAGCTGAGAAAACACAGCCTCGAGTTCCCTGCGGTCCAGTGACTTTGATCTCCAAATCCCAAACAGAGGCATCCCTGCTGCATTCCTGTGCTGCATTCCTGTGCTGCATTCCTGTGCTGCATTCCTGTGCTCTGTTCTTTCTTGTGTTACATTCCTGTGCTGCATTTCTGTGCTGAACCCTGTGCTGCACTCCTGTGCTCTATTCCTGTGCTGCACTCCCATCCTGCCCCCTGTGCTGCACTCCTGTGCTCTATTCCTGTGCTGCACTCCTGTGCTGCAGGAACACGTCAGAACCATTTCCCAGTGCTCCAGCCCATGGTGACTCAGTATCAGAACTCTGAATCTCCTGCCCAGCAGCCAAAGCCTTTGTTCCACGCAGGAACCTCCTAACCATGGACTCCCTTCCACAATCTTTTCTAAGGGTTAAGACAAAGAACTCTGTGACCATTTTCCTTGTCCATCAGCACAGCACTGAAAGCTCTGGCTCTGGAAGGAATTTCAGGGTGTGTTGAGCAAGAAGCAAGCTTCAACTCCAGAGGCTTCCACTCGTGTGCCATTGCTTTCCACTGAGCAGTGTCCATTCAGAGCCAGGTTTGGTTCCTCTCTCCATGCCTGCATTCCCTGTCTGAGCCCCACGGAGCTGGAGGGAAGTTCAGCTTTGGGGGTTCAGCCACCCGAGCAGCCCCAGCAGCCCCTCAGGCCAAGCTGGCTCTGGCACTGACAAATTCAGCCTGGCTTTGTTTGCTCCAACACTGCCACCCCCTCCCAGCTCTTCCCTAACACAATCTTGTTATCTTTGGGCCTTGCATGGTTTTTTAATGATCATTATTATTCATATAGCACGATGCACACAGACAAATTTAATCATGTTGTTTACATGAGCAAACCTGATCGACTAATGGAGAAATTACACATTTTGTTCCCACCCTTGGCACAAATGCAATTTCTTTTCTCACTCTCATTAACACAGTTAATGTTTATAAAAGTCTGATGGTGCTGGAGAGGAAAGTGTTTTCTCCAAAGAACAGGTAAACCATAAACAATAACAAGAGTTCCTCCCACCCCAATACTGCAATAAATGTGTTTCAGTCCCACGATGAAATGAGTGAGGAAAGTAGCCAAAGAATCAAGTCCAGATTAATCATATTTGATGAAGAGCTATTGGAAAGCGCAGGAAAAAATCCTACAGAAAGACAAAAACAAAGAAATTGCTGAAAAACACGAACCTTCAGCCAAAATATGGAACCCAGTCTTGTGCAAGAGGAGGGAGAGAACAGAGAGGTGACAGCCAGAACAGGCTCAGGGTCTGAGCTGGGAGGGCAGGGGAGAGAAAACTGCACAGTGTGAGCCAAATGTGAGCTTACAGTGGGCAAGGAGAGGAAAGGAACAAGAACAAAACACACAAGTGCCCCTTGCTGACTTCCAAAGCGACCAGAAAGGTCTCTCGCTGCTTGAACAGATGGGGCTGAAATTGTTCTCTGTGGGCAGAGCCGTCCCGGGCTGCGCCTGCCTGCAGGGGACGAGCCGCGGTGAGATGTGCCGGCAGGAGATGCCAGGGGGAAAATGCCACACGGGTACCTGATGTGAGCGAGCAGGGGACTCAGAAACTCCTCATCCCTCATCCCTGCTGCCCTCTCCTTGTGCCATTCCCAGCTCCTTCTGCTCCCGCACAGCTCCGGAGAGAGGGACAAAAATTAACGGAACAAAGACCTTTCCTCCTTATTCCAGCTCATTTCTCGAAGGCATCTCACGATTTTCTGTTCAAAGTGTCTGTTCAGTGCCCGGGGATGGAGGGACAGGGTTCCACCACTGCCCGGGGGCTCCTCACGGGCAGCCCTGGAGGAGAAATTCTGCTCCATCCCTGCGGGTTTGCCTCTCCGGGCTCTGAACTGGGACTCGAGGACGTCCTGGATAAAGAGTTATGTTACTGCACATTTACACTTTCCTTGGAAACCTTTCAGCTTCAGGCACTCAGTCAGCTCTCGGCTGGAACATCAGGAGAAGGTTTTGCCTGGCTTCTAAAACTGAGCATAGAAACACAACTTGCCCAAAATTGCCCGTGCAGAAAATCTCATTAGTGCAGAGATTTCCAGAAGCACAAGGTACCTGCCTGGCTTCACCCCTTCATCATCCGTACAGAAGGGAATAATTAAGCAGATCTGCCGGCTCCCTAGAAAGAGGGGAAGTGTGTGGCTGCTCTGACACAAATAGCGATGAGGAAGGAACTGCTCCAGCTGGGGAGCAATTACCCATCAGCAGCACAAATTCCTGCCCAGGTACTGCTCTGATCTGCTGTGGTTAGTGCGGAAATCCCAACACAAAGGTACTGAACACCTTAAAGGGAGACACGTCAGCTCGATGGATGCTTTCCCGGCACGCTGCTCCCATTCCAGCCCCGAGGGCAGGGTTTGTGCCTGGACACTGCTCTGGTTCCACCAGGGAATGATCCTCAGGGCTGCTCCATTTTCCGTGTGCTCGAAGCAGTCTCGCTTCGCAGCTCTCTCCACCCAGCTCCACGTTTCCCACAACATCCCTGCAGACACATCCCAAGAGTGTTCACAAACCTCGCAGGCATTTCCCACCTGCGATCCCTGTCCTTGCCGTGCCCCAGCCGAGCACAGGAACAGGCACAGCTCGGTTTGAGGCACCGAGGAAGGAGCTCTGAGAACGCAGTTAATGGAAATCCTGCCAGCGAGATCCCATTAACAGCACATGCATGGAATGAGGATTGGTGACATTTCAGATAAGCTGAATTTGGCAGAATTTGGACGTGGCCCCATAGTTTGGGAAAACAAGTTCTGAGTGCCCCTTTCAGAGCAGGGCTGGCAGGCAGGAAGGATGGATTAAAGATTGCTTTCCCTGCAGAGCCTCCAGCTCCTCCCGATAAGAATGCCATGGAAGTAGCAGCAGGATTTTAAGCCAACAGAAATATTTCTTTGGTGACTGACAGACCTAACTCTAAGTATTTCTTTTTATAAAAAGCAGGGAAAAAATTGCACTTTTTGGTTTGTTTTATAAAAACAACCCCTCTACAACACAGCCAGTCATGCAGGCATGAGGGTAGAGCCCAGGCTGGAGGAACATGCAGCAAGGAGGCAAACCCCAAGCTGAAGGATCAGATATGACCCAGAACTTGCAAGGGATGGGTTAGCTTCTCCTCCCAAGGTCGTCTGAGCTGGGCAGTGTCAGAAGCAGCAGGTGATGGAGAATAGCTTTGCTATCAGTGGGATTATCATGCTCGGATTCCTGGGTCACAGAGAAGTTTCCCTGAGAGGATTTAATTAGGTCCCCACTGCTGACCATATGCTCCAGTTTGGCAGGATCTGTGTGCTCCGAATTTGGTCCCTGGGCACAGATTGTCCTCCCTGTGTCCATGGACAGGCCATGCCCAGGGGACCCCCAGCCCCAGGACAGTGTCTGTCCCTGCAGGAGGAGAGCAGCAGCTCTGGGAGGAGAGGGTGGAGCAGAGCCCTCCCTCTGTGACCCTGCCAGGGGTTGTCACTGCCTGTGCCACCCTGCCAGCGTCTGTGCCAGCTCACAGTTACTCACACAGGCTTTAAAACCTGGAGTGTCACTTCAGGAATAATGAAATTTCATGAGGAGAAAAAATTTTGGCTTGAAAGGCCTAAAACCACTGCGACACAGTTTTCAGAGCAGCTGTGGCTCCTCTGCGTTGAGGAAATTTGGGTTATGATTTCCAGTCACAGCCTTTGACAACCCTGGTTAAGCTAATTGGATTTTGTTACATTTCTCCAATTTGCTGGTATTTGAAATCCAGAGAGACACAAGGAGAGAGGTTTGCCCACCTGGAACCACATGGAGCAGGAGACTTCTGCCTAATGGCTTCTGATCCAAGCCTAAGGTTAGACAGGATGGTCTGCAGCAGAAGGGGCTGCAGGGGCACCACCAGGACTGCCCTGGGAGGGCTCTGCAGGGCTGGGAGATCAGCTGCTGGTCTGCACTTCAGTATCTCACCCCTGGTGTCATCCATCCATCCCATCAATTTATCCATCCATCCATCCATCCATCCATCCATCCATCCATCCATCCCTCATCCATCCCTCCATCCATCCCTCATCCATCCATCCTTCCATTTATCCATCCCTCCATCCATCCATCCTTCCATCCATCCATCCTGTATCCATCCATCCATCCATCCACCCATCCATCCATCCCTCTTCCATCCATCCATCATCCATCCATCCCTCACCCATCCCTCCATCCCTCCCTCCCTCCCCAGCAGAGGAGCAGCACTGTCCCTTTCCCCCCAGGGGCAGGTTCTACTGGAGATGGACTCGTGTAAGAAACAGATACATAAAATATGACTTCAGCATAAATTATGCAAGAACCATAAAGTCCACAAATACTTAGCTCTCTCCAGAACTGATCTGACAAGATTAAACTCCTTATGCTATTCCCCAGTTAACAGTCTACTTAATATTTGACTAAGCATTATTAAAATCAAAGACAACCAGAAAATAGCACCTAATTCACTGCAGGAAGTGCGAGAGCGTGCTCAGATCGACACACACTTATTAGAGAGCTCCTGTCCCCAGCTTCATCAAAGGGATGTTTAATCTCTGAGCCATCATTTATTCATGCTTGTGGCAGAGCAGGAAGCTGGAGCAGAGGGAAGGAGCCACTGGCACACTGTGCTCACGAGGAGATAGATGACTTCCAAATCCTCTTACTGACCGTGGGGCTCCAGCTACTCCGAGCTCTGTTTTCTCTCAGGGTGTCCAAAATCCATCTTTAAACTGTAAATAAGTGACAGCCACCCTCAGCTTACTGCAGACATCCATAATTAGCTAAACTTCTTACACAGAGAGAGATGAGGCCAGCCCAGGCCCTGTGTCCCCAGGGAGTGTGTGGGACAGGAGGAGGACTCTGGGCAGAGCCCCTGAGCTGTGGGAAGGTGAATCCTGAGCCTCTCTGGGCAATGCCCCTTGGCTGTGGGAAGGTGAATCCTGAGCCTCTCTGGGCAATGCCCCTTGGCTGTGGGAAGGTGAATCCTGAGCCTCTCTGGCCAGGTCCTGCCGTGCTGGGGCTTTGCTGAGCCTGCTCCTCCTGCAGGGGCTCGGGGCTCCACTGGCACAAATCCCTGCAGGATTGGGGAAAGGCAGGTCCCAGCACAGTGCTGCTCTCCAGGGAGACGGAGCTCACCTCAAAGGTAACAAACTCCACTTCCTGATATTTAAAACTCTCCTAAATTAAAGTATTTCTGTCCAGCTGCTGCTGCCAAGCTGCTCACTGCCTGAATTCTTCTCCGTTTGCCTTCAGCCTCCTTTACAGACTTGGACTATAAACAAACCAAGAAAAATCTCTCAGCCTCTGATTTAAGCAACTTTTTAATACTTGGAGATTCATTTTTGTGCCAATTCAGTGCGAAATCGTTTTTATTTCCCAGCAGGCAGAAATGCAAAGGTGGTGCTTTGGGTATTTCCTGGGTGACACAAGCCCATGGAGGCTGCCCATGAAGTTAAACTCCAGCCCTCACCTTTCCAGGTGTCCTGGTGCAGGTTGGGCTCCCTGAGGTTCCCTGGGCAGCGCTGGAGTCTCATGAGAGCCTCCTCAGCTTGAAATACCAGACAGAACCAAGTTATTGTCCCTGTTCCACCTTCCCATTGCTGTTAACCAGCACTTCCCAGTGGAATCAGAGGTCCCACAAAAGGCCTTGGCCAGCTCTACCCACGAGAAGAAATTCTGTGGGAATAGGAAATATAAAGTCTGTCACAAAATCAAAGCTGCATTTTTCTGCACTTAGTTTATCTCTCCTATCGATTACAGCACCAAAAACTGCTGAAGCACAGCTACAAGAAAAGATCTAAACATTAAAGAGGTTATAAATCCCTGTGTTAAAGATCATGTTCCAGACTGTGAGCTGCCAGGTGCCATACTGTGGGGTTTTGTAGAAGTCATAAAATTAACAAAAATACTGAGTTCAGCATTTTTTTAATGCAGTGCAAGGACCTGCTTTCAGCTGTAGAGTATTATATGCAGATATTCTATAAACATTAATGAAATTAACTAAAAAACCTTTTAGAAATTAATAATTAAGCAGCATCCAAAATTCTGCACATTAGACCAGTTTTGAATCAAGCCTAGTTTGCAGGATTAGGTGATTGCAATGTTTGCTCAAACACCAGATTTTCAATGATATTCAATTCAGTATTTTACTGATATAAAAATCCCAAACATTCCTGGAATCACCACTGCACATGTGGCTTGAAGACCTCCTCAAGCAGCCTCACACCAATCAGCAAAACAAAACTGGTAAAAGTCACCACAGGATTTTGCAGAGCAATCCATGAAATTCCTCAACTGCACTTCCAGGAGCTGCAGTTACACATCCTGGGCTGGATTTATTTTATATTCTCTCGCCATAATCACAGCTCCACAGCTGCAATCCACCACAGAAATGAGATTCCGGGGTGGGGAACCCAGATCCACGAGTTCCATAATTGCCTTTTTATTGCAGTCCTGGAGTTATAATTTCTGCACAAATTAATATTGACTCCGTGTTCATAAGAGATGTTGGCAGGTTACAGGAGCAGCCCTGGAACAGAGCAGAGCAGCTCTGGCAGTGCCAAATCCCCTCAGCCACACCGAGAGCCCGTGGGGAGAGCAGGGCTGCACTGAGCAGAGGTAAAACAGCCCCAGAACTGCCTCAGCTGCACTGAGCAAAGGTAAAACCACAGCTCCATTTAACAAAGGTAAAACCACAGCCCCACCACAGCCTCAGCCACAGCAAATCCCTGCTCCTGACTCCCAGTGCTGTCCCAGCTGCTGGAGCACAGGGCAGGAGGGGCAGGAGGGGCAGAGCCCCCCGGGTGTAACCCCCTGGTTCCTGCACCCAAAGCAGAGCATCCTGCCTGGGGCTCCTTTTCCTGGGATAAAGGCCAGAATCACAGACAATTTTAGGCTGGAAAAGCCCTCCCAGCCCAGCCTGTGCCTGGTCCCACCTTGTCCCCAGCCCAGAGCAGTCAGTGCCACCTCCAGGGATTCCTTAGACACCTCCAGGGATGGGCACTGCAAACCTCCCTGGGCAGCCCTGCCAAAGCCTGAGCACCCTTCCCATGAGGAAATTCCTGCTACTGTCCAAGCTGAGCCTGCCCTGGCCCAGCCTGAGGCTGTTCCCTCTCAATGAACTTGTGATGCTCTCAGTTCAAATGATTTCCCATCCCACACAAATTCTCTGACAGTTTCTGAGTTCCTTGGCCTCCCCTGGCTATAAACCAAGGTTAGAGATTTCCACCAGCAAAAACCACGTCCAAAGAACAGAGCAAAGCAAATTTCCATTGTGAAAACGCTGGGAAATTCTGCTTTCCTTAACGTGGAAACATTCAAAGTGTGTCAGAGGCTGCATGGCACAGCCAGGAGGCTCAGCAGCATTTCAGAGCTGGAGAAAGGGGAGAGGATGAAGAAGTATCAAGCACGAGGACTGCAAACCCCTCTGTGCCTGTCCCCACCCTGGGCAGGAGCACAGGAATCAGCACCGACTGTCCCTGTCCTGTTTGCAGCTCCTCACTCACTCATTCCTGACCACAACCAGCCCCTCCCCAAATGCCTTTTCCCCAGGGACTCCCCATATTCGAGCCAATTAATGCAGGAGCTGCAGCAGGTGAGCTGCTGCTCTCTCCTCCTGGGAATGATACATTCAATTACTGAGGGAGATGGATGTAAGCAGGGCAGCAAACACAAGTTCTCTTTATTTCTGCTCCACGCATCGCTGGTGTTTTCAGCTAATTTTTATGCAGAGGATTTGTGTGTTAGGAAAAAACTCTACTCACTGCCATCCTGTGCATTACACTAAGCATTTTTAAAAATAATTTAAATTACACTGGCATTTTTGTGTCTCTAACAACCTGGGCAATGCCAGCCTGAGCTCTGGACATCTGTTCCAGGGGGGCTGCCCAGGGATGGAGCACTCGGATCAGGCATCTGCCAGCTCAGGCACAAGTGTGGTTCAAACACAGGAGCATAATTTGCACAAATGAGGATCCTTGGGAGTTTAGTGCCTGATCTGAGAGCAGCTGAATTATTACCAGAAACACAACAGCCCTTTCTTTCGAGTTCCAGGTCTTTGGAACTACATGGAAATCAACCACCAAGCTTGTCTGAGTTCAGAACTGAGGGGAGCCCCTTCCCAATGGAAAAGGTGTGCCTGGGAGGGAGGATGTGCTCTTCATGGAGATCAGCCATTTGTGCTCTGAACACACAGGGTTTGGTGTGTGACAGCTCCTGGGCAGCCTTGGACCTCAGGAGCATCATGCTTGCATCCAATGCCATGTTTAACCTCCCAGTTGGGCTCCTGGCCCTGCTCCACATCCCAGGGAATACAGAAAATCTCCATGGACACCACACCAGAGAGCAGAACAGGCCACGAGCTTGGGACAGGACTGATGGAAAGATTTCTCCCAACTTCCATCTCCTCTGGTGGGCAGGAGAGCCATGGAGTCTCCGGGGCTGGAGGGGCCCTGGGGGAGGCTCAGCCCAACCTCCTGCCCGAGGCAGGGTCAGTGCCGAGTCCTGGCTGCCCTTGGGCCTTGAAAACACCAGGAGCCAACTGCAGCCACCCTCAGAGCCACAGCCTGCTCCTCCAGAACCTCTCCTCTCTCCCTTCAGGGCTTCCATCACTCTGTCTCCCCAGAGCATCCCCAGAGCATCCTCAGTGCCTGGCTTTGTCTTCCCTGACCTCTCCACAGTCCCTGGGAGGCTGCTCCCAGCTCCCCCAGGAGCTCTCCTCTCCAGGCTAAGAAAGCCCAATTCCCTGAGCCTGTCCTGGCCCGGGAAGGGCTCCCACCCCTGGGAGCTCTGCCTGCACTCAGTTTATCCATTCCTGATTTGCTTCCCCAATGATCTGTGCTCAGCCAATTCCCCTCAGCAGGGCAGGACCTGCTGGCTCTGCCTTCTCCTACCTTCCCTGTGAAAAACCAGCCAGGTCCTGCTGCGGAGGCTGCACTAATTACTGTGTCTTCATGCAGGAGGTTCCAAGGATTTGTTTCAAACCAACAGGTCCTGGGCTTTGCAGAAAGCTGCACCGATGGGTTTGGTTCTGTCCTGAGCAGGACAGGGCCATGCTCTGCTGCTGGGAAGGGCCACAGGAATTCAGTGCTCCCAAGGAATTCTATTATTCCTCACTCCAGCCGAGGATTAGCCCCACAGTTCCTCGTAGGAGGGAAGCCAGCATTTCAAAGGAGTCTTGTTATTTTGGCAGCTTATCTCTGCGTACAGAAAGCAATTATTGCTGGAATGCATTCACTTTTTGTTCAGCTTCGTTTTGAAGATTTAGCATCCCCTCCTCCCCACTGCTGTTCCTGGATTGCTGAGACAACACCGTGGCAGAATCATCAGATGGGAACACATTGGTAAAGAAAGCGTGGTGCCATTTCCATGTGAGCACACAGAAATCCTGACAAATACCTGAGGACACACAATTCATGTGCTCACAGTCGCTGCACAGGAAAATCCCACACTCCTCAACGGAATCAACAGAGAACCAAGGCTGGAAAAGGCTGCTCAGACTACCAAAAGTCCAGCAGCTAATCCAGCACCACCACCATGTCCAACATTTACCCAGAATCACAGAATCTCCTGGGCTGGGAGGGACCCCCAGGACCACCCAGTGCCGCTCCTGGCCCTGCACTGACCCCCCAAAAACCCCACCCTGGGCATCCCTGGGGGCTCCTGGAGCTCTGGCAGCCTCGGGGCCGTGCCCATTCCCTGGGGAACCTGGGCAGTGCCCAGCACCCTCTGGGGGAAGAACCTTTCCTGAAATCCAACCCAAACTTCCCTGGCCCAGCTCCAGCCTCTCCCTGGGTGCTGTCCCAGGGAGCAGAGATCAGAACTGCAGCCCCCAATGAGCTCTGACCTCAGGCTTCTCTTCTCCAGCAGAACAAACCAAATTATCTATGTAGTTTCTTCAGATTTTGTTCTTCTAAAAGTGCCAGCCCAGATCTCTGGACTGTGGAGGCACAGGGAGGCTGCCCAGAAGGAAAGGATGGAGCAGCTCACCCCAGGGATTACCACGCCCCTGGAGCTCAGGGCCAGGCTCAGGTGGAATAACCTGGGTTCCACTCGTGCTCAAGGCACTGCTGGGTTTATTCCCTGAACTCTTCATCAGGCAGGAATCATGGACATCATGGCAGAGAAACCAAACCAAACCCAAAGGAAAGGCTAGCAGAGGGGAGAGCCTTTGTCCTCTCTCATGGTTCATTTTCACATTTGGGGAAAGGAAGGCAAGGGCTAAACAGCATTTGCAGAAGTTCCATCTCTGATAACATTATCAGTTGCTCTGCCATGTTCTTACTATAATAGAATTCCCTTTTTCCTTCGGGAAGCCTGAGCTCTCACACCCAGAGGAATAAACACCACCTGAGCCCACTGGGCTCACTCACAATGTCCCTTTCCTTACCAGCAAATTAATTTTTTTCTGGAACTTTTCATTTTCAACTCAATCAGAGCTGAAACGAAGGCACAGAATGTTTTAACCCTTCTTGGGTAGAGAGAAAGTAAAATCCATGCTACTCACAGAGAGCATTAGTGCAGAACTAGGGAATGTTCAGGGGAGTCAGTCAGGAGAGGCAGGAGATGTTCCTCACAGAGGGTTTGGGGTTACAGAAACCTGCCCCAGTGAAGAGCAACACGATCCTTCCTGCTCCACAAACAAGAAATGACACATTTGATTCTCAAGTCCTTCTTCCTTCTTTTCTTTCATATATCTGTGTGCATCTAGATGAGACAGAATTTCCTTGGAAAAGATTAAGCTTGCACAGTTTGAAGTGGAAATGTTCTGATGAACCCTGGACGAGGCTGGTTTGATGCCTGAAAGCTTTGATGTGTGCTTGGATCAGGGTAGTCCTGCTGTTTAAACCACTTCTGCCAATTCCTCTTCCCTCTTACTTTCTTTATCCCAAGTCTCCTGTCAGTGAAGGGGAAAAGGACTGTCCAGCCCTGGCAGAGACCAAATCAAGGCACCTGATTGATAAAACACCCAATTCTCTTCTTTTAAATATTGCTTTAACATTTTTACAGGAAACAAGAGCTGTACTTGAGCTCTCATGAGCTGAAAGGTCTCTTTGATCAGCACATCCGAGCTCGGGGTTGGGCTTTACCTGGATGAGCTTTTCTGGTGACCCCTGAGGGAGCGGCACAGGAGGAGCAAGGGCAGAGTCCAAGGGCAAAGCAGGCAAGGAGGTTTTCTACTCTGGTGGAAATTCAAGGGTTTGACTGTTTTCAGATCCCACTGGCTTCAACTCACTGCTCCTCAAGCCCAGGCAGTCAGGAGCACAGGTTCTGCTGCTGGACCGGACTGGGCAGGGTGGCAGAGAGTGCAGGGTGCCAGAGCCCAGCCCTGCCCTCGCTGCTGCTGGAGCAGAGGTTTCATTTCATTCCCATCAGGCTCTCCCCGAGCTGCAGTAATTAGACAGGATTTATTGCTACCAAAACACGGGGATTAGGCAAGGCAGGAAAGCAGCTGAAATTTATTTACAGGTTTTGTTTAATAAAAAGGTATAAAACCCAGGGTTTGTACAGAAGCAAATAATTTCTGAAACATGTATCTAAAGGCAAGGAGGAGGAGATTAGCAGTCAGGTTCTTGCTGTTCTCTCATCCTCTCGTGCTGCTGCCATGGAAGAGCAGGGATGTGAGCTCGTGGTACGTGCTGATGCTCCTGTCCAAGGGGCTGCTGCTGCTCCTCCCATTGCTCCTGGGAGCACACAGAGTCCTCACAGAGCTGCAGTTCATTCTCTCCCCAGCCTGGTCCATCCCAGATGTTGGGTTCCTGGAGGGGTCAGGCCCCACCGAGCAGGATCCAGCCCTGTTAGCAAAGCTGGGGTGATTAAAGCCCTGAGGATGCTGATGTGTAATTGCAGTTTAATCAAACCCCATTTCAGCAGGAGGGAGGGAGGCACACACAGGTGACCCCACAGGGACAGGCAGGGGCCAGCACAGCTCCTGCCCCAGATGCTGGCCCAAACCCAGCCTTTCTATTTTTTGCTGCCAAGATGAAAATATTGGGACTAAAGAAGGTGAGAGGAAGGTGGAAGGAGCAGGAGCAGTCCCCGGGGAGTGCTGATCACAGCACTGCACAGCAGCAGCATGAGCAATGGGAAAACAAGGAGAGAGCAGATAATTCTGGAACAGATGGTGGGAGACAGGACAGGGACAGGCAGCACAGGCTCTGCACGGAGCTGTGAGGCACCAAAGGGGCCAGAGCTCCTGTGCTGTGTCCCAGGTGCCTCAGGGGAGGTGCAGGGGACACCTGAGGTGCTCCTGGGCTGTTGTACAGGAGCTGCTCAGCACAGAAATGTCACCCCTCGGGTGTCCCACTCCCTGCAGCATCCACCAGCACAGGGAGAGGACAGGCAGGGGACACAGCTCCCAGTCTGAGTGCCACCTGCCACCCTCCAGAGGGGCTCAGAGCAGGGTGGGGATCCGAGAGAACTGAGAGGCTGATTTTGGGTCAGAAAGCTGTGTTGTAAATAATGAAATACAGAGCCAGCAAAGAAGGGCCCGAGCTGGAGCTCAGTGACGCAATAAAGACCTGAGAAGATACAGCTGCACAGTTGGCATGATAAAATTTTCAGTGCTGTGCTGGCATTTCTCAGCTCCTGGTAAAAATAGCACCACTGGGGTGGTACCAGGGATGGCAGAGCCTGGGAGAAAGTTCCAGCCTCAAACAGGCATTAAAAATAAAACAGCCCACTGGGAGTGGGGATTGAAAACCACAGGGAGGGGAATGAGGTTTGTGTGTGTGACAACAGCAACCAAATGCTGTGAAAAGCTCTGGGGGAGCAGGTCTGGAGCTGCTGGTGCTGGCACAGCCAGGGCCAGGTCCCCTGAGAGGGGACAGTCCCAGCTGCCAGCACAGCCAGGGACAGCAGCAATGATCCAACAGCAGCTCCTGGCTCGGGGTTAAACCAGCAGAGATCCTGACACACAGAAAGCACTGAACACAGCACAAGCACTGAACACAGCACAAACACTGAACACAGCACAAACACACAGAACCAAAACCAGAGGGACAGAGGAACCCCACGAAATCGGGGCTGCACATTTTTGGAAGCTTGTGAGACTGCTGAGCCCCCTCCCAGAGGCTGTGTAAATATGCCACTGCCAGTGTAAGGCATGGCAAAGGCCACAGGAATATCAGTGGGGAACAGAACCTGCTCCACTTGTGGCTGATATTCCAGGAGGCAGCTTTGAGCTCGGGGACAGAAGGTGGATCTGAGCTCGTGCCCTCAGCCCCACGAGCCTTCCCTGCTCAGGGTTAAGATGCAGAAATCCCCGAGTTCAGCCCCGAGTTTGGCACTACAGGACTTGCTGCGGGGCAGGAGGCTCAGGCTCACTGCTCCCTGTCCCTGCAGGGAGCTCACTGCACAGCTGCTGTCCCTGCAGCCAGGCTCACTCACCCTCTCCCTGCCCACACCCTCGTCTCCTTCACCAATTCTGCAGCTGGGAGCAGCAGATGCCTTCCTATCAAAACTCGCAGTGCCGAGTGCTGACATTCGGAGATAAACAGGAAGCACTAGCAGGCAATGAATTCTCATCTCACCTGCCCAGAATCCCCACCAGTCTCGGGAAGGAGGTCCTGGCCTCGCTGTGTGCACAGGACACAGCCTGTGCTGGTGCTGGGTGAGCCATGAGTGGCACAGGGCAGGGTCTGTGGGTGCTGGGGGTGTTCCCTGCCCCAGAGCACTCCTGGCACACCCCTGCCAGAGAGCATCTCCTGCCCCTCACTGCTCCTTACAGAGAGCACTGCCCATCAGATCAGGAGAAATGGATATTTTATTCCAACCTGGCAATTTCCAATGACTCCCCACGCTCCTGTGAATATCACAATGCTATTTTTGGGGGGATTTTTGTGCTGTAGCATCAAAGTCCACAACAGGAGCTGCAGGCGCCTGAGGCTCCATTCACCTCCAGGTGTCTGTGCAGAGCTGAGCCCTAAGGCTGCACTGGGAAAGGAACTGGGAAAAGGAGAATTCCTCGGGAGCAGCCAGCCCAGGGCTCCCTGCAGCAGGAGCAGCCTCAGGCCCTGCAGGGAGGATGAAAACCTCCTGCACTCCCCTCGTGCACCAGCTCCTCACACTGCTCCCAGCTGGCCCTGCTCCCTAACAGCTCCAAAGATTAAAAGAAAAACATCTCATCCACATCTCACAGTTTATCCCACTCCCAGCTAAATCCCTTTTAAAATTACGCTCTTGGCACTTGCACCCCTCACACGCCAGCAGCTGATTATCACAGCCACTGTTGCTGTTTATCCAATTTAAACATTTTGTTCTTTTAATCTTTCCCTCTAAGTTCCTCAAGCTCCTTAATCACTTGTGTTGTAGGTCCCTGGCTCGTTGTCACCCACAGCTTGCTGGCATTTTGGTGCTCTCGATAATAACACTTGTAAGTTAATAGAGTCATGCCAAGAATGAATCTGCTCAGATCTGCAGAAGCATTTTTAAGAGGCCAAAAACCTGCAATCCATCTTCAAACAATACTGGAAAGGCTGCGCCCAGGCTCCTGCTTTCCATTCTGCATATCTAAATACTTAAATGAAATTAATGACTTAATTATCTCAAAAAATTAAAGGGAATGGATTGGAAGAGACTTTAAGTCCATCTTGTTCCACCCCTGCCATGGGCAGGGACACCTTCCATTATCCCAGGGTGCTCCAAGCCCTGTCCAGCCTGGCCTGGGACACTTCCAGGGATGGGGAGTCCACCTCAGCCTCAGCAGAGTTGTTTGTTCCCCATCTGTCCCATGGAATCCCACCAGAAAACTCTTTTTTTCCGAAGTTCCAGGTCTCAGGTCCTGCCTGGTGCCCAGAGCTCCAGAGAGACACCAGGACAGCTCATCCCAGTGAGGAAACTTATTTATCTCATCAGCTAATTTTGCTCCTCATGGTTCACTTTCCCTGAATCTGAATCTGTTTAATCGAAGGTCCCACCTTGGCCAAAACTCAGGAGTCACCCTGCAAAAATCAATTTCTCCCAATTTCATCCTTTTTAAATTTTCCTTTCTTACATATTTTAGACTGCTCTGGTTAAAATTACTTCAGCTATAGAGAAACAAATCTGTGTTTTTAAAATGTTGTAATTGCTGCTGATTGGCAGTTGCCTCCTGCTGTGGAGCAAATGCTGTTCCCCTGTCAGACAAAGAGAGACTTCAGCAAATCAATTGCTCAGTGGGTCAGGTTGAAGCCAGGCAAAAATAAACTAAGACAACATAATTGGATTCCAGTCAACCAATTATTTTACGACTACGAGAATAAATTCTAAAATTTACCTGTTGCAAATGAAATGTTTGGACGTGCTTATGGATCTCCAGCATTAAACTGTTAAAGCCTAACTGGAACTCAGTGAAAAACTGAGCTAAAACTTTCTATCCCTTTCCATGTCAAAAAAACCCCAAGAACCAATAAATCAAATCAATCAAATTCAAGTTGGTCAAAATATTTACCAAATTAATGTTAAAAATCTTTCACAAACTCAAACCAGTTTGCTTTGGCATTTTCAGATGATAGTTTTGAGTCACCAAACTTACAGTTTAATTATTTTTAAATCTCGTTCGACTGAAAAAATAACTTCAGACTGTTTGAAGGCAGACAAAAGCCAAGGGTTAGTGTCTGGTGGAGCTGAGGTGGTGAGGGAGGCTGGACTCGATCCTGGAGCATTTTCCAGCCTCAGTGATCCTTTGATCCCTGCCAGGGGGGCTCAGTGCCCCAGCACGGGGGGCCAGGCTCAGGGGAGGTGACTGAGGAATGGGCATTGCCCCATTAACCAGCTCCCACTGCCCCATTTCCCATTGCCCCATTAACCAGCTCCC
>VZRF01008326.1:25044-76806 GCA_013396875.1 Vireo altiloquus | reverse complement strand
TAATCCTTATCTCCACTCATGAAGCCTTCATTACGATTCTCGTGGCTACCTGGCTTTTAGCCTGTGTCGAACCATAGCACAGTGACTGCCGCCAATGCATTTCATAGCAGTCCAGAGGCTCTCCGGGGCTGTCCAGGCCCTTTCCAGGCTGTCCAGAGGCTCTCCGGGGCTGTCCCGGCCCTTTCCAGGCTGTCCAGGGGCTCTCCCGGGCTCTCCGGGGCTGTCCCGGCCCTTTCCGGGCTTTCCCGGGCGCCCCCCTCACGCCGGTCCCGCGCCGGCGCACAGCGCCCCCGTGCGGCTGAGCGGGGTCGCGCCCCGCCGAGCTCGCCCAGCGCCAGACCCCCTCACCCCCGCCATGTCGGAGGAGAAGCCCGCGGTGAGGCGGGGAGAGGAGCCGGAGGGAGGGCAGGAAGCGACAGGAGGGAGGAGCGGCCCAAACTCCGCGTCCCGGGGCACGGCTGTGCTGCGGCCCCGCCCCGCCCGCCGTGCGAGGCCGCCGAGGTGTGCCGGCCCGGGGCAGCGGGAGCGGGGCCGGCCGAGGTGCCGCTGGACGTGGTGGGTGGTGCCCGGCCCGAGCGGGACCCCGGGGCTCACCCGGCCGGGCTCTGAGCCCGCCGCATCCCGCGGTTTTCCGTCCAGGAAGGCGTGAAAGCGGAGAACGAGCGCATCGACCTCAAAGTTGTCGGACAGCAGGGCTCCGTGGTGCGGTTCCGAATCAAGCGGCACACGCGGCTGAGGAAGCTCATGAAGGAGTACTGCTGGCGACAGGTAGGCGCGGGCACGGCCCCGGGGCTCCCACGGCCCCAAAGGGCTCCCGCCGCCTCGCTCTCCCCAGGGGAAAGCGTCCCTGTGCTGGGGGAACCCTCCTGCTTCTCTGCCCGGGTCGTGGAAAGTGCTTGTGGGCAGGGAGAGGGTATCCAGGTATGGGGGAGAGTGAGGAGCTGGGATGCTGGCAGCTCCTCGGTGAAGGGAAGCTGCCTCTTCCTCCTCTGTGCTCCCTGTTGTCCCGTGACGGAGTTACCTCCAGTTCCAATCCTGGCTCGGAGACAATTCACTAACCCTCAGTCCTGTCATCTCCAAAAACTTCAACTTGGAGTGCATTTTCTGTTTGGAAAACGCACAAAGTAAATTCTTCTGTGCCACAGTTTCCTCCTGGATTTTTTCCTCCTCCCTTCCCGTGTCTCCCATGCCCATTGCAGTTGTGACCGCTGGGTTCCACAGGTGTTTGCTGGCTGCTCTGTGTCACAGGCTGTTCCTCAGTGCCCTCCTGAACTGAACAGGAGAAGGCTGTATCCCCACAGCTCAGTTGCTGAGCCTGGAGCTCCCGATGCCTTTGCTTTACACGGAGCAGAGGGTGGGCATGCGAACGCCTTTGGAAACGGAGTGGGATTTTGTTTGCTGGTGTTTCCCCTTGTCTGTTACTTGCAGGATCCTTTGCTTCTTCCAACTTTACACTCTGCCCTGCTCTGTGCTTGCTGCACCCTGACACCTCTCTGGGTTTTTTGAGAGTTACAGGGAGTTTTAGCCTTCCTCTGTGTGACAGAAGTATGAATCACACGGATTTTGAAGGATTTTAGAGGGCAGAGCAGGGTCCTCAATCCCTGATGCAGGGAACGAAGACTCCTGTGATTAAACTTTGTCAGAACAGGATTCAGTCATGTGGTAACTCAGGTTTTAACGGCAATGTAAAGTTACCAGCATTTGACCTTCCTCAGTGTAGACAGCAAGAGAAATATCTTCAGTGTCCTGATGGTTAAATCTTAATCACAGAATCACAGGATGATTTGGGATTAGAAGGGAATTTAAAGCCCATCTCATTCCACCCCTGCCATGGGCAGGGATACCTTCCACTAGCCCAGCTTGCTCCAAGCCCTGTCCAGCCTGGCCTTGGACACTTCCAGGGATCCAGGGGCAGCCACAGCTTCTCTGGGCACCCTGTGCCAGGACCTCACCACCCTCAGGGAAGGATTTCTTCCTATTACCTAATCTAAATCTATCTTCTGCCATCCCCCTCGTCTTTTGAGTGTTAATTTTGTTAACATGTGTTCTGCCAGTAAATCCATGACTGCTTAGTTTGGATTCAGAAACCCAAGTGTGGTTTCTCATATTAATAACTTTGAACTTGCAGGGCTTCTCAGTGAGGCATTATGGATATATAAGGATGAGGATTATGTTCCTGTTTGATGGACAACCAATTAAAGCAGCAGACACACCAGCACAGGTATGAAAAACACTCTTACTGCAAATTGCTACACAGATATTTGGATGTCTGAGTGATGATCAAAGGGGCTTGAAATCAAAATGATCCTGCTAGAGTTGCCATGAGTTTAGCGTGCTCTTAACAAATTTGTTCAGGGTGAGTGATGAAAAGTGTTTCATGTATTCGTTAATTACAGTTATTCCTGAAGTGCTCTATGGCTCTGTGAGTGCTTTTGTCACCATGTGTCTTTCAAGTTTTCTGTATTACTTATAATTTCCGTATTTTTAAAATGTTCAAATAATTCCTGTGTTACTCCCACAGCTGGAGATGGAAGATGAAGACACAGTTGAGGTGTACCAGGAGCAGATAGGTGGAAGGTGCTCAGCCACAGCTTCTTTTGGAGAACAGTTTAAGGATGCTCATCAGACCTCACTCTCTCATCTGTACTTGGATTTGCTGTTTTATTAGTGAACAAATGAACATGCCAATCACACAGGGTTCTTTGAAACTTCAGAGGACATTTACCAAAGTTGCTTGGTGTCTTTGACATTCTGCGTGCAACAGTCAAAACTGTATCTGCAGGGATTGAGGTGCATCTGAATTGAACCATTTTATGTTCAGATTAAGTTATGTGTGTTATCTCTCTGTTGTTAGCCTTTTTAAAAAAATTATTGTTTGCATTATCTTTTTTTTTTCTGTCTTTAAGCTTGTGGCCTAAGCATTCATCCATGTGTTAGACAAGGAGTGTTCATTCCTGGCTCTAGTTGGTCTTTCCCTTCTGTTTTAACTCAAATTATGTCAATAATTCAGTGTATTTTCATGCCAGTTGTGAGCAAAAAAGTTTCCTTTTAAGATGTGCCCGAGAGCAGGAACAGAGACACAGGTTTGAAGTTTTGAGCTTGTGTTGCAAATTCAGCCAATCCCTTGGGCAGTGTTGTGCCCTTGACACGGGGCTGGAACACAATGCAGTGCTTAGGGTAGGGTTTAAATACTTTAGGTTTACCTGTGTTCTTTAATATTGTGATAAAGTTGTCCAAAATACACTTTTTAAATGCAGAAATGGGATTTCTTTTTGTCCTGCACTGCTGCAGAACTCGAGGTAGCAGGGCAGCTGGTGCAAAAACTTAATGCTTGTGATAAAGTAGCTGTGTTTTTTTGGTTGTGCAAGCTTATAAAAATCCCATCAGTGGAATTCCAGCTGTTTGCTGAGGGCTGAGCAGCATCTGTCCCTTTGTCCTGCTCCCTTAACTTCAGCTCTTTCTCCATGGGTACTGGAAGTCTGTGGCCTCAGGTTTCTTTTTAATACTTCTCTTTGGTAGATAAACTTGGTAAATGAGGGGGGGAAATGCCTTTTAATGTCGCCAAACTGTGCAGAAGAGCTAGTAAGTGAGGAGAGACATTTAGGTGTCTTCAAAATAATACTAATAAACTCCTCTCCTGCCTCTCCAGCCTTGCTGAGGTTTAATGATTTGTGTGGTGGTTTGGTCTCCATGAAGCCTTTTCCAGAGGAATTTTAACTCAGGCTGTCCTGGTGCTCCGTGGAATCATAATCAGCCTTTTCTCTTTCCATTTGTTCACATTGGATATGCTCCTGCTTGCTGGAATCTCGCTGGAAAGACCCCTGTTTGCTTTTGCATGTTCTTGGTGAGCCCGGGCCAGGTTGGACGGGGCTTGGAGCAAGCTGGGCTAGTGGAAGGTGTCCCTGTGCATGGCAGGGGGTGGAACGGGATGAGCTTTAAGGTCTCTTCCAACTCGAACAATTCTGGAATTCTGTGAAGTCCTTAATGGGATGGGATATCCCGCGGCTCCCGTTGGGTGTTCCCGGATTCCCACATTCACGTGCCACCCTTTGCTGTTGCCCACAGCAAAGCCAGTTTGTGCCTCGGGCTCTGTGCGGCACCATCCCGGGCAGGAAAGGCGGTGCGGGGGCTGCTCCGGGGAATCCGAAGGGTGTGCCCAGCTACAAACCGCGCAACCCCCGCTCCGTGGGGCATTTCGCCGCACAGTGCAGCATTTTGCGTATTCTCCTCTGTCCTCCCACCGCGGCGGAGCAGCTGCCGTGTTCCCGTCGTTTCCCACAGCGAACTCCCGGTGCGTTCCTACCTCGCGCGGTGCCCGCCGGAGGACTGGGCGCTACCATAGAGGCGAAGCCGGCGGGATAGAGCGCCGCCCTCCACCCCTCTGCCAGCCGGCGGCCGCTCTGGCCGCGCACCCGGAAGCGGCGGCGGGGCCGCGCCATGGCGGGGACGGCGCTGAAGCGGCTCATGGCCGAGTACAAGCGTGAGTCGCGCTCCCCGGGCCCCTCGAGCTGCCCTCCTGGCGGGATCGCTGCCAAAGCCCGGGAGGGCCCGTGGGCCGGGCGGAGCCGTGACGGCCGCGGGGCAGGCAAGGCCGCAGGCCTCCCTCTCGGCGCCCGGGGCAGCTCCCCGTGCCCCGCCGGCCGCAGGGTCCTCTCTGCATCCGTACAGAGCTCCCCGGGGCGGGGGTGAGGGTCACCGGGCGGGTACCGGCTTTGAGGAGGCTGTGGGTAGGGGGTCCTCCCCGGAGCTCTCCCGCTGGGACACCGAGGGGAGGGAGGTGTGCGGGTGACGCTTCTGGGATTCCGTGGCTCCAGGAGCTCGGTCAGGGGGGAGGCTGGGAAGCCTTGGCAAGTGGCCAGTTATTTTGATGTTTTTCCCTGTTAAATTTTCCGGATGGAACAAAATACAAGTATGGAAATCTCCGTTGCAGAGCTCTGTTACATCAAAGATAGTTAGAGGTGTTTGTCAGGACAGATACCTTCTGGTTGTATCTGCCCCATCCTTGGAAGTGTCCAAGGCCAAGCTGGACGGGGCTTGGAGCGAGCTGGGCTAGGGGAAGTTGTCTCTACCCATAGCAAGAGCGGGATGAGCTTTAAGGTCTCTTCCAACTCGAACAATTCTGGAATTCTGTGAAGTCCTTAATGGCAGCAGAGTGGTTAGTAAGAGGATTTAAACTCGAATTTAGTAATCAAGGACATAGAGTTGTTTAAAAAATCAGTGTGAGATGTGACTACAGGGGATGGCAGGCAGTGATCCTCACCAGTCCCACCACAGGGACCAGAGACCTGCTGCAGTGGGCTGGGCTCTCTGGGAATCCCAGTTCTTCTGGGATGGCTCCTCCACTCCCTCAGGAGTTTGAGAGGTGTCCAGAGGTGCCTTTTGTTGGCAAGAAGTATTTGTTTGTTTACCTAGGTGTTTTTGAGCTTTAATGCTCTGGCTTTTATTTACAGCAAGGAAGTAGAACGGAGAAAATAAATGTTTGGTGGGGATGGAGTGGGCTGGGCTGTAAGACCTGCTCCAGGGAAGGTCGCTCACTGTGCTCCCCAGGCTGTCCAGGGACAGGGAGTTGTTTCTCTCTGTCATCATTCAGTGGAAGACTCCAGCCTGTGTAAAATACGGTATTTATAGAGGCACATTTCCTGCCAACACCGTGCCTGTTCTCAGGCTGCTCTGCAGGGCACGGGTCTCTAAGCTGAGCTGTCACACAGGTGTTTGAGCAATCAGGGCACCCCACTCGGTGCTCAGGCTGCTGCTGCCGACAGCTGGGGGTGGTGTGTGGGTAAAGTTTGTGCTGACAGAGTGTGTCCTAGAAAGCTGCGTTTTCCTGATGTAATCCAGAGGCAGTGACCTGAAAAACAACCACAGAAAAGCTTGGCACTGCTTCTGTCCTGAAATATCTATCCCCTAAGTCTCAAACAAGCATTTGTGATCCTCTGTTGTTGAGGAGCACAGAGATCTTACTGGAGTGTCTTGTGTGAGTGAAATCTTTAGGAAAAATGATATTAAATGACCTCAGAAAGATTTTGACTTAATGCCACAGGCAGACATGAGGTGAATCTTCTCTGCCTGGTTTCCCAGGGTAACGCTGGTCATGAACAGAGATAACACTTTGTCTGTATCTGCCTTTACTAAACTTTCCCATGTCAAATAAAACACAGTATTGTGAAAAATGAATGTAACTCACAGTGGCTATTTGCATAGTGCTTTCTGGAAATCTGAGTAGCAGCAGTGCAGTAAGCCAACATTTTGGTGTCTGTGGATTCCCCTCTGCTGCATGTCCAGGTTTTTTATTTTCCTTTAGCACATGAAACCTTACTACAAACCCCAGAATCAAGCCTGACTTCCAACCTTTCCCTAGTGTCTCACTAAAGACTGACATTTTGCTGTGTGGACGTGGGCATGGCGAGGCCCTGGATGAATGTGGGCATGGAAATGTTTTTCAGTGACCTGCTCCTGACTGCCCACCTTGGATGAAATCTTATGTGTGTTATGTACAAAGTTGTGGATGCAATCTTTCTTCTTTACTTTCCCTCTACCCGTCTGTCTCTTCCCTTTAGTTCCTTCTAGTCGTGACAGTGGTGTTTGGCAGTCAGTGCCTTGCTGGTGGGTGTATTTTCCTTAACAGACTTCTAATTCTTTCCATTTTTTTCCTTTTTCAGTTTTTGTCTTTGATTTTTTTCTGTGCACGTGCACACACGCATTTAAGCCCTTATTAAAAAATTTATCGTTTCCTTCAGTGAAAAAATATTGACATTTTGAGGAGTTTCTACCTGTTGGAGCCCAGATATATAGATATGTTACTGCATTTTGGGAGAGGCTGTGAAATTGCACTGGTTTTCTTTCCTTTTGAAGAACGAAGGGAAGGTGGCTGTAGACATCCAGGTGACACCCATTGGGGTTTTTGTCCTCGTTTAGATCTTTGAGTGTTTGACTTTTTGCTTTCTCAGGTTTATTATCTAGTCTGCCAGAACTAGTTTGGCTAAAGCTTTAAAAAAAAAAATCAGATGTAAAAAAGGGCATAATTTTTATTAGAGCACATGTCTGTTGTTAATTCTAGATGTATAATAGTATTAAGGCTTGACACAAGTCTCTTAGTAGCTTATATTTGTGAGAGTTAAGAGATGCAAACCTTCTTATTCTGTGTTTCCTGTTTCTTGATGCAAGATCTTAAAGATGTCTTATGCTGGCTAAAATTTCAATTCTAAAATGAGTTACTCTGGAAGAATTAAACCTCTAGAGACCTGAGAATTGTAGTGCCTGATTGTATGCACTGTATTTCCTTCCTGGTACAAACACACAACAAAGCAGTGGATTGTAATGCCAACAGGTTTCTTTGGAAGTGCTGTCGGGTTGAAAATAAGAGATTAATGTTAATTGTGAGATTTGGGAAGTCACAGAAATAGTAAACCTTCTGAACCTTGCAGTGTTTCAGTGGCTACTTCCCATCCTTACTGCCTGGTGAGAGTTGTGTGGAGTCAGAAGAAAACTGTTTTCAGGCATCTCAGTCCAGATGGTGTCAGATACTGCAGTGAGCACGTGCCCATAATATTTCCTGAGTCCTGGGCTTTTAATCCCTTTGGAAAATGGCTGCAGTTTTTAGGAAACATACTGTTTAACTTCTCTTTTAAGGATGATCTTTTCAGTCTCTTCAATGCTTTAACAAGAAAGTATGTTTTCAGTTCTCCTGAGAACCTTCTCCAAGGTGTAATTGGCTGATGATGACTCCACAAAGAGCAGTGAAATGGAAAGGAAGGCATTGATTGTGTGTGTGCAGCAAATCTGCCCCGAATCCCTAACAGACACATCACACTTGTCTAGTGTCAGCTCTGTTTTAAGCTTACAAGCAAGACTTAGAAGAGACTTTTCCTGGCCTTTCAAACTTGATCCCTTTCCTAGTTTGCTGGTTTATTCTTTTTTCCAGATTTACTGCTTGTCCTTCCACCTTTCAGAACCCCTTAATAAGATATGGCTCCTCATGCCTTTGCTCTGTAGGAATATCCCCAAAACTCTGGAATAACACTCCTTAACACCAACATAGTATTCAGAAGCAGGCATTACTTTATTCCAGCACTGGATTCACAGGGAATAACTCCACCTTAACGTGAATGCTTGGCTCAAGATGGTATGTTAGCCAGAAATACACATACTTATGTGGAGCTGGTTTTGCTTTGATGTCTTCTTGAGGGTCTTTAGGGACCAGATATGGGTTAGTTTTTTGCCCTGGTTATGTAAAGCTGCACAGCACATTTCTGAAGAGACTGGGTCAGGCTGTTTGACTTGTTACTGAGCTCTCAGCATTCCATTAAGGTTCCCTGGACAGTTAACCTCTGGTAAGCTGTTTCCAAGAGGAACTATGTAGATACTGTCTCTGCTCAGCATGGGCAGAGGGCTCAGCTCCTTGCTATCCAAAGAGCTTGGGAAGGGGCTGGAGCACCAGGAGTGGCTGAGGGAGCTGGGGGTGCTCTGCAACTCCCTGACAGGGGAGCAGAGCCAGGTGGAGGTCTGGCTCTGCTCCCAGGGAACAAAAAAAAATTGCACCAGGGGAGGTTTAGATTGGCTTTTAGGGACAATTTCTTCATTGAGTGGGACTATTTGGCCTACCTGGTCTGTCAGAGTCACTCTGCATGTGGTCAGAGCATTGGTTTTAGCCTTTCACTGCTTTCTGGTGCTCACTTATAAATAAGTGGACCCCTCCCCCTCTGACATTGTGTGAAAGTGACCCTGTTTTGGAGGATCTGGTGAGCTGTACTAGCTGATGCTGTGTCAGTGGTGGTTCGTGGTGTGCCTCTCCAAAAACTGGGCTCGCAGTTTCCTTTTGAACAACTCTAGAGAAATCACAGGGTAGGATGTTACCATCCCCATGGAAGATAGGTTTTTCCTTTCTCAATGACCAGCAGCCACTCAAAATCAAAGCTCATGTGCCCCTGAATGCCCAGTTTCCACTTTACCTGATCCTTAAGGATGGAAACCTCTTTCTCTGAGGGGAGAGCTGAACAAAGAAGTGGAGAATCGAATCTCTGTCCTCATGAAGATCCTTTGCCCTGTGGGCTTTGGCTGTTTCTTCCCATTGTCCTTGTTCTCCCTGGAGTGGAGTGTGACACACTTTGGTGTGGCTGCCCACTGCAGGGGATACACAGGGACTGCTGCCAGCTTTTCCAGGGAAATCGTAGGAAACATCAGAAGGATCTTCTTAGAGAGAACCACAAGATGGAGCAAAATTATTCCAGCAGCTCCTGTGTTTGACATCTCCCTCCTTCTGTCTGAAAACATCAACAAGAAAAGCTATTGGAGACCCACTGTGAAGCTGGAAAAACCTGCCATGGAATGCCAGGACATGTGGAAAACTGTAAGGCTGAGTTTCAATCTGCTGCTGGAACTTCAGAGAGGATTGTGCCAAGGTTGAGGGCACCCTGAACGAACAAGAGTTTCATGATCTTTCTTGGCAATGCATTTCAGCATCATCTTTGAATCCTGCAGTAAAGGAGCAGTTTTAAGGCAGAAATGTGTTCTGTGCAGCACTACCCACAGTTTTCACCTAAAGCCTAAACAGAAATTAGGTCGAGTGTCTCATTTAATGGTCTGTGACTTCACATATTCCCTGGGTCAGTGTTCCTGCTTGTTTTCCTGCATGGGAATGTGTGTGGCAGTTCTTGTGGCTGTGTTGTGTGTGCTGCTGGCCACTTGTGTTCCAGAGGCCATTGGTTAGGAAACACTGTGCTGGAAAAGCAGCTGGGAGTGTCACCTCCTGCCACCAGTTCCAGTGGCTGCCCCACAGCTCGCTCAGAGCCTTGGGGCTAGTGTTGAGCCCCTGGGACTGCTGGCCCATTGGTTGCCTGTTAGCAGCTGAATTGTGCCTCAGCTGCTGCTGCCTCCCTGCAGAACATCAGAAACTAGAAATTGATGATCAGGCTGCTAGACAGGAGAAAATCTTGTTGTTATTTTATCAGCAGGTGGTGTACTGGCGTTCACCAGCTTGAAATAAGGGGCTGATGCCAATTTCTATTTCACAAATTTGGAATTGTATCAGTTTCCTGGAGAAAGTGAGGATTAATGGATCCAAATTTGCTGTGTGCAGCCATGGCTGTTTTATTACTGCTTTTTTTTTTTTAACTCAGATTTTCCAGGCCATGCAGGAGGATTTGGATTGAATCTGGGGAACAGAGCTGCTTGTCAGATCTCTTGTGTGTCTGCTTCTCCTATTTTTGTGTTGTTCTGGGTTTTGCACTGAAGTGCATTGAGCCTGAGCGGGTTCAGAGAGGCTACAGGAATACAAACTTCAGGCTGTTAATGGTATCCAGCAGACACCACAGAGGTGCAAGAGAGGAGTGTTTCCCAGGCTTTGTGAAAAGAGTTTTTGTCTTCCTTCTCAGGTTTAAATTATTGCCTCTATGAAGATGGGACTCGATGATCCTAGAGGTCTTTTCCAACCTAAACAATTTTGTGACTCCAAGGCGAGTTCTAGGAGCCTGAAAAACCCCAAAGTGCCAAATAATTTTGTCTAGAACACTGTCCTGCATTAAGCAATTGTGGTGGGGCCCCTGTGCTAAGCCATGGCCACTCAAACACCCCCTGAAATGCTTGGGCTCACAGGTCACCTCAATCTTCCTTGTGTTTCTGTTTTTGCAGAGCTGACCCTGAACCCACCAGAAGGGATTGTGGCAGGTGAGGAGCGGAGCAGGGTTTGTGCACTCTGGAGCTGTAACCTTCCTTCAGGTCGCACTCAGCATTGTTCTCTTTTACTTCACAGGTCCCATGAATGAAGAGAACTTCTTCGAATGGGAAGCCCTGATCATGTGAGTTAATACCATCTGGTGTCTGAAATCAGCAGTTGCTGTGATGAACTTCTAGGAGAGCAAGAATGTAGAGAAGTACTATCAGTTCTGTATGACATCAGCATTGACCTACCCTGGGCTGGAAAGTCCTCTGGTCCAAACAGGGAGTTGCATTTGGACTTTAACCAGGGTGACAGAGGCAGCACTGGTGGTGTGTACAACTTGTTATGATAGCTTTTTTTACAGGTGTCATAATAGTAAGCTTGCAAATCTGTCAGGAATCCTCATTTGGGCCCCCTAGGATGTATGTTACATTTACAAACACTGTAGGAAACAAAACAGTTGCTTGTAGATTACACAGACCTGTTGGAACACTGCCAAAGTGCAAATCCAGTTGAGGTTTTAATTGAAGCCAAATACACAGATTATTAGTGACAGGAGAAAAAACATCAGTGTTTAAAATTAATTTACTTACTATTCAAATTTTTTCTAGGAAAATTAAAAGGTTTTGATCGGAAAAAGTATTGAAATTTAAGTAAAAATTCTGTTAAAGTTCTTTACGCTTCATGAATCAGTTGGTGTTGTCAAGAGTTGCATTCAGTGTTTTGTGTAGAAAGAGATTCACTCTTCTGTTGATGAATAGCTCTGATCATGACCTGCTGTGTTTTGGGGGTGATGAAGACTCCTTTACAAAGCTGTGTTCTCTCTCTTCCACTCCCCAGCTGATGGGTGTGGTTGTTGGTAGCAAAATTTGCCATGAAAAGACAAAATCTTTTTGCCCAGCATCTTACAGCTTGTCTTCTCTTTTGCTTGTACTCTTATTCATGCTGTACCTTCTTTGGGAACTTTGAGTACATGGAATAGCTGGTGGTTTTTACAAAATCTAAAATGGTAGGGAAGAGGAAAAAAGACATTTGTCATTCACATCTGACAATTTATGCAAATACTGCACAATTAAACCATGAAGAAGCTCCAGACCACTAAGTCCATCTTGAAGCTGGTGGTCTGTTGTTAAGGTAGATCCTGGCTCTGTATTTCAAGATTCCTTTGGTAGGAATTGGTGATTTCCTTTCTTTCAGCCAGGGCTGGATTCTCCAGGGGAACTCTGGGGGCAGCAGGCAGTGGCTGTGGCCCCACTTGCTCTGTTCCCTCTGTGATCTGGGCAGGTTTTCCATGCAGCCACCTGTGCTGACTGGTGAGATTCTCAGCTGGTGTGGGTGGCAGAGTTTCCCTCGCTCGATTTGCTTGGAATGTGTTGTCTAGGGATGAAAAACAAGATTTCTGTCTCTTGGGCTCAGGCATGCAACCAATACAAAAGCACGGCGAGCTGTAGTCAATTCCCTATTCCACACAAGCAGTCTGTGTGGGTGATGCTGCTGCATGGCAAGCGAGAGCCTCCAAGTTATTTTAGACCTTGGTAAGTGGAGGTTTGGATTACCACTGCTCATTTGCTCATTAATGGCAAGAGTTGGCAAAAGGCCTCTGCTTATGTGCAGTGATTTCTCCTGGGATAACAGGTTGTGCTTCCTGGTAGCTCAGTCCCCCGAAAATAAACACTTAGCATGGAAATAGGTTGTTTTGTTGCCTGCCACCAGAGATTTTGGCTGCAGGGTCTTAATGCTTTCTGTGAGAGGCACAGTCAGCACTTAGGCTTTGTGATGGGCCAGATTTCAGGTCAGACAGCTGTGATTGCTGGGAGCGTGGAAATCCCAGAGGGTTTCATGCACTTCTTGGAATATGGAAGGAAATTCCTGCTTATTGGTACTTCCTCACAGCAGAAGTGGTGTGGCTGAGTAGAGGTTTCCTGAGGGAGACTCAGAAGTACTTCTGAATTGCCTAGAAAATACCTTTTCTGATGTTTCCCATCACGTCCTTGAAGAACAGAGGAGCTGCTTGCAGACTTGAAAGCCCTTTAAAGTGCTGAGTGTTGAGCTTCAGGTCTTTGTCAGCGTAAAATGAGAGGCGGAGGTGCTTTAATTTTGGTTTCTGTATTGTGTGTATGGCATAATAAAGTTATATTTTAAGATCTGCTCAATTTGAAAGCTGTGATACAATAGAAACATGTTTACCCTAAACACATTTGGTTACTTTCGTCTCTTTACAAACCCTGTTAGTAGCAGTGTTTGCAGTACCTTTGGAAAGCATGTTACATGACTTGTTTGTATTTGTGGTGATCTTCTCCAGTGTTTTGTAATCTCAAATGTGCTGTGTGAGATTCAGGGAATGAGGTGTGCAGATGAGAAAATGAGAGTAAATCTGCTTTCAAAATTTTATATAGATGAAGTGCAAAAGGTAAGTAACATAATTGTGAAAAGAACAGAATACTTTTTTTCCTTCACACAATTTATATAAAGCTAGAGCACATATAATGGCACATACCTTTAAAAAAAAAAGAGACCTAAGAGAGAAAAGACGGCTCTGATTTATCAGTTCAAAGGTAGGCTGGGTGATGTTACACAGATTGATGTAAGAGCTTGGCTTGGAGATAAAATAATGCATTTTTAAATAATGGAAATAATAATTTGTATCTCCAGCATTCTTGCCCACAGCAGCAATGCTGGAAGAATGTGAATCATATCAATATTGAGGCTGTATTGACATCTATTGACATCTCTAAAGGAGAGAATGCACTTATCACCCAAAGTGAGTGTAATGGGTGCAGAACTGAAAATACCACGTGAAAACCATTCTGAAGACTGGAGGTGGGGAGGATTGTTGAATGACAGATCTTTGCAACATCATTTCAGGAGAGTTTGCCTTGTGTTGCTCAATTCCCTAGCGCTGCGTGAGGTCCTTCGGGCTGTGTTGTGTTCATGGATTTAACATTTCAAGGCCAAGTTTTGCCCTCTTTGGTTGGCATGTACAAGTGTGTGCTGCTATTAAAGTTTATCCCCAAAAGACACAAAAGCACGCGATGGTTAAGAACTTTATGAGCCCAAAGATTGCTTGAAAACTAAACAATATAAATTAAAGTCAACATATCACAAAGCTGTTTAGAAAGGTAATTAGATCTATAATTAGGCTTATGACTTTTGTTTCCATTCCTCTTTTGGGCATCTGATGATTTTGAGGTTTGGTGTTTTTCCAGCATCTTTTTACAAATAAGCCATTTGCAAAGGTATGCGAAGCTGTGATTATAGAATTAGAATCACAAAATCATAAAGATTGGAAAAGACCTCTAAGACCATTAAATCCAACCATTTACCAAGGACTGACAGATTCACCACTAAACTGCATCCCCAAGTGCCACATTCCCATGTTTTTTGAATGTTTTCAGGGATGGTGACTCCACCACTGCCCTGGGCAGCCTGTGCCAAGGCTGAACAACCCTTTCAGGGAAGAAATTTTTCCCAATATCCAACCTAAACCTCCCCTGTTGCAGCCTGAGGCTGTTTACTCTTGACCTGTTCTCTTGTTGTCTGGGAGCAAAGCCTGACCCCAACCTGGCTGCACCCTCCTGTCAGGGAGTTGTAGGAGAAGGTCCAAACTGAACAACTTCCATTAGCTGTCCTCTTCAAGGTACTTCTCTCTCCTATTTGGCACACACCCACTGCTCTTCTCTGCCCCTTGCATGAGTAACAGCTGGCTCCTGGAGGTCAGAGATTCTCATTTTCGTGCTTTGTCTTCCATCAGCTTTGGAATCACTGCAGAGCAGGGGAGTGACTGCAGAAGCTGCCATGCTCTTACCTCCCTGGCCCTGCCAATAGCCTTTGTGAGCTAAAAGTGATGCTGTCAAGTTCAAATGCTGTGTTTTGTAGTTGCAAATGCTGTCTTGGATTAACTTTAATAATTTCTTTGAAGTTGATCCTGGCAGCGCTGAGTGGCTAAAACAAAAGCATTTTGCTCACATAATACAGGGCCTAAAATGGAGTATGTTGGGTTGAGTGTATTTGACAGAAGAGCCCTTAAGGCTGTGGGCTTGCTCTCAAAACAGAACATAGACACCCACCAGCTTTTCAATGCCTGTATGTACATACTCTCAGAAGTTCAACAATAAGCCTTTAAAATGCAGCTGGAATTAAAATGGTCATGAAAAAATGCATTCAGTTTAGTCTCAGATGTGAATTGAATCCCGACTAAATTTAGGGAAAAGGCCGAAAAGGGAACAAAGTGGTTGAGATGGTTTAGCTTTCATTCTTGCAGAATGTTGATGCATTTCTCTTAGCTTACCTGCCAGTGTCAATATTCATGTTTAAATCACATAGTTCTTGTGTTTATCTACCAGCCAAGTCTTTTGAATCCCCAAGTTTGACAGAGTAAGTCTTTTAGGGCTTTAGGATTCGCTGCTCTCCAACTTTAATGTTCTTTCTGGCATAGAGAATGTGAATTGGGAGGAGGAGGCATGAATATATTCCTAACCCTTATTTCCCAGACAGTGGAACCTTTGTTTGAAGGGCTTTTTACTAAATACATGAGGTTTCCTTGGCTACGATTTTCAGTGCTGAAGCTTTTTTCGTCATCTTTCCAATCAAGGGAAATCATGTTTATGTTACAACTTCCAGATGGTTCATCAAGTTGGAATAAATCATGGCCAATAAACTTGTTTTTTGCTCACTTTCCACAAGTGTTTTCTGTAGGCAGGGTAAAATAGTTGTCTTTATGTTCTCAACTCGATTGCACTTTGAACTAGATTCTGAACACAATAAGGAAATGTTTCTACAAGAACCCAGATGAAGCCATTTGTTCTCCACCTGTGCTTGAGCGAGGGCAAACTCAATGCTTGGAGTCTGCAAAGACACGTTGTTGTCCTGCATCTCCTCTGACAATTATGGTCTCTGAGCTGTGTTTTTATTTTTACAAACCTTTGCTGTGTTTGCTGCATCAGACAGTGATAAATGTTTGTGTGGTTGTGCTAGATGCTGGCAGTTGGGATCTCTGTGAGGTTTATAAATTAATTTTGAGCTCCAGCATTTGACATCTCTTGTCTTGTAGAGCATAACAGTATCTTCAAAGGCACAGGAGTCCCACACCTGCCTCTGCTTTCGCTTGACGTGCAGACACTCAAATCCTGGAACATGCCTTGGAGCCAGATACTCCAATTATATCCAGACACACCCTGCTAATTAAACAGTGTTGTGACCTTCCTAGTAATTTAGTGTGCAAGCTTTGATTTCCCCCTTGCCTCCCAAGCCTCATATTTGGATTTAAGTTTATGAGGTGTGGGTAAGAGCACCTTAACTCTTTGTTTCCTGGAGAAGACGATATAACCCATGCCTCACACATCTCTTTAGACAAGAATTTGGGTGAAAGAGCTGTTTGGAACTTTGGTGAATAACATTTTATCTGTGTCTAGGGGCCCTGAAGACACCTGTTTCGAGTATGGGGTTTTCCCTGCTATCCTGAGTTTTCCGCTGGACTACCCGTTGAGTCCTCCGAAGATGAGGTTCACATGTGAGATGTTCCATCCCAACAGTGAGTCTGATGCAGCAGGATGCTTGGGGGAGTGGGTTGCTTGTGCAACTTCAAAAGCGACTTTTGCAGCAGGAGAGCTGACATCATTGCCAAGGGTGATTCTGTCCCTTTCCAACCCTGAGCACGCAGTGCAAGCATTCGGCTGCCCAGCAGTTTTGCTCTGTCTTAGGGTCCTTTTCTCTTTAGCCCATTATTCTTCATAAACCAGGATGTGAGACTAAGTGAATTAATGCAGGCTCTTTCCAGACACAGAATCATACAATATGCTGAGTTTGGAGGGACCAATCAGGATCATGGTGTTCAATGCATCACACCCCAAGAATCCCACCATGGGCCTGAGAGCGTTGGTTCCCAACACACCATGAACTCAATCTTGCTCTATGGCTTGTATTTAGGTATTTTGGTGTTATTTTAATGACTGAAAAGTTGTTCATGGGTGCAGCTTTATTAGGCAGCATGGCTTTTGCCCCATGAAACCACAGGTTTGTTTAACATTTGTCAGGGGATCTCTCTGAAATACAGAGTGTTCTGTCCAAGCAGACAACACATTTGCAGGTGTTTAATATTCAAACTTCACTGGCCTTTGCTCTGCAATACTGATTGAGTTGTACTCCATGATCATAAAGATCTTTTGCAACCTTAGTGAATTTATGATGGTGACATTATTATTCAGTGGGAGTAATTGCAGTGACAAGAAGTATAGCTGATGGGTTTGAGCCTTGGACATGAGAAAACCTTAGAGCCCCAGTTTGCAGCCTGGACCGCTACTTTCTGGAATCAGCCTTGGAATTCTGTGTAAAATCATTGCTTTTGACATCTGCTGAATCAACATGGATTGTGTTAAGGTTGTTTATTACTACCTGGGTTTGGTTGGCTGGATCTATGTTCAGGCTGTCAGGTCTCTGACTCTCAAGAGAAGGAAAAGGCAAATGCTGTGCTCCTGCCTAGTGCTTCCTCTTCACCTGACATCCTTGCTCTTGGAAAACACAGGTCATAATCTCAGCTGGGAATTGATTTATTTCATCCTGGATAGAAGAGATTTTGCAATTTCTTGAAGTTTCTCCGTTACTCCCTTCTGGAAGCACCGTTTGTGCCAGTTCTTGCCCGTTTAATCCACATCTTTCTGTTCTCCTGTGGAAGGCACACCTGCATGTCACAGCACAGAACTGTGGGGACATGCCCAAGGCAGTGTAGCATCACCTCTGGAGCTCTGATGTCTGCAGCAGGGCAGTGTTTGGTACTTGGAAGCAGTTGTAGCCATGTCAGCACCTTGCTCCAGCTGGACTAATTTACCCAAACTTCTTGCCAGGACTGGTCTGCTTGAGCAAATCCTTGTCCCTGCAACTCCAGCTGTGGCCTTGGCTTGAGGTTCGCTGCTCACAGCTGTGTTGTGTGCAGCACTGCCAGGAGCAGTGGGGTGTGGAGAAGCACAAATTGCCTGACTCTCATGTTAAAGAGTGGCTTTACACAGGGGTGTTTCTTCCATGGGATAATTGGAACATACTGGATGGTCAGCTCAGCTCTTTAGAGTCCTGTGACTTGGAGTCTTCTTAATCTGAAGCTGAGATCACCTGAAGTAGACACTTGAATCTTCCTTCTCAGATGGGGTTGTGGTGGGCTGGTTCTACCCTGAAAGGCTGCAGAAAGGAGTGGCTGGGCTCTGCTTTTTCTGGTTTTTTCCTCTCCCTGTGAGGAATCCAAGGAAAATGTTTAAAAAGCCTGGTGTGTTCCCTCATCTTTGCAGTTTATGTTCTGTGGAGGAGGAATTGAGATACCACAGGACTGTCTTCTTTTAAATTAAAATGACTTTCTCAGATGCTCTGGTGAAAATAACTAAGTGGTGATTAATGGCATTGCCTGCACTGGCACTGAGCATCAANTGTCTTCTTTTAAATTAAAATGACCTTCTCGGATGCTCTGGTGAAAATAACTTAAGTGCACTGGCACTGAGCGTAGGGAGATCATTGGATCATAGGTGGTTTGGGAGGGATTGTTGGAAGGAACATTAAAACCCATCCCATTCCACCCCCTGCCATGGGCAGGGACACCTTCCACTAGCCCAAGCTGCTCCAAGCCCCATCCAGCCTGGCCTTGAACACTTCCAGGGATGGGGCAGCCACAGCTTCTCTGAGCAACCTGTGCCAGGTTCCCACCACCCTCTCAGGGACCAATTTCTTCCCAGTATCTCATCTAACCCTGCCCTCTGGCAGTGTGCAGCCATTGCCCCTTGTCCAAAGTTCCTCTTCAGCTCTCTTGGAGCCCCTTCAGGCACTGGAAGGGGCTCTGAAGTCTCCCTGGAGCTTTCTCTTCTCCAGGCTGAGCTCTCCCAGCCTGTTTCCAGAGCATCTCTCTGTGGCCTCCTTTGGACTCGTTCCAACAGCTCCACATCCTTAGGTTGGGGGCCCCACAGCTGGACAGGGGTAGGTCTCACCTGAACAGAGGGAGAGAAGATCCATACGTCTTCCTGGAATCAGCCTTTGATGTCTTTACCATGCCACTGTGTTCCAGCTGTTTTAAATGAGGCACTGCACAGAAACAGGAGACTCCCTCACCACTGAAATACCTCCTGCCAGTGGGTTCCTGACTTGCAAGAAGTGCTGTGATTCAGCACCTGCTGTTGTCACCTCTTCCAGCTACAGTTAGGCCAGCTCCAGTCCCCAGCCCGGGGCTGCAGGAAGGACTGTAAATAGAAAGTCCTCCACAGTGCTTACGTGCTTGGGCAGACATAGCTGGGTGAATGGAAGGAGCTGGAAATGAGCACAGCTGCTTCCAGTGGTCATTCCCACTTTGTTTTGTCTTGCTTTCCTGGCAATGGCACCAGTTTGGTCACCTGAGGAGCAGAAGCCCTGAAATGATTGTGCTAAAGTTGTCGTTCCTCGGGAGGCTGTTGGCCAGGTTGCTAGAGCAGTGTTTTCTTTTGTGGTGCTTCTTCAACCTTTGTTTGGTTTCTTTATGGTCTTGGAGTGACTTTATGGTGTATCCCATATCGTCTGCCCTATGCCCAGAAAATAAGAGACAGTTACCGAGTCAGTAGAGTCCAGTCTCTGTGAAGACAACTTGGAGTGTTGTAGAGACATTACTTGTGTTAAAGGTGGGAGGGGAAGCACCTGGATCCTTAATTCATAGGTTTCCTTGTTTCCAGGTGGTTTAATGCAGCTGAGCTTTAAGAAAAAAAAAACAAAACTGGGAGTTCTTCTGATTGCACCTCAGTAATGTTCAAATAAATCAGTTCTGCTGTTCATAATATATTTAACATAACACTTTTTTTCCCCTCATGTTTATAATATATGTAGCGTAACACTTTTCTGTCCTTTGTGCAATCCTTTTCATGGTCACAGTCCAGTGGAGGGCTCCAATGTGCATTCAGGGCATTCATTTCCATTTAAGTAGGGCTGGTTACCTGCTTAGAGGAGCTGTGTCTGTGCATAAATCCTTGCCTTATTCCACCAGGCTGCGTCGTTCATTTTTCCCATGGAACCTGTCGCTGATTATTAAATGACACAAGTGCTCCCAGCAGGTTTCTGTTGGGGAAGGAGGTTGTTAGATTTGCTTAAAGAAGATTTTTACTAGGTTTTTTGTCTTTCACGTTTTGAGTCCTCTTGCCTAAAGAGGAAATTTAAACCTGGATTTAGTTTTAATCATAGAAAAGCCAAGTCTCAGGGCCATTCTATGCTCAGGACTGATTTGGAGATGCTGAGCCTTTCCGCTGAGTAACAACCACTCCTCTGTACTTCTTGTGCAGTTTACCCAGATGGGAGAGTCTGCATCTCTATCCTTCACGCTCCTGGGGATGATCCCATGGGATACGAGAGCAGCGCCGAGCGGTGGAGTCCCGTGCAGAGTGTGGAGAAGATCCTCTTGTCAGTCGTTAGCATGCTGGCAGGTGAGCACTGCTGTCCTGTCTGCACTTCTGAGTGAGCTGCCACTGCCTCCTGCTTCTTGCTTTGTTCACTGAGCAAAGCACCTGGAAGGCTGCTCAGCAGCAACCAGAGTTCTTGAAGCCCTGGTATTTATTTATATATTAAATAAATTCTCAGTGCTCTGAGAAGAGTTGGAAAAAACGCAGCTGAATTAGTAACAGATATTCCTGTTTGGGGGTGACTGCGAGGCTTTCCTTCCAGGCAGGTAGCAATCAAGACAGTAGTGATGGGTCAGGTGGGTCCAGAGGCTCAGCTGGTTCCTTGCTCCTGGACAAAACCCTCTCTGTATTTGCTATGCTGTCCATTCAGCTTTTAAAGCTGTGGATTACAGCCTGTGTTGGATTTGGCTTTGGCAGCTGAAGGGTTATCAGACCTAACCAGTACAGTACACTGGAGTCAATGGGCTCACACTCAGAAGCCAGCACACTCCTTTTCTCTTTGTTATTCCCAGCCTGGGAATGTGCACCACTCTGCCATCTCTGCTTCAGAGGAAGGCTTCTTGAGAAGGGACCTGGCATGAAAACCTTTTCGTGGAGCCTTTCAGATGGTTTTCCCTAAATCTAACAAGGGCTGTGGATCAGCTCTGTCACGTACAGCTCTCTGAAAGATGGTTTGTTTTCCACACGGTGGACAGAGCCACTGAACTGCCTGAAGAGGGCAGACCCAAGTCCCTCAGAACTGGTTTTGAAGGATAAATAGGTTTAGAAGCTGCAAAGTTGACCAAAGAGCAAGCAACAGATTCCTACATGGGACTGTTCTCGCTTTGGAATGGTAACCTGCTGTTGGGAGGCTGTGCAGGCAAATAGTGCCCCGTGGGCTTCCCATGGCTTCCAAGAGCCTGGTTTGTGGTGTCTTCTGACCTGGACTGGTGAATGTGGGAATCACCTGATCTTGTTCTCTGCCTGTGCATCTTGCTTTCCCATGGCTTCTGGAGGGATTAGGCTAAAGCACCAGTGCTCAACTTCTTTCAGGGTATTGGAAGACTCCTAGCCCTGGCTCTGCAGGTAGTGTAAGCCCAAGTTTACCAGACTAGGTGACCTGCACACCTGCTGGGTTTTAAAGTGGGCCTTCAGGATCATGTGGAGAAGGATGGCAGCCTGAGATACCTGCCATGAACTGGGCCAGGGTGGGTGTGGCACTGCTGTGTCAAGCGAAGTGGGTAGAGCATGTTAGTGCCTTGTGGAACCCCAGGACAGCATCCTGCTGTGTGCTGCCCTGGTAAATCCTGGGTTTCAGCTTACCTCCATACAAAATGGGGAGCTCCTGGGACTGCAGCACTTCCTGTGCTTTGTGAAGTGTTCAAAATCATCTGGTGAAAGATGTTGCAGAAATGAAAGCATATTCTATGGGTTTTCTTGGATTGTTTTGTTGGTTTTTAATAGAACAAGCCATCCCAACAAGTGACAGCCTGTTTGGGTGGCCTGCTTGGAGGGGCTTTGTGTCTGGGAAGCTGGAGAACAAGAAAAAAAAAACGTTCTGCAGGGAGAAACATGCGGTTTTAAAAGGCCTTGACAGCACTGGGGGTGCCACACTGTGTTGGCTGTGTGCATGGTGGGGCTCCACTGCTGAAAGGACAAACCAAAGAAAGTCCTGCTCCTGTGCCACTTGTTTCTTGCCTAAACTCAGCCTTGTTATGATATCCTTAATCTTGTGATCAGTTAAATCAGAGCCTTTTGGGAATCCAGGAGCTGTCACTGGATTTGCTTTAGTGGTGTTTCTGTAGTCTCAAGGAGGAGAAGTGTATCAAAGCCTTGGGGAAGTGGCGTTCTTGAACAAGCAAGAAGCTCTGTTGCCCACCTGCCTTTGTCTTTCTCGTTTCAGAGCCAAATGATGAAAGTGGAGCCAACGTAGATGCCTCCAAGATGTGGCGGGAAGACAGAGAACAATTCAACAGAATTGCCAAGCAGATTGTGCAGAAGTCACTCGGACTCTAAGCTCACAGAGAGACTGAAGCGTTTTGTATTTCTCTCCACCTGGAAACGAGCAGTGCTCAGTGCTGGTACCAAAAAGGAAAACTTCGTAAAAGTATTGGCCTAGTTCTTATAATTTGTTATTTATTTACCATCTCTTTTCTTCCACTGCTCCAGAGAAGCCTCTAGTTCACTCACTAAATTGTGTGGAAAAGGGATTTAATGGTAGAGAAAAATACAGAGACGATGCTGTTTCAAAGGCTGTTTGTTGCAACCTTTATCTGTGGTGCAGAAAGTCTGGAGACTTGGCAATCTGCAGCCCTCCCTCACCCATCTGCTGTTGGAGAGCAGTGCTGGTTTGGATCATCTGCTGGAAGAATTAGTTGTGTTTTTATAGGTAGCATTGCATCTGGAGCAGCAGTAGACAGGAAATAATCTATCCATTCTGTGATACTTGTTAGGTTAAGGGCAGCAGTCACAGCCAGATCTGATTTGAAGAGTATAGTTAGTAGGAGAGGCTATAAAGCAGGGTTATAGTCAGGGTATGTTAGTAAAGAAAGGAACTTTGGGGAGTGAGCTGTGAGGGCTGGCTGAGGGTCTGGAATGGGCTGGTGTTCCCATGTGACACTCTGAGTTTGTACTGAGCCTTTAAGTCAGTGTTGGCTTGGCAGGAATCCCAAGAGTGCTTTATTGCTTCTTGAAGTCACTCAGTTGTAAACTTGACACTTAGTTAGAGGCACAAGGTGTAAAGGCTGGATTGTTAAACACTTTGGTCCAAGTTCACTTTGGGGCAAGGTAGGTCATTGGCAGCTGGAAGATCCAGTGAGGATGTGTTTGCTCTGCTGGACATGTTCCTAGCTCTTCAGGAATATCAGCTCACTCTGGTGACACATTTGTGTTGAGAGGATTTGGCACCGCTTTGCCATTACAGCCCTGTCACCCATTTTCAGGTGACCAAGCCAAGATAAGCATGATGGACTTAAAAAATTTACCTGTGACACTCTACACTGAGTGCTCTTGTGTATTACATAGGAGCCAGAGGAGATGGGCTGCTTGCTTGCTCCAGGATAGTACAATGTGTGTTTTGGACTGCAGTGTTGTAGCCAGTGTGAAGGGTGCAGGAAATATCAGCTGGTCGCTTCCTAAAACTGCTGAGGGGCCTCTGCTGACCTTGCTGCTTTGCAAGCCAATCCCATGTGTAGGTCCAAACTTCTCCAATTTACTACAAGCAATAACATGCCCATTTATGCACATGGAATCCAATTTTGTTGGCAGCTTTAAACGGGCTAAATTTGACAAGGGCTGGTTTTCTTTTTTCTTTTTTAAAAGATGAAAAGTGTGTGACGTGGAAGGAGTCACACCACGAAGAAAGCTTTTACAGAGGTGTGCATGCGCCTGGTACAACTATTTAGCACTTCTGTCTTGCTGTCTGTGCTGCAGGTCACACTTTGCCATCGTTCTGCAGCTCTGAAGAGTTGTATTGCTACAACCTGCTGATTTTACCTCCTTGTAGAAGTAATTGTGGCTTTGATGTGAGGGTGGGAGTGGGACTGGACATAGCTTGGGAGCAGAGATGATGAAATAGTGTTGTACCTAACTAGTATTTCAAGGCATACAGGAAATTGTGGCACTTTACGCAAACTGGGAGTGTTTTTTGCATTGGAGGAGAGGGAGGATTGCTCCTGGGAGTGCTGCAGCTGGAGAGCTGCGAGAGCCACTGCAAAAACACAGACGTGGCAAAAGTGGGGTTTGCTTAAGTGCAGAGTGTTTTATTCATGTGTGCTTGCTCATTATCTTGATTTTATGGTGGGATTTAGTCTGTATACTGAAAATAAAGTGATTATATTTTCTCCTTTTATAGTTGTACACAAATGTATTGCAGTGGGTGTTGTATATGGGTAACCACCTGGCCAAGAGACTTGCTCCAAAGGAGGGGAAGGGTTTATTCTAACCTGGTTGAAACATGGGATACTTTAGGAGGAGTGGAAGAGCTGACATGGTTGCATGGACTTTTCCAGGCAAATGTCTTGTCTCTAATGCTGGCAATGGCTGGGTAATTCAAAGAAAACGATAAAAATCTGAGAGTGGGCAGACATGGTGGAGTTTGCTCCTTACAAACGTTATTTTATCCGTGTGCCTGGCCTAGGAAGTTCTTGTGAGCATACAGCAGGTGAGTTCATTCAGAATGTGCTGGTATCAGCACTTGGATTTGAGGAGGACACATAAATCATAGAATGACTGAGTGGTTTGAACAGGAAGGGACCTTAAAGACCATCTAGATCCAACGCCCTGCCATGGGCAGCGACACCTTCCACTCGACCAGGTTTCTCAAATGTCCAGTTCCTACTTAGACTTTCATAGTCCACAAATCTCTGTTCAGAAATAAAAATCCTTTCTTTTTCAGCCACTGATATGCAGTGGGCTTGCTGATGGGCATTTGAAGCCTCGTAGTCCTAAATGTGACAAAATATAGGCAGAAGTTCACCTCAGAAGACTAAAACTTGGTGTTGACATGAGAACTGTCTTAGCTGGTGGCTATTTACTCAGCTGAAGCCAGTGGTGAGCATTTGTGTTTATTGAAAGAAATTTGTTGTCCATTGTGTTAATGTAGGAAGGAATTCTTCCCTGTGAGGGAGGTGAGGCCCTGGCACAGGGTGCCCAGAGCAGCTGTGGCTGCCCCATCCCTGCAAGTGTCCAAGGCCAGGTTGGACAGGGCTTGGAGCAGCCTGGGATAGTGGAAGGTGTCCCTGCCCATGGCAGGGGCTGAAAGGGGATGAGCTTTAAGTTCCCTTCTGACCCAAACCATTCTGGGATTCTGTGAAAGGTTTAAAGGTGGCAGTGTGGTTGGCATTATAGATTCCCTGTTTCTGTTTGCTGGAAAGAACTAAAACTTCATTATTCTGCAGCAAACTGAATCTTTGCATAAAGCAGGAGGGTTCAGGTCCCACAGTGGCGCTGTGTGGGCTCCTGCTGTGGCCAGCTGAGAGGGTCTCATGGCACAGGCACCTTCCTGCAGGTGGGGAACACCTGAAAGGTAAAGCTTGTAAAGCTGGTTTGTGGCTCTGGGACAGACTTCCCTGAAAGACTTCATTGTGTCCCTTCCTGAATGAACACTTGTATTGGCAGGGTGTGCAGTGCTGGCCAGTAGCAATGTTCTTCTGAGCAGTTGTCTTTTTTCAGCCTGAAACACTTACTGCAAAACATGTTCCTTGGGGAGTGTCAGAGCTCCACAGGTATTATGCATGTAGGTAAAGTATTAAAAGATTTTTTTAAAACCCTTTTCTCTGGATTATATTTGCTTTAGGCTTTTATATTACAAGAACAACCCCAACCAAACAAAGCTGTAAAAATGCAAGCAACGTCCTCTTTAAAGCCTTTGTATATACACACATCCACACACGCTCACTGTTGTTTTTCCTTGGCAGAGGGGCTGTGTCAGAACACACACAGTGGGCTGTGAGACATCCATTAGCAGGGTTGGTGTGCCTTTGAAAGTGTGAGAGGCGTTGGAGCCACATGAAACGGCTGCAGCTCGGGGGCAGAGCCAGCCCTGGGCTCCCTGCCAGATTTTTTTTTTTTTGCCTGTGTGGAGCGATATCTTGAATGGAAGGTGATGCTCTGCATTGGGATGGATGCAACAGGGAAGCTCTGTGCCTAGGGAAGGTCCTTGCTGTCTTCCCGAAGTTGTGTCTTGGTGAGGACGCTCTGTGTGTTTTACCCCTGTGAGAATGGAAAGGAGAAGCAGCACAGATCTGAAATGTCCATCCCCAATGCCAGCTGTGCTGCTGATCCTGGGATTGTGTTGGGTGTGGGATTGGTGCAGCAGCCTCCCCTGACCTGTGGTGTGGGGCTGTGTGTGTGACTGAGCCAGGGCAGGGACACAGGCTGAGCATGGGAGGTCCTCACAGCACCCTGTGAGCAGCACGGGTCACATGTCTCGTGTGCCTTCTCTTTCAGATTTCCCTGACTTGGGGGAAGAAGAAAATCTCTGCACTTCAGGAAGCTCAAAGGCTGAGGAGTGTGAGGGAGGAGATGCTGGGGGTCTTGCTGCCAGCTGGAGGCAGGGTTGGGGGTAGCACAGAAAGGGGAAGGTGCAAGAATGTGGAGAATTCCTCTAGCATCTGAGGGTCTGAGCTGCCAGCCCCAGTGAGGGCTCCTGGTACCCCCTCTCCTGCTGCTAGGTGCCACCTTACATCTTGGGCACCAAAAGTGCTGTGCCAGGCTCCCTGGTGCTTCAGGGATGAAATCCATCGCTGAGGAGGGAATTGCTCAGGCCATTTAATGTTTGGTGGTCCTGCTTGGTGCTCTCGTGGCCCCACGGCTGGGAGGTCTGTGCCTTCCCCATGATTCTAGCTCTGGTGATCTTCTGCCTGCTCTGATGGGTCTGCTCGCAGGGCAGGTGGTGTAGGAGCCCCAGGAGAACCAGCCAGGTGGCTTTTGAAGGCAGCTCACACCCCCTGAGATGGGACTGGGCAGTAGGTAAGATGATGGGGTATGTTAATACATAATTACTGGCAGTGACACGGCCCGTGGGTTATTACAGGGTGAGCAGTGTGTGTGTGAGCTCTCAGGACGGATTTGGGAGCAGATCTGTCTGGTCATGTCCCTGAAGGGCACGGGGGGAGATGAGCCAAGTCCTGGCCTGATCCCCTTCCTCCATGTGTGGGGCATCCTGAGTGGGGGATGAGGCTGTGGCTCTGTCACAGCTCTGACCAGAGCCACGTGTCCCTGGCTGGAGGGACTGAGGGGTGGCCAGGAAGGGGTGTCCTGGGGCAGGGCTCGCTGAGGAGCGAAGGCAAACACCCCTGCTGCGGCCAGGGGCTGCAGGGTGACACTGGAGGTGGGTTCAAAGCTGCAGAAATGCAGGATGCAACACGCAGGGGGTGGGGGACACCCACGCACTTGGGTGCAGGGCCCGGCGTGGGGAGGCTCTCCACCCACGTCTGGGATGGAAGTTTGGGCCCAACACAGTTTTCCCCATAATATTTTGGCAGGTTGAACCCAGTTGGGGTAGCATGGGGATGTTGAATGAATCGGGGTTTCTTTGCTAAGTCTGCCTGGGATGGGCTCACACAGGATCCTCTCGTGGTGTGGTGCTTCACCAGGATCCGTCTTCTTCTGCCAGTCAGAGGAAGACCCCTCAGAGATCTGATCAAAGCCAGTCCCAGTCAGATCCCTCCAAGCTTGGTCAGCAGGTCAGGTGCTGGGGGATCTCACTCCCTGAGACAGGTGTGTTAGAGACACACCCACGTCTCCCATCTGAAAATGACCAGCAGAGCTCATCCTCAGGGATGCCTCGCTTCCCCTTGCCATTCATCCCTCTCGGAGCTAGGAAATGGTGAAATACAGAGTGGATCAGACCAGTTCGTTTTGGAGCAAAAACCTCTGGGGTTGGAGATCATTCCTTGGTAGCTATAGGCTTGCTGTGAGAGTGGCTCTGGAGGGGCCTCGCTTGGCCAGAGCTCAGGTTTTCTCACTAGTTCTTGCAGTGGAGGAAGATGCCAGACAGGCAGGCTGGAGTCCAGGTGTTTTCAAACCCACTTTGTCTGGAGAGGCAGTCAGAAGTTGAGCTTTGTCCTTGGCCAGATCCTGCTTTGATATGGGGTCTTCTCCTTGGAGCCTAGGCATGACCTTGGTGGGAGAGCTGGGGTTTGTGGGCTGTAGGAAGCTCTTAAGGCTCTATATGAAACCTGGTTTTACAAAAACATCAGTATTACTGGAGGAGCCACTTGTCCAGAGTGTCCCCATCCAGCCTCACTTAGCATTTGGTACTTCCAGCATCTGTCCCTGGAACACCCAGTCAGTGACCAAGGGGCATTTGATTTATTTTATCCATTCATCCCCATCCAACTAGACTCGTAGGTTGAATTCTCTCTCACACGTTATTCTTCTTTGCTCAGAGAAGAAAGCTCCAGCTGCTCCATCCCTGGAAGAGTCCATCCAGCAGGCTGGATGGAGCTTGGAGTGACCTGGGCTAGTGGAAGGTGTCCCTGCCCATGGCAGGGGGTGGAACTGGATGAGCTTTAAGGTCTCTTCCAACTCGAACAATTCTGTGATTCTTCTATAGATGCCTCACTTCCCCCCACAGAAGTGATCAGGGTGATCTACTTGACTTTGAGCCCAGGCTGAGCTCACCCCTTCCCCACCACAGGCGTTGTGCCTTGGCCAGTTACAGGAATCTGGGTGTCATCATAGAATCGTTGGTTGGAAAAGACCTCTAAAATCAGGGTGTCCAATCATTAACCCAGCACTGCCATATTCCCGTGCTCGAACATCTCAGGAACGCCCAGTGCTGGGGAGTAGGACAGGAGCTGTGGTGAGCGGGATAACTCTGCTGAGAATGCTGTCTCTGTGCCAGCGGAGAGCAGGCTCCGAGGGTCGGGTGGCAGGCTCCGAGGGTCGGGTGGCAGGCACCTCGGCACGGGAGCCGCGTCCCCGCTGTCCCCAGCGGCATCTGCACGGCTCCAAGCGCAGGGGGCCGCGGTGCTGCAGCCGGAGTGACTGGGCAGCAGCATTGCGCTGGAAGAGCTGCCCTGAAGAAAGTCACGGAAAACAATAGGAATTGTTCTCTGCCATTGTTCCCTTCCCTTTCCCGGATGTCGGAGGAGATGGAGCCGCGCTCGGCTGCCGGCGGGTGGGCAGAGTGAGCTGCCGGCGCTCCCGCCTTGGCACCCGGGGAGCTGCCGAGCCCACCGCCTGCTCTGCCGCCTGCCGGCCCCTCCAGAGCCGGAATCATCGCTCGTAGGATAACTAAAGCTTGCTGCTGTCGTATGAGTGAGCGATAAACTGGCCAGTGATTCTCTGTGTCAGGGGGCAGGAGGTTTCTTCGTGGCTGCAGAGCGAAACGATGCTAAAGCTGCTGTTTGCTGCAGGCACCTCAGCCCATGATCACAGCCCAGATTTGCTGCCAACACTGGGGAGGGGATTGTGGTGCCCACACCTTCCCGGGGAGGGCGGTGTGAGGCGGGCTTGTGGCAGAGAAGTTGCTGACTGATCCCTAACCTGGAGCCATAGGACCATTATGGTCCAAGCAGCACTGTGCTTCCTATTTTCTATCCCTTCCAGTCCTCAATGGGCCCAAGCATGTGGGGGCAAATCCCTGGGTTTCCCTGCTGCGGCTCCTTGTGCCGCTCACCACCACCTGCCTGTTGAGAGCTGGTGCGTGTGGTCACTGCCTGGATCAAAGGGCTACAAGCAAAGGTGGAGGAGGGATTCCCCCAGCACTGCCAAGGGAGATTCCTCTCCCCATGCCAGAGCCAGCCCTGGGGCTCAGGTGTTACTCTAAGGCAGCCTACGGAGAGAGATCATAGAATCCCCAAATGGTTTGTGTTGGAAGGGATATTAAAGCTCATCTCACTCCCATCCCCTGCCATGGACAGAGACACCTTCCACCAGCCCAGCTTGCTCCAAGCCCCTCCAGCCTGGCTTCGAACATTTGCAGTGATGGAGAGTCCACAACACCTCTGGGCAATGCTCAGCACAGGGCACTTGGCATGGAGTCTGCCTGGCCAAGCTGACAGTTCCCAACACAGAGCCCCAAGGTGTGTGTGTTCAGCCTGGTGGGCTGCTGATCCTGATGCAGGAAAGCTCTGATGTTTCCAAACCCCCAGCTGCTCTGCACAAGCCTGGGGTGTTGGGACAAGATCTCCTTGTCGCTGAGGAGATTAAAGCAGAGGGAGTAAGCATGGAACAGGAATGTTGCCTCCTTCCCCTTGGCCTCGGGAACGCTGTTTATTCCCTCTGCGGAGAGATCTCAGCTGAGCTCAATGCCAAGCAGAATTTTCCCATTGCAGGTGGAGCAGGGGGTCAAGGCAGAGCTCCTGGATCTCCTGCACTGCCACCAAGTGACCTGTGAGTCCCTGTCCTGGACTTTTGCCTCCGTGTAGACCTGAGATCTCCAGATAATATCCAGAGTGCTGTTCCCATAGTTGGCATGCTCATGGTTACCTGGGTTGGATGCCATCCATCCATGCAGAGCTGCCCTACTGGAAAGTGGTGAGTCTGGGGATCCTGCGGCTGCAGGGAGGTGGCTCAGCCTCTTCAACAGGTTTGGGCACACTGGGGGAAGGTGACAAAAATTAAACCAGCTATATCAACAAGGGACAGACAATAGTGAAGGGCTGTTGGTCATACCCAGGGGCGAAACGATGGGAGATGCAGCTGTGGGTGCTGCACAGCCCCATCTGAAACAGCTCCAGTGTGGAAGCGTGGTCCCAAAGCCTGGCTTCCCTTGGACTGGCGAAAGTTAAGTGTCTGCTTTCTGGAGCCCTTTCAGAGCCTGCCAGCTCTGAATCAGCCTGCCATGTGTCCTCCAAATGCAGGGCAGGATGCTCAGCTTGCTCCTGTCTGCCTGGACGGGGACATGGGCTGCAAACCACTGCCTGCTGCCATNGCAGGGCAGGATGCTCAGCTTGCTGCTGGCTCTGCAACCCACTGCCTGCTGCCACGGCCAAAGCAGGCTGGGGGCTCCCAGCTCCTTCACTCCCTGAGGCTGGCAGTGGGTGTGGGGACATGGAGGGCTCTGGGACACGAGCGATGCTGGTGGCTCGCCACCGCCTGGCAGGGATTGCTCCCGAAGGCAGCTCCATGCTGGGAAGCTGGCAGCAGGACTTGCTGCATTGGGGCGGCTTTGTGCTTTTTTATGGTGGTTTTCCTAAAAACGGTGCCTTTTGCAATCCTCCCAGTCTTTCACAAAACTTTTCCTGGCAGAACCTCTCCAAAACTTCTGGGAATTCAGCTTTTGAAAGGCGTTGGGGTTAAAGGCGTTTGCGCTTCTGTACAACGCTGACAGGTTTCCTGGTGTGGAGATTTCTTGCCGGAACTCAGCTTTATGATGATGGGTTGGACTCGGAGCTGAAGTTGCTCCAGGAAACACAGGGAAGGTTTTCAGCCTGGGAGAAAGGGCAGAGGTGACAAAGGGAGGAGCCTTGGAAACGACTGAGGATGGAGACCTCATCCCACTGCCCTGGGGAAGGTGTTCCAGTTGTTGAACCCAAAGGGAAGGTGTTCCAGTTGTTGAACCCAAACTGTGGTTTGGGCAACTGCGATCTGGGGTGTCACTCTGAGAACAATTCCCCCCATCCCCTTCATAATTGATCCCAATGGGCTGATCTCCACCCCACTGCTCACACAGGTGAGAGCAGCTCTGTGTGCTCACCACTGACCTCCAGCTCTATCCCTGTGGATGTGAGTGTGGCAAGCTTCACTGGCCCTGCTGGTGCAGGCAGGAGAGTGGACAATGGCTGGAGACACCACAAGATGGGCATTTGTCCATCAGTTACTTATGGGGTCCCTCAAAGCTTACCCTTGCTGATGCCTGCACTGCGTTTCAGGGAAAAATACTTGATGAATTTAGAGGTCTTTTCCAACCTAAAGGATTCTCTGATTATATACAGATGTCAGGAATAAAGACTGAAATGAATAAGGCATGCAGCCCTGAAACACGACTTTGTGTCTGCAAATAATAAGGAATGAGTTACAGCCTTGGAAGAGCAGGAACGTTCCCCATGTGCAGGGTCCAGCCCGTCCCTGGGGTCGATGAGGTGCCCTCCTCTCACCGTCCCCCACATGAAAGCTCTGCTTGCAGTGGATTGCCTACAGATGGGTTTCTCAACCTTTCCTAACCCAGGGATGGCCAAACCTTTCTGGTGAACATCCAAGGATCATTTTGTTCGGAGCCACCACATGGTTTTATTTATGTCCCATGCGAATTAGGCAAACGTCTCACTGTTTGTCTCTTTTATTTCATCCCCTCATGCTTGCTTCTGCACATAGGAATGTGTGCCTGTGTGCTTAGGAACTATTTTGCAGACCACTTCCTACTGTCCTTGGGACACGGAGCAGGTCCTGGACCCAATGTGACAGCAGGGAGCAATGCGTCCCTGTCCTTACTTCACATCACAGCTCGGTTCCCCAGGCAGGGAGGGAAGCGCTGGGCACTGCCCAAGCCACTCCACCATCTTCTGCCATGCCAGCATCCCCAGCGCAGTGATGGGGAAAACCCTTGAGGACCTTCAACGTCCCTGTCCTCACCAGGAGACTGTTCATTAACATGGCTGAACAGCAGCCTGATCCCACCATGTCCTCCGTGCTCTTTGGTGGGGGCTTCAGTCCCTCCTCCTCCTGCCTGGAAGTCCACAGATCTCCCCCCATCTGTAGGGGACACCCACAGCTGTGTCCTTGGCTCCAAAGATGTCCCCACTGGCTACTTTTTTGGCTAAGAAAGCACTCAGAGGTGGATGAATCCCCTTTGGAAAACCAATCAACTCGGAATCTCTGCCCGGACTTTCCCTCCCTCCCTGGGCCCTCGCAGAGCCTCGGCAGGAGCCTTCCCCAAATCCATCCCCTGCTCAGGGCGGTGCTGCCAGCTCCCAAAGCCACACTTAACTTGACACATGTGTGCAGCCCTGGGAAATGTGGTGCCTCTGATTCTTATTTGTGATGCCTTCCCCAGTTCCAACCTGACGGGAGCTTCCCCTCCAATGCACCACCTCTCTGCCAGACGTGCTTGGAACACCAGCCTCCATCTTCCCATGGCTAGGGATGCCAGTGAGGTGGCTGCTCCCAGTCCCTGCCCTGGTGGGTGTCCTCAAGGCTGCGGGGAGTACCAGGAGGGACTGTGTCTGTCAGGGGAGATGGGATGGTTTGTCCTCCTGCATCCCTTGGCTTCACCTCCAGCAGCTGCCATTCAGGGCCTTCAGCGGCTATTTGGGACTCCTAGATGCCATTCAGGGCCCCCAGCTGACATTTGGGAGACCCTCAGGTGCCATTCAGGGCCCCCAGCTGCCAATTGGGACCCCCAGGTCTGGTTATGGCTGTGCCACTGGACATCAGCCCTAGCACGAGGATGATGATGAGACAGCCGTGCCTCACCTCTGCAGCTGTGTCTTGCAAAGAGGTTAAGCTCTGTTTAAGCACAATCCTGGTAAAATCCTAATTTGGGGGATGCCCAAAGGGAGGCTGTTTGGAGAGGGGGAGCTCCGGGAACCCCGCTGGGGCTATTGGACAGGCACACAGCCACTCTCCAGGCTCTGGGACAGAGGAACCAACCTTCTGGTATCTTGGGGTTCGTGGGGCTCAGTACAGCTCCTCTTGGGATGTGAGATGGAGATGTGTGCACGGTGCTGTGCTCCACCATGGGTTGCACTCCTTGGGCTGTGCTCTCAGTCCCAGCACGGCTGATTTTGGGGTGTGGACAGACTGGCAGCAAACACGGCCGCGGGTCCAGCTCTGGCTGTTGCTTGCTGACAAAACCCCCAGTTTGCGACACAATTTTTGGCGTTTGGTCCTCGCCATCCGCTTTCTATTCTAGCGCTCGCCTTGCGGGAAGGCTTTGGGGATGAGGGGGGTGGGAGCCTGTTTCAATTGTTTGGGGAATGGAAGAGGCTCGTTCTGTGGCTGGAGGAGCCCAGCGGAGCTCACTGTGTGCAGGGAGCTTTCCCACAGCGGATGCTCCCCTTGGAACAGCAGAACCTGGAGGGTTTCTGAATCAGTGGCATTTTTGTGGCTGGCCCTTGGGATGGAGCCTTGTCTGGGGCATGGGATGTGCATCACCTGCCTGGGACACTACTGGGGGAGAAATATGCAGGTTTTGGGATCTGGCTTGTTTTTGGGCGCGGTGGAGCAGTCCAGAGGGATCAGAGGGATCTCTCGTCCAATACCAGCTGAAAACCAATGCATTTAGGGGCAGGAGGGTTCCCACCCCGGTGTCTCCAGGCAGGGGTGAATCTCCCACCTACTCCCACGTGAGCCCAGAAAAATGAATCACCAAAAATAAAAGGAAGCAAAGAAAGCGAGCAAAAAATAATGATTAAAAAATCCCTCCCCAAAGCCGCCTTCCAGAGGGTTGGGCAAAAGATAAAAGCTCTCGGAGGAGCCGGGACTCCTCCTCTCCCACCACCGACCTCTCATTTAAATGTCTGTGTGCAGGCTGCAGCCGGCACTGCCTCGGCGGCCGCCCCAGGAGACCCCCGGCAGCCCCCGGGGGCGATGCCCACGCGAAACAGCGGCAGAGAGCCGGCGATCGGCAGCCTGGGGTGACACGGCCCCGGGGAGGACGGAGCGGTGCCAGGGTCTCCGGGGGGTCCCACCGCAGAGCATGCCAGAGCCCCCGGGGCGCTGAGCCGAGCAGCGCCGGCCGCGGCAGGGAGAAGCGGACAGCGGGGAGGGTCCCAGTGGATGGACCCGCTAAGGCCGAGCCCCCGATGTCGGCTCCACTGCTGCTGTGGGTCATCCTCCTGCGCTGGGCCAGCGGCGGGGGCTCCGTGCGGGGAGGGCGAGCGTGGCAGCACTGCACAGGTAGGAGCGAGGGGCGGGAGGGCTGCGCAGGTGTTCGCGCTGCTGGGAAACCTGCCGGGACTGCTGTGCTCCCACGGGTGGCAGAGCCCAGAAGGCGTGCTGTGTTTTGGGGGGCATGTGGGTCAGCCTCTCGCTGGCAGCCCAGCCCCAGTATTTCGGTGCTCGGTGTCCACTCGAGTGGACCGAGTGACAGCGGTGCTGCCAGCGCCCTGCCGGCGCCCAGGGACAGCAGGATGTGGGGTCATGCCCGTGCCTGGAGCCCCCACAGCGCCGACCGGGGAGCAGCCAGCCCTCTCGGAGCTCTGAGGAGAGCCGTGTGTCTGTCCCTGTGGCACAGGCGCTGTCCCAGGCTTTGCTGGAGGCAGAGGGGAGGGGGAGGGCTGGAAGAAGGGGAAGAGAGCCACGAAGTCCCCCTGGAAATTCCCTCCTTCCCCGGACAGTTCTGTGCTCTGACAGGCACAACCTCCGCCCTCCCGGCGGCCAAAGTTCCTGTCCCACCGTCCCCAGCCGAGGAGCTGGCAGCTCCATGGCATTTCCGAGCCTGAAACGAAGGGGATCCCCGTGCCCTGGCTCTGCCGTCCCGTCCCCATGCCTGTGCTGTGTGGGCAGAGAGGCCCGAGCTCAGTTTTTGGGGCTGCTTGGGCCCAGGCTCTGTGTCTTTAGGGCTTGTCCCAGTTTGGTGGCGACTGTATTTGCATTTTGTTACAGCCCAGATGATGTGAGAAAAAAAACAGGGAGAGATTGGAGAGTTTGTGCCTGCTGCCTCCTCCCCGAGGTGCTCCAGTCTCTCTGGGAATGTCCCCGCTGTGCCCAAGCAGCCTTGGCTGGAGGGATCCTGGGGCCCCAGCATCATCCTGGGGACCCCAGCACGATTCTGACACCACTTGTGCTGCCCAAGCTGAGCTGGAGCACCCCAGCTGCTCTCTCAGCCTTAGCAGTGATGGATGTGGGAGGCAGACTGGGACGCAGATCTTTGGATTTAGGGATTTGGGTTTGGTCTTAGGACTTGGCTCCTTCCTGGCCCACAACCTCCAGCCCCAGCTGAGCTCTGTCCCAGCTCATCCTCACCATCTCAGGGGCAACTGGGGGCTCCTAAACCCCTCTGCAAATCCAAGCCTGAGTTCAGCTCGTACTTTTTGCTGGGAAAAACAAGAGCTGGCCATTCCTTGAGGGATGCATTTCTGAAATAAGCTGTTCCAGTTAAAACTCCCCAGCCAATACTTTGCTTTAGGAACAGCTTAAACCAGCAGCGGGGTGGGCAGGGGGCACATAGAGCTTCCAGGGTGGGAAGGACCTCACCGATCTCCCTGCTCTGGTCTGGATTGAGCCACATGAGCAGATTCCTCCTTGCTCCTGCCCACCTGGAACTGGGCTGGCCAGGCGTGTCTGGAGGAAGTGCTTCCCTTCTCCAGCTGGTTTGGATTCAGACACACGGCCCAGCCTTGCTCCCAGCTCCCTCCTTCCCAGCTCTCCCGCTGTGCCCCAGCAGCCCGGATTTATTAGTACAAATTGGAGCTAAAAGCCAGGTCTCAGTGGGGTGGGACAGAATCAGGGATGTTTTAGTGTAGCCAAGTGCTGCTTCATCTCTTGGGCATCATCTCCCTCCTCTGCCAGAAAAGCATTCAAAAATAAAAACAGGAGGGTCGGAGAAGTCCCCACAGCTGGCACAGCCCTTCCAGTGCCGAGATGTTGGACCTGGCACTGTTCTGTGGGATGGCATCTTGTGGTGCTGTTGTGCTGTGTGTTCTCACCGGGGCGATGCCCTGGGGCTGGGCACGGCGTTTTCTTCTCTGGGGAGAGGGTAATTATTTATAATGAGTGGTTTTGGTGCCTGCTGGGACAGTGCGCGTGCATGTGTGCAATTAGGGCTGGGTTGGGAGAGCCTGAACCAGGACTGGAGGGGCAGAGCTGTCCTCACTGCCCTGTGGACAGGCATGGCTCGGGTGGCTGCCCTGCGAGCAAATCCGTGCTACCGGATCCCTGCCTGCTCTCCTGGCTCCAGCTGCGGGTGCCGATGCCAGTGGATCCCTTGGAAGCCGGTGGCAGCCCGGGGCTGCCCGGCTGGCAGGTCCTAGCTCCAGTGTCAGCATTCAGAGCTGCATCAGTGAGATGGTTCTGCACACCTGGTGTTCCTGTTGGAGCGATGGATATGCCAACCTTGTGTCTGAAGGGCAAATCTCGCCTCTGGCCCTGGATCAAGGGCTCGGGGCAGAGCCCAGGAAAGAGCCAGAGGGCTCGGGGCAGAGCCCAGGGAAGAGCCAGCGGGCTATCCCGGCCCGCCAGGCCGTGCTGCTGCTGCGGAGCGCCTGGGCCAGCGCTGCGGTACCCGGCTCCCACAGCAGGACAGGGTGGGATGGCTGCCCCGGTGGTGACGCGCTCCGCTGTCTCTCGGCACAGACCTGCGCCCGCTGGACATCCTGTCGGAGGCGGTGCCGGCCGGGGGGCTGGCCCGCGGCATGCGGGTGTTCCAGGTGCAGGGGGTGCGCGGCTTCCAGCTCTCGGCCTCGCGGCCCCGCGCCCTGGGCTTCCCTGCCTCCCGGCTCTTCATCCACTGCGATCGCTTCCCCGAGGAGTTCTCCATCATCGTCACGCTGCGGGCGCTCCGCGGCCCCGCCAAGGTAAGCGCGGCCGGCGGGCAGGGCGCGGGCACGGCCCGGCCCCGCGGCTGAGAGCCCGTGCCCTCCCGCAGAGGAACGAGTACATCTTCACGCTGATGGTGGAGGAGAGCCCCAGCGTCCTGGTGGGGCTGCGCTACGCCCCCGACAAGCTGCACTTCCTCTTCTGGAGCCAGGAGCGCGCCGGCGGCTGGCAGACCCGCGTCACCTTCCCCAACGTGTCCCTCTCCGACAACCAGTGGCACACGCTCGTCCTGGCTGTCTCCGGCCAGTCGTTCTCCTTGACGGTGGACTGCAGCATCCCCAAGGATGTGTAGGTTGGGGGCAGCGGCCGGGATCTCAGCAGGGTGGGCAGGGTGATGTTCCTCCACCAGCATCCAGTAGGTGCTGTGAAATTGTCTCCTGTTTCTTCTCTGCCCATCCCCAGGGTGGTGGAGACACCATTTCCAGCCTCGCTGTCAGTGAGGAGAGCCAGCTTCTACCTGGGCAACCGGCGGAGAAGGAAAGGCGTGTTCACGGTAGGTGTGGGGTGTCCGAGGGTACCCAGGCTCATGGTGGCTGTGGGATGACCCACAGCCCTCTCTCCGTCCCCTACGCTGGCAGGGCTTGGGCCGTGGCACGGGAAGCAGAGGTGGCTGTGGGTCCTTCCCGAGTGGAAGCGGTGAAAGGCTGCTGCAGCTCGAAGCCCCATACCAATGCTCCCCTCACATTTCAATTGCCCCAGCTGGGCATCTGGGATCTGATAAGAGTGCGTGAATCCCACGGACACTTCTGCATCCCAGGAGGGAGGGCAACAAGCAGAAGTCAGGCCGGAAATGCAAGGGATGAATTACCTGCAGTTCTCATTCTGTGACCTGGCTGGACTTGGTCTCCATCCCTCTGCTCCCACTTTCCCAGGGCTTGCTGAGACAGCTTGTCCTGCTGCCCGGAGCCGATGCCACCCCTCGGATATGCCACGCCGTGAACTTCAAAGTAGCAACGCTCTCTGTCCCCACTGTCCTCCAGGATGTCCCTGCGAAGCCAGTGAGCAACGAGGTGCTCAAATACCCCTACGGTCAGTGTCCCTATGGTCAGTGTCCCTATCGTCAGTGTCCTTATGGTCAGTGCCCCCATGGCACAGGCTCTGTTGGCCACCTCAGTGAGGAAGGGTCTTTGCATGGGGCTGGGAACGAAGCAGGAGCAGAGGGGAAGAGAGTGTTGCCAGCACCCTCTGTTTCTCAATGAGTGTGTGTTTGGGATCCCTGTCCAAAATCTCCCTGAAAAGATGGGGTGGCCCTACCTGGGTCCCTTGGCAGAGCTGGGCTTGTGTCAGTGGCCCCACACAGGGTTTTCCCAGTCTGTGGCTCCCCAGATTTGTGCTGGGATTCCATTTCCCCCGCTGCCTGGTGCCCATCATCAGGATGAGAGCGGGACATTCTCCCCTCCTGCCTCTCTGCTCCCCCACTGTGAGCGCTCAGAGGCTCCTGCCTCACTCCTCTCCGTGCCCAGAGACCGACATGAAGGTGACCCTGGGGGCTCGTCCGCGCTGCACCAAGCAGGAGAAGGCACAGTTCTGGTTCAACGCCTCCCGACGAGGGCTGTACCTCTGCAACGGCAGCACCTGGCTCTCCATGCTGGAAGGTACCTGTGCGGAGGGAAGGAGACCCTTGCAGCAGAGCAGGAGCTGAGATTTGTCCCTTGAGACCGCTTTGGGATTGGGAATCAGCAGCAGAGTGAGGGGCTGGGGTGTCCTCCTGTGTGTCCCCTGCTTGGCCAGGCTTTGCTTTGCTCTCGGTGCCCACGACACTTCCGGAGCACCACTGGATTCAAGTCCCTCTGTGGTCCCTCCAGCTTCCCTACATTATCTGTCCCTCCTGGGGATTTCCTGGGCAGGATGAAGTCCTGACCTGTCTGAGCAGGACAGCTTATCCCGTGTAGAGCCATGCTCAGGGTGTTGGGGTGCTCCCTTCCGTGGGTTTCCGAAGGCACTGGTGCTCCTGGTGCCAAAGCATTTGTGGGATGGATAAGGGATAACAAAGAATATACATGAAATGTATAACAAAGAGATGGATAACAAAGAGACCCATCCTCTGCCAGAAATACTGGGGGGGATTGGGAGGGTGGCAGACACAGGTCTCAATGTCACCTGGGCTCTGGTGGGACACTTTGTAAGGAAAACAGTGGGAGTACCGAGGTGGAAAAGGCAGCCAGAGCCTGGCTTGGATGGGTGTTCTTCAATGATGACATGGATTTCATCCACTGGCACTCTCTCACTCACTCCAGGCTCAGGATTCTGTGCCAAGGATCCCTGGAGAGGACATGGAGGATGGGATATGCCCCTAACTGAACTGTCCCCTTCCCTTCCCTCCTCTCTCAGCATTTTTCCTCTGCTGATACCCACAGGGTGGGTTTGGATGCCATTTGTTCCCCACAGGAGCTGCCAGTGACTGGACCCCCTATCCTTCCGTACCTCAGGAAGGCATCAGGATTGGCACTGTGTCCTTGTTTCCCCAAGGAGAACTCACACTGGGTTCTTACTGATCTGTGCCCCCTGGTGCCACCAGCACTGGCCCTTCTCCCTTCTCCCTTCTCCCTTCTCCCTTCTCCCTTCTCCCTTCTCCCTTCTCCCTTCTCCCTTCTCCCTTCTCCCTTCTCCCTTCTCCCTTCTCCCTTCCAGTGCCCATCCATCTGCCATCGGGGCCACTCTGGAGGTTTCTGCTCCAATTTCTGACATTAATTCTGTCTTAGTTTTCTCTAACCTCTCCTCCTGCCATCTCCTCCTTGTTCTCTTGATAAATATATCAAAGTGATCAAAATCCATGGCATGGGTGGGGTTCTTTCCTGCTCCCAAAGGACGCAACTCTGCTCTCCACTGGAGAACACGCAGGGCTGGATGGGGCTGGATGTGCTGCCCATCGAGGTGGAGTCAGCCTCTCACCACTCCTTGGTCTGGCCCTTCACCCCCAGTGACACCAGGACCTTCATTTGCCCCACAGAGCTCTGCACAGCAGCAAGTGCCACCGAGCCAGGCCTCGCGGGGCCCCTCTCCAGCTAAAATCGCCTGGTTTTAACCTCATCCCTCTTCTTTTGTGGGCTCCCAGTCCAACACAGGCTGGACTACGTGGAGGAATACCAGAACTTGGTGACCAACTCGGAGACGATGGGCGTTGAAGTGTTCACCATTCCAAAGGTGGGACTGTTCGCAGCCATGGCCAACCGGATCACGCCCCCGGGATCAGCCATCTACAGGTGGACCGACGGCAAGTTTGTGCCCTACCAGAATATCCCCACCTCCCAAGCTCAGTCCTGGAAGTATTTCACCATTGGGAAGAAGGTGAGTCTGCCAGGAAGGTGTCCCCATGTTTCAGGATATTAAATTGCTGTTTCCCAACCCTGGCTTCTCTGAAGCCTGGAGTCTTGGGAGGGGTTTAGGAGTGAATCTCTCTCTCTGCTCCCTTTGATGGGGTCATGCTGAGGGACATGATCCCAGGCTTTCCAGGGACTTCTGGCTGGTCTGTGGACTGCCTGCTGTGTTTTATGATGTTGCTGAGACACAGCTGCATCCGCCCAGGCCATTGCCAGCACCTGGCACAGTGGGTAACTGCATCTCAGAGATCTACCTGTGGTCTTAAAGAGCCATCAGAGCCTGCAGTTCCCTCTCGAGGCCCACTGAGTCCAACCTACTGCATTTTTAAACCCTCTTGCTTTTACATTAACTTCAGGACTTCGGAGCAACCTCTCCTCCCCTGGGCAATCTGCCTTGGGACTTGAGCAGAGGATTTGCCTAGTTGCTCTCCCTGGGAAGCTACTTATCACTTTGGAGGAGCTCCAGAAAAGCCATCTGATGAGAGCGAGCTCTTTGCAGGGCTCCCGGGGAAGCTGGGATTGTACCCCTTCTGTCGTGACCTATTCTGGCTTTGTCCCCATGGTGACTGCAGAGCTCCCCCATTGCCAGCCACGTGCTCCAGGGTACAGAGGGATGGGCAAAACTGCTGCCTCCAGGCTTGGTGACACCAGCAGCCCTGCTGGCTGGATACGAACAGGCTGTGTCCCCTGTTGGTGGCACCGGTGGGAACTGGTGCCAGGCACCATCTTGGAAAGGGGATGTGGTGGGGACTGTCCCTGGTGGTTGGGGTTCTGCAGAAGGCCTGAAGGTGCAGCTGTGTGGCAGCGCTGGCTTTGGGCTGGGAATGTGCCTGATGTCCCCAGCGCTGCTCCCCATCACTCCAGCTGCACCCTCACAGGCAGGAGGTGGGAACTCTGCAGGGTCTCAAGGTGGTTCCCATCAGCTTGGCACGTTTCTTCATGGAGATGGTGGCCGAGGAGGTGCTACACCAGCAGCACCTCCAGTAGTGGTGGTTGCAGTAGCCCAGGTTCCCCTCACATGGGCAGGTGGGATGCACCTCTGGGGGTGGCAGCGCCTTGTTGGGACTGGGATCTGCTGCTGCTCCACCAGGCTGGGGGCTCCTGGTGGTCCCTGTCAGTGCAGACCAGGGGACGTGAGACTCCTGCATTGTGGGGCTGGATCCAGGTGTTTGTCTTCTCACTGAAGCTGTTTCTGGAGGTGCCTCAAAGGGGCTCCCTGACTGAGGTGCTTGCAGAGAGCAGAGCTGGGGATTCACCTTCTGTGTGGGGATGGGGGGACCCAGTCCCAGTCCTTGGCTGAACAAAGCCCCAGGCTGATGCTGTACAGGTAGGGTCCTGTACAGGCCAGGAGGAAGGAGACACCCCCACTGTCTCTTTCCTCTTTGTGGGCTGTGGCCCTGTGCCTCTTTGTGGCCCAAACTGGGGCATGGCCTCTGCTGCTCCATCTGAAGGACCCTGGAGTGGTGCAGAGCTTGGATTTGCTCCCTGCCTTGCACTTGGCCACCTCTGCTGCACCATGCTTGTCTCTTACACTTGCACTGGGGTTTCTTGGTCTGGGAGATGTTTTGCCTCAATGAATTGTTATCATTATTGTCATTGTTATTGCCTTTTTTTGTTCTGATCCACCTTTCTTTATGGGAGGGTTTGTCAGCCGAGCCTCCCTCCTTGCCCAGCACAGTTCATGTCCTTGCTCCCCACTCCTGGGGCTGGAGGGGTGTGAGTGGAGACAGCTCAGCTCTTCCTCCCCCTGTCTAAGAGGCTGCTGGCTGCCAGTTGTGCCCCTGCCATGTGCAAAGACCCTCACTGGCCACAGGATCCCTGTCCCCTCTTTGTGTTTCTTGGGGACTCCCTAGCCAGGGTCATCTTGTCCCACACCAGCCACCTCCATCCCTTGCCCTCCATCCCACCTCCCGCTGTGTTTTCTTGCCCATGCTCCTTTGAGAGGAGAAAACCAAGCTGTCCTGGCTCTTCCTTTTCCAGATCTTCCTGGCAGTGGCGAATTTTGAGCAGAATGAGAGGGGTCAGGAGTTCTCTGTCATATACAAGTGGAGCCACAGGAAAGCAAAGTTCATCACCTACCAGCGGATCACCACGCACAGCGCCAGGGACTGGGAGGCCTTTGTCATCGAGGGAGAGGCTTTCCTCGCCGTGGTCAACCACAGAGAAGGTACCCAGCCCAAAATATTCCCTCCAGGCTCTGGGGTGGTAGCTGGGGCCCTGGCAGGTGCCCTGCTCAGAGCAGGGTCCCTGTGCAGGTGAGCACACGGCTGTGGGCTTGGGGTTCCTCAGGACACCCAAAGCCTTGCAGGGGGGAGAAAAGCCTTTGAGGAAGTGGCTGAAAAAGTCACCCTCTGGGTTTCTGTCTGCAGGGGACGGTGGGGACCATGTCTGTGCAGAACCTCTCTGCTTCTTTTCCTTTTTATCCCCAATACTACATGACCTGGTAGCACCCCAAGCTAACCCTTTTGTGAAGCCAGTTCTTGGTGGGCACACAGGAAACTGAGTGAGAGCCTGCTGACATCCCTCCCTGGATACCCTGCAGACATGGTCCAGCTTCGTTCCCCTCCCAGGCCATGAGCTGTTGCGGGTTGGGATGTGCACCCCTTGGTGCAGAGGATGAATGGGTTGATGGCACAGCCCTGGCTCTCCAGGCTGGGTGCAGATGATGGGCCAGAGGCCTCCTTCCCTGCCATCAGGGCTGGCTTGGGGGGCATCAGCTCCTCTGGCAGCAGCCTCAGAGCTGGCAGCAGGCTGCTTGGGCACCTGTGGGCTGGGCTGGAAACTCCCTGTGTCACCTCTTAGATGCCACCACGGCCAGTTTGGATGAGATCTGCCCTTGTGGCAGTGTGCTCCCTTTGGGGGGCCATGCACATCACGCAGGGGTCAAGACCATCATGGCCAAGCCAAACTGGGGATGTTTCCCTTAGAAGGGGCTGAAGGATCAGTCCCCAAGGAGCTGCCACTCAGCCCTGTGGCATTCCCACCCTTCCTGCAGCCTTTCTTTGCCCAAACCCAAGTTGCAATGAGGATTTAAAGGCGGCTGGGTCCCACTCAGGCCTGAGGTTTTGATGCTTGAGCAAAGCCCAGGAGCTGGATGGAGCATGTGCATCAGGGCTGGGGGGAAGCCCCCAGTGTGGGGAGCTTAGGGACACAGCTGGGATTGGCCCCACTGCACAGGGCCACCCTGTGGGACAGCCAGCAGAGCTTGTCCACCCTGGGACGCTGGCACAGTGCCTCTGGAGTGCTGCTTGTGGGTGGATGAAGCACCTGCCCATCCCTCCTCTGCCAGGGCCACCACAAAGCTGCCACCATGCACTCGGGACAAGCTGTTGGTGTGTTCCATGGGATGAATGCAGACATGGTCCAGCTTCGGGATAGGGATGGAGGGGGACTTTAGGTAGGGATGGAGGCTGTAGAATCTTTTTGGCTGCTTCTTGGGGAGCAACAGGTCACTTGCAAACAGCCTCATGACCTGGTGGCAAATATTCACATCGCTGAGCCCATTTCTGGGTCTTGTTCCTTACACAAACCAAGAATTGCTTTCCCTCACGGTGCACATCTGTCCATCTGTCTCCCCCAGGGAACAACCACAATATAGACAGTGTGATATACAGGTGGAACCCCAGGACAGGGCTGTTTGAAGCTAACCAGACCATTCCTACCTCTGGAGCCTACGACTGGGAATTTTTCACCATCGGACCGTATTCCTTCCTGGCGGTAGCTAACACATTCAATGGCACATCCACTAAGATCTACTCACACATCTACATCTGGCTCAGTGGCTCTTTTCAGCTCTTCCAGTCCATCCTGGTAAGGCTTGGCCGCTGCTCCTCAGTCCCTGCTCTGTGTTGAGGCAGGGCAGCCACTCCCAGCTTCTCATGGCCTCCTTCCCCACAGACGTTCGGTGCTGCCGACTGGGAGGTTTTTCATATTGGGGACAGAGTTTTTCTGGCTGTTGCCAACAGCCACAGCTATGACAGCGGGATGCCAGCACCCTCCAACTTCTACGCCATCAACTCCTCCATCTATGAGCTGAACATCACGGCCCAGATGTTTGTTAAATTCCAGGACCTTCTCACCTACAGGTACCTGTGCAAGGACTCAGGGTGCTCCTCAGTCCACATCCTTCCCCTGAGCAGCCCAGAGGTCTCACAGAATCTCAGACTGGTTTGGGTGGGAAGGGACCTCCTAAAACCCATCCAGTCCCACCCCCTGCCATGGGCAGGGACACCTTCCACTGTCCCAGGCTGCTCCAAGCCCTGTCCAACCTGGCCTTGGACACTTCCAGGGATGGGGCAGCCACAGCTTCTCTGGGCAACCTGTGCCAGGGCCTCTCCTCTTTTAGTTTAAAACTACACTGACTTGTCTCCTGGAGGCTTCCTGCAGGCTTCACACTCCCAGGGACTGAAACTGGTGAGGAGAGTGATGGGAGATGGCTCCTTGGCACCAAATCCCAGTGGGAGCTGGGAGAAGGCCCTATATTTGGGAGTAAGGGTGGATTTCTTTCAGGAACAGCCTGGGAAGAGCAGGGTTTTCTGTGTGTCATAGAGTGTCAGAGATGGGGGTGGAGTGGGCCCAGCCCCATGGGCACGCATCCCCTCCTTCAACTGCCCACACTGGGGTCACCTCTCCTGCCCCTCTGCTTCTTTCACCCCCAGCGCCCTGGACTGGGAGTTCTTCTCGGTGGGAGATGACTCTTTTCTGGTGGTAGCAAACTCCTTCGATGGCTTCACCTTCTCTGTCAACAGCATCGTCTACAGGTACCACAGAGGGCAAGCTGGGTGGGCTCGGGGGCTGTTCCCAGCAGGAACAACCCTGCATGGGCACAGCCTGGTGCATCTGCCCAGGGAGGATGGATAGGATTGATCCCTGTCTTCAGGCAGGAATGGAAAGCCTCAGTGAGGGACATCCCACCCTAAAGCACGGCAGGGAGATGGGAGATGGGAGATGGGGGATGGGAGATGGGAGATGGGGGATGGGAGATGGGAGATGGGAGATGGGAGATGGGAGATGCCAGCTCCATGGCTCAGCTTCCCTGCCCTTCCCAGGTGCCCAGCTCACACCTCAGGAGCTAACTGCCTTCCCTGTGCAGGTGGCAAGGCTACGAAGGCTTTGTGGCAGCCCACCACCTCCCCACTGTGGGCTGCAGAGACTGGGAGGCGTTTCACACCGCTGAGGGCTCCTACCTGTTCTACTCCAGCGCCAAGGAGCCACTTTCCAAGGTGCTCAAGCTGAAAACCACCTGAGGCGACTGAGGCACGCTCAGCTCATTGCCAGGACCAGGGCAAGCTGGGCATCCGGGTGAAGATGGACCACAGAGCCCAGGAATGGCTGCAGCATCAGCTGGGCAGTGGCTGGCTGCATGCTCTGCAGGAAGGGAGGAGGAGGAGGAGGAGGAGGAGGAGGACTGAGCTCCAGGGCTCCCTGCAGCCTTGTCCAGGGGCTGGCGAAGGGGCTGTTTCTCCTGGGAAAGATCTGCCACCACGCCCCAGAGCCATGTCCCACCCAAGGTTCCTGGAGCCCAGGTGCATTCCCTGGCTTACCAGGATGCTTGGCAATTTCCAGTCCCCTGGAGAGACCCAGAGCTGTGGCCAAAGCTTGCACAAAGCCAGGGAGAGAAGAGAGGGAGCAGAGTGTGAGCTGCTGGGGTGGGTGCGTGGCAGAGGGAAGTAAACCTGTGAGAAATTGTGGAAAAAGGTGGGTCCAGGCTTGGCTCTGTCTGCCTCAGGCTGTGATGTTCCTGAGGACAATCTGGTTTGACATTCTTCATGTCGTCTTTGGTGGCCTTGCCGTCACATGGCACTGCCACGGGTGCCTGCCCACCCTCCCACTCTGCCATGGCTAATTTGGGCCTCCCTCAACAGGTGTGGTGTGTGCTGCACAGAGCTGTGGGTGTGCTCAGGGAGCAGTGCTGGTCCTTGCTGCTCCGTGCACCTTTGCATGGGGGTTGGCGACTCCTGACAAAACCTGCTTTGCATTTGGGCCAATCCAGCTGCCACGGGCAGGGGGAAAACCCAAAACTCCTCCAGGTGAAACTGTGGCCTCTTTTCCTCACCTTTGCTGGGGGACTCTTTTGCTTAACCAGAGCTCTAATAAACTGTGTGCACCCAGCCTTTCTCCCATGTGGGTAACCGAGCTGCTCTGCCCCTGGCAGAGGCATCCCTTCACCCAAGAAGTCACCCCTGAAATGTCCATGGCCATTGGTGGCCCAGTGAGGACAACATGGCCCTGAGGACACGGTGAGGGTGCCCCTCTGTTGCCCCCACCCAGGACCCACTGCCTCACCTGAGTGTCCCAAAGCATCTCTCAGCCTTCCCCAGGTTTCCTGCTGAGCTGGGCCACCCAGCCTGGCATTGGGGAGCACTCAGGAGGTGCCAGCCCCATCAAGAAGGGCCAGGGGGTCACAGCTTGAGCCTTCCCAGGGTCCAGGGCATCCAGGCCTCTGCATCCCTCCCTGCTCTCCCTGTTCAGTGCACCTGCAGCTGGCTCTTCCATGAAGGAGAATTTCTCCCTTGTGAGAAAAGGGAGAATTTGATTTGCTTCCATCACTGAGCTGTGAGCAGCAACTCTAATTCAGCCCCGAGGAAGGGCAAGATAAGAAGGCAAGATAAGGCAAGACCAGATGTATTTGGGCAGCTGGTCCCTGCTCGAGGCAGACTCAGCCGAGGGAGGAGGGGATGGCACCTAATGGGAGTCGTGCTATTGAATTTAGGCTGGTCTGCTTTGGGAGAGATTGAATTGGAACAATCCCCCAAGCACCACGAGCACCACCACCCTCCCTGGATACGCAGCTCCCTGAATGCTCAGCTCCCAGAGCAGCACAAACCCTGAGGGCTTTTCCTAAGTGCAGGGCTTTATTGAGGAAACAAGGAAAAAACAGGTTTTGGAGCTCCCCCCGGGTTGCTGGAGGCAGGCAGAGGCTGCCAAGATACCGACAGGGCCTTGGGGAGGCTGGTCCCCTACTGGAGCCAGGATAGGTGACCCCTCTGCAGTGACCCTCTGCACCCCAGGGACCTCCTGGCCCCACAGCCCATCTCTCCCCGCACCTCTCCCTGCCAGGGACTTGTTCTCCCCAAACCACAAGCACGTGGCTGGGCTGCATTCCCTGCGAGTCCAGCTCTGGTGGGGAAAAAGGGTCTGTCTGGGGATGTTCAACCCCAGGAACCTGCTCTCCATGGGCAGGCCTGCGTGGCATGTCCCTGGCATCCCTCCCCCATGTCGTTCACTCACGCTCAGTCCGGTGTCGCTGGGGAGGGGAGATTGGTGGCCTTTGTCCGAAGAAAGCACCGGAGAACCCTGCCAAGAAGCTCTGATGCCCACCAGGTAGCCACCAGCTCCCTGCAAAGAAGCTGGAAGGTGGCACCCCAGCCCCATGCTACAGGGCGGTGCTGGTGGTCTCTGGGCAGGCCTGGGTGCTCGGCGCTGCCTTCAGGTAATCCCCGTGCTTGCAGGCGTCCTCCCGGTTGTGCCGCACGTAGCAGATGACATAGACAACAACCATGGCGAACCAGCCGAACATGGTGACAAACATGGCCACGTCCGTGGTCCTCTGGCGCACGCTGCAGAAGTTGACGCCGGCGTCCAGGACCTGGAGCAGCGGCTTGCCCACGTACTCCTCCCGCGGGGCAGTGTGGCAGGTGATGTCCTGCACGGAGTCGGGGTCCAGCCGCGCCTCCCACAGCACCTCCTGCAAGGCGCACTCGCAGTGCCAAGGGTTGTTGGCCAGCCGGAGCTTGGCGTTGAGTGCCAGCAAGGCCTCCTTGGGAATGCTGCGGATGCGGTTGCTGGAGAGGTCGAGGCTCCGCAGCCCAGCTGCCACCCCTTTGAAAGCTGCCCCGTCGATCTTCTCAATGGCGTTCCTGGAGAGGTCGATTTCCTCCAGGTGGGAGAGGTGCCTGAAGGCGTTGCTGGGGATCCTGGTTATGCTGTTGGCATCCAGCTTGAGGAACACCACATCTCTGGGGATGTCCTTGGGGATCTCGTCCAAGTGCCGGGAGCTGCAGAGGACAGCCTTCGCCCCTGCCCGCTCTGTGCACTGGCAGCTGGGGGGGCAGGAGCTGCCCCAGGGGATGCAGAACAGGAGGCAGAAGAAAGCCTGGGCCACGCTGGTGGCTGGCGTGGTGGTGGTGGTGGTGGTGAGGATCATCTTGCCGCCGGCCAGCTCAGCATGGGTGCTGGCAGCTGCCCGGCGGTGGCAGCAGCTCCCGGGCAGCAGGACGGCCCCTCGGCATTCCTGCAAGGCCTCTCCCATCACTGGAGGGAAGCTGTGGGTGGAGGGGATATGACACGGCGTTATTTCCTGAACACTGGGTATGGCTCATGTATGAAGTGCCCTGGCAAAGGGGTGAGAGGCTGGGCTCAGGAGACCGGAAAACAAGGGTGGAGCGACACTGGCTGTCTTTTCCAGGACAGCTTAATTTGGTTTAATTAGAAATAGAGCTGTAGAGATTGAAACCCCAGCTCCCCTACCCCTGTCTCTGCAGAGACCACCCGGGTGGACAAAGGGAGATGCAAGATGGAGGTTTGGAGACGGGCCTGGCCTGGGAGCCTCTGCCCCATCCTGCTACCAGTTTTCAGGGGGATGAGGTAGTTTGCTGCTGGAGAACAGCAGCAGTAAATTCCTATCTCACCAACACTGAGTGTTTAAAAAAAAAAGATGAGTCAGACTCTAAGCTTCATCAGACTGACTTAATCACTGCCAGGATTTTAAAAAAGAAGATGTGGAGTTCTTTTGCTTTGCCTTCCCTTCCCTTCTGATCTGTGAGTTGGTACAAGTCATGTTTCCAAGGGTTTCACCAAAGAAGTGTTTGGAGGTGAGTTTGTTTCTTAAAGTAAGAGAGCAAAAGAGCATGGTTTGATAGCCCGACTCTGAGGGCAGGATGTGAAGAGAGGAGCCACTGCCTAGCACAGTAAAAAGGGTGCTGTAGGAACCCCAAAGGACACCCCAGTGCTGCCAGGGGTGAGGCAGGAGGTGAAACAGGTGGGACACCTTTCTTCTGCCTTTGGTGCTGCTCACACCCCTCCTGCTGCCTTGGCCAGCCTGGGAGAAGAGATCCCCGTGGATGGGAGATGTGGGAGGCCAAGGGAACCTTTCTCATGGGAATTAAATAGCCGATGGTGATGTCATTATGGGCACCAAGTTTTTGTCCCTCTGGTCCCTCTGTACCCTCTGCTAATGACATGCCCCTGGTAACGGCGGCATCCCTGAGGTGTGACCGTCCTCAGAGTACCACAGAGGGATGCTCACACCTGGGGGATGCTCACACCTGAGGATTGCTGTCTGTAGCTTTGCCCACGGCCCCGCCCAGAGCTGTGGATTCTGCGCAGGGAGATGAAGTTGAGCTTCCCTGGAATCCCTCTGGCCCTGCAAAATGTACCAGGCTCAGACAGCTCTGGCAGCTCCGTCTCTGCGGGGGAACAAGGAGATTATGCGATGCTGCTTCCCACCGCGTGGAAGGGCTCCGAAGGGTTCTCCAGAGTCACAGCCTCCCCAGAACGCGGGGGTGTGCGGGGGTGATGCCCCGAGCCGCCCTCCTGCCCTACTCGGGGGCCGGGGAGCTGGGACCCCTCTGCGCAGCACGACCGAACCCCACCGCCCCCNATGGTGACAAACATGGCCACGGCTGTGGTCCTCTGGCGCACGCTGCAGAAGTTGACGCCGGCGTCCAGGACCTGGAGCAGCGGCTTGCCCACGTACTCCTCCCGCGGGGCAGTGTGGCAGGTGATGTCCTGCACGGAGTCGGGGTCCAGCCGCGCCTCCCACAGCACCTCCTGCAAGGCGCACTCGCAGTGCCAAGGGTTGTTGGCCAGCCGGAGCTTGGCGTTGAGTGCCAGCAAGGCCTCCTTGGGAATGCTGCGGATGCGGTTGCTGGAGAGGTCGAGGCTCCGCAGCCCAGCTGCCACCCCTTTGAAAGCTGCCCCGTCGATCTTCTCAATGGCGTTCCTGGAGAGGTCGATTTCCTCCAGGTGGGAGAGGTGCCTGAAGGCGTTGCTGGGGATCCTGGTTATGCTGTTGGCATCCAGCTTGAGGAACACCACATCTCTGGGGATGTCCTTGGGGATCTCGTCCAAGTGCCGGGAGCTGCAGAGGACAGCCTTCGCCCCTGCCCGCTCTGTGCACTGGCAGCTGGGGGGGCAGGAGCTGCCCCAGGGGATGCAGAATAGGAGGCAGAAGAAAGCCTGGGCCACGCTGGTGGCTGGCGTGGTGGTGGTGGTGGTGGTGAGGATCATCTTGCCGCCGGCCAGCTCAGCATGGGTGCTGGCAGCTGCCCGGCGGTGGCAGCAGCTCCCGGGCAGCAGGACGGCCCCTCGGCATTCCTGCAAGGCCTCTCCCATCACTGGAGGGAAGCTGTGGGTGGAGGGGATATGACACGGCGTTATTTCCTGAACACTGGGTATGGCTCATGTATGAAGTGCCCTGGCAAAGGGGTGAGAGGCTGGGCTCAGGAGACCGGAAAACAAGGGTGGAGCGACACTGGCTGTCTTTTCCAGGACAGCTTAATTTGGTTTAATTAGAAATAGAGCTGTGGAGATTGAAACCCCAGCTCCCCTACCCCTGTCTCTGCAGAGACCACCCGGGTGGACAAAGGGAGATGCAAGATGGAGGTTTGGAGATGGGCCTGGCCTGGGAGCCTCTGCCCCATCCTGCTACCAGTTTTCAGGGGGATGAGGTAGTTTGCTGCTGGAGAACAACAGCAGTAAATTCCTATCTCACCAACACTGAGTGTTTAAAAAAAAAAGATGAGTCAGACTCTAAGGATCATCAGACTGACTTAATCACTGCCAGGATTTTAAAAAAGAAGATGTGGAGTTCTTTTGCTTTGCCTTCCCTTCCCTTCTGATCTGTGAGTTGGTACAAGTCATGTTTCCAAGGGTTTCACCAAAGAAGTGTTTGGAGGTGAGTTTGTTTCTTAAAGTAAGAGAGCAAAAGAGCATGGTTTGATAGCCCGACTCTGAGGGCGGGATGTGAAGAGAGGAGCCACTGCCTAGCACAGTAAAAGGGGTGCTGTAGAAACCCCAAAGGACACCCCAGTGCTGCCAGGGGTGAGGCAGGAGGTGAAACAGGTGGGACACCTTTCTTCTGCCTTTGGTGCTGCTCACACCCCTCCTGCTGCCTTGGCCAGCCTGGGAGAAGAGATCCCCGTGGATGGGAGATGTGGGAGGCCAAGGGAACCTTTCTCATGGGAATTAAATAGCCGATGGTGATGTCATTATGGGCACCAAGTTTTTGTCCCTCTGGTCCCTCTGTACCCTCTGCTAATGACATGCCCCTGGTAACGGCGGCATCCCTGAGGTGTGACCGTCCTCAGAGTACCACAGAGGGATGCTCACACCTGGGGGATGCTCACACCTGAGGATTGCTGTCTGTAGCTTTGCCCACGGCCCCGCCCAGAGCTGTGGATTCTGCGCAGGGAGATGAAGTTGAGCTTCCCTGGAATCCCTCTGGCCCTGCAAAATGTACAAGGCTCAGACAGCTCTGGCAGCTCCGTCT
>VZRF01008326.1:0-24536 GCA_013396875.1 Vireo altiloquus | reverse complement strand
TGCGAGCGCGGTGTGAGTGCGGTGCGGTGCGGGTGCGGTGTGGGTGCGATGTGGGTGCGGTGTGAGTGCGGTGCGGTGCGGTGCGGTGCGGTGCGGTGCGGTGCGGTGCAGTCCGGCCGCGATCGCGCTGGCCCCACCTGTTGCCGGGCCGGGCGGTCCCGGGGCGGTGCGGGAGCGAGGGGCGGTGCGGGAGGCCGTGGGAGGGCGGACCGGGGCACCAGGGTGATGGGACAGCCAGGCAGCACCCCCGCGGGGCTGCGGGAGAGTGGCTGCGCGGAGCCCAAATGTGCCGAAATTAAGTGCTGCTAATGAGATTTCAGCGATTTTTTGGAGGCTGCGGTACGGGTGCGGGTCCATAAGGTTGATCAGCTGCTGTACGGCACGATCTTCCCTCCCCAGCCCGCATGGGCTCTCAGCAGATGGTCTCCTGTCGCTCTCAGTGACGGGAGGCCAGGAGCAGACATGGAGTCCATGTCTGGAGCAGACGTGGAACAGTCCAGGAGCAGTGGGAGAAGGTGCTGTGCCATCACTTTGGAGCACAGCTCCCGTATGAGCTCCAAATGTGTCAAGTAATCTCCAGCACCCTGGTCTGCTGCAAGGTGTTCCTGCCCGTGGCCGGGGGCTTGGAAAGAAATGATCATTAAAGTCCCTTCCAATCCAAACCTTTCTGTGATTCAGACATCACTGGGGGTCAGTCTACAGCCAAAGTGAGTTTGTTTAACAAGACTGGGGCGGGAATTTGGCTTATCCTGGGAGTGTGCTCCAAGCACGGCCTCCACAAACAGCCCCTGGTTAAATAGCTGTAAGACAATAGCAGCCTGCAGTTGTTTAATACATGGTTTATTGAGCTGGGTTGAATACATTGCCAGACTGAGTCCCCTCCCCTCCAAACCCCACTGTGTCACTGGTGAAACTGCAGTTGTGCTGTGGTGGCCACTGGTGTGGGATGAGCAGCCTTGGCTGGCCAGTGTCTGACCACTGAGAGAAGGGAGGGGAACCAAAATCCCTTCCTGAGCAGTCCCAGGCATAATATGCCACCGTGGGGCTCCTCTGGATGATCAAAAAATGTATCCACTGTGTCTTGTTCTCCCCATGGCAGGCAACAGAAAATGTGAGTGAAAGACCCCTTAAAAGCAGGGATGTCTGGGATGTCCCCTTGGACAGGGATGTCCAAGGAACCACAGAACATCCATCACCCGTGTCCCAGCAAGCTGCCCCTTTCCATCCATGTGCACGAGGGGGTGGGGACAGGCAGGTGACATTGAGCTGGGGCGTGGCTCAGGGAGAGGAGGGAAGTTCAGCTGCAAGCCAGCGCTCAGCATACACACGCGGGATCAGTTTGGGGCATGGCAGGTGGGCCTGTGCAGAGCTATGGAACCATAGGAATACAAGCCAAGAGCTGCTGGATCACAGTTCAGGACCATGGCGTTGGGTTTGAGGCAACCACAGATATGTGTACAGCAGCCACAGGAGCGACTCCAAGCCTTCTCCAGAGCAATCCATCAGGACCTGTGGCAGTGGGACTGCCAGGGCTCAGAGCAGGAGCGGGGAGCAGTGATGGATATTCTGGCGGAGGGATAACTGGGAAGGGTGAGCCCTCAGCGCCCATCCCGAAGCCAAGAGCAGGTTGGAGTGGACAGAAGGACCACCTCACAGCAAAAGCCCTGTGGCTCTGTGTGGCCTGAGCTCCGGGCCAGTGCCGTGGGCTGATGTGGAAGCACCAAGACACAAGCTGGGGCTGAACTTGGTGGCTCAGGTGACTGGGATGCACTGCCCAGGCAGCCCCTGCCCCCAGCTAGGGGACATTTTTCCTCCCAGAGACCTGCAATATACATTCACAGAGGCACCCAGAGTACCTCCACTCCAGCATCTCCCACGTTCTCACAGGTGAGCTGGGGTGGAGCTGCAGGTCCCAGCCAGCAGGAGGGGTCTGGGGCAGCAGGAGCCCTGTGCGTGAGGCCTCAGTAGTAGGCACCGAGGAGGGTTGAGACCTTGTGCAGGAGCTCCTTGTGGTTGGTGTGCAGGGGGATCCTCTTGTCCAGCACCTGCCAGCGGATGCACAGCTCCGGGTCGCAGCCCTGGAGGAACTGGAAGGGCACAGATGTCAGGCATGTGCTGCCAGCAAGGGGCCGTGCCAGCCACGCTCAACAGCACCTCTAGCCCCCAACCTCCTGCCCTTTCTTTTCGGGGCACACACTGAGGTGCCACCCCACGCTCATCCCCACGTTCTTCCCCCACTGCGTGCAGTGGGAGAATCCCAGTCCTGTGGAGATCTGGGTCTGGAGATGTGCCTCCTGTGTCCCAGGCCCGCTGTGGGTGGTGACAGCCCCGTACCGAATTCAGTCGCTTCATCTCCACGTCGTTCTGGGTGTCGAAGTGCACGCTGATGGCGACTGTCTCCACCCAGGCGTTATCTGTGTTGCGTGGGTCGTCGAGGTACCCCTTGTGTACCTATGCGTGGAGATGCCACGTGAGCAGAGCCCTCAGCACCTCTCTGAGGGCACCCTGGGGGTGGGTGGGGGATCGCCCTGCAGCTCTTCTGCCCCGCTGGAGACCAGAGCTGCGTTCCCACTGCAGCTGGAGCCATGGGGAGTCACTGCAGCAGGCACAGACACCGGTGTGGGCAGGCTTTCCCTGGGATCTCTGGGCTGCTCCCTGACCCCTACAGGTGCATTATGGCATGTCTTCACCTCCCCTAGCCCTTCCTCTCTGGTGGGAGCAGTGGCCAAGAGGTGATGCACCCTGCTGCTGTACCCTGGGCCACCCGTGTGGCTCCGTTGGACACCATGATGTCCACGTGTCTCCTTGCCGTGGTGACATCCCCATGTGCCTGTACCACCATCACACCTGCATGTCCCTGTGCCATGGTGACATCCCCATGTGCCTGTACCACCATCACACCTGCATGTCCCTGTGCCATGGTGACATCCCCATGTACCTGCACCACCATCACACCTGCATGTCCCTGTGCCATGGTGACATCCCCATGTACCTGTACCACCATCACACCTGCATGTCCCTGTGCTGGGGCGATGCCCACGTGCCCCTGTACCACTGAACTCTCCCAGGGACGCCCGTGTGCCCCCCACCTCAGTGCCTTGTTTCAGCAGGTTCTGGAACTGGGGCCAGAACTCCCGGCGCAGGATCCACTTGAGCTTCAGTGGCAGCGTCTCACCTGGCTCCAGTGACCCCTGTGCCAAAGCAGATGTCAGCTATGGGGCCTGCCAGCAGCACAGCCCAGCCTCCCTCCCTGCCACCAGCTTGGCCACCAGGCAGTGGCCTGACAACACTGCAGAAGGTACCACAAAGTCTGCTGGTGCCTCCCATCCTCCCTCTCCTGCCCAAAGTCCTCAGCTCTGCTCAAGCAGATGTCTGAGTTTGCCTCATGCAATGTCTGCCAAAGGATGCTTTGCCAATGGCTGAACAGGCTCACATGGAGGATGTGAGGATTGAAGCTGTGGAGGGGCAGTGGGGAGAGGCAGGAGACAGAGGGTCAGGGTGGGGGAGTGTGTGCAGGGACACCACTGCTCCCCCAGCACCCCTGGCATGCAGAGGCTCTGCAGGAGGGGCAGAGGTACCTCCTCAGCCACGGCTGCCACACATACCTGTGATTCCCCCGTTTCTGTGGGACTTTCTCCCTCCCTCCCTCCCATCTCCCCAGCTCCCTCTGTACCAGCTCTGGTTTCCACCAGCTCTTACCCCAGGCAGAGCCCAGACATCTGACAGCGGGTATTGGGCCACCAGGACTTCCAGCATCTTCTTCAGGCTCTTCCTTATAATGGACCCATCCAAATTCCTCCTCCAGCTGTGAGAGAGGCCCCTGTCATGCTGCAGCTGGACTCGGCTCCTCTCTGCCCAGCAGCGGTCACGTTGGCCGTGTGGGGTTTGGCCAGGTCTCTGGGGTGACCCCACGCCCCCGGTGCCCCTCCACATCCTCAGCCATCATCATGTGCTGGGGCAGGACACACTCACCGGGTCACCACAGGGTGCAGGGCGTGGTTGGGCCCAAAGCAGTGCAGCCTCCCACGGCCTCGCAGCCCCGTCCTGCCCATGGGGTTCCTGCCAGGGTGAGAGTGAGGGGGCTGGGGCAGCACCAGGCTCCCTCTGTGCACCTCTGCAGCACTTCCCTACTACTGCACCCCACGTCTTCTGGGGTGGTTTTCGGGGGACAGCCCGAGGGACAATGCATGCAATTATCCATGCCCTGCCAGTAGCCGTAGGAAGGTGGGAAGGGGATGGATGTGCCCAGGCAACCCTGGCCTCTCCGTGTGCCAGTGCTTTGCCTCTCCCCAGCTCCTGTGGGGGTGGCACTCACAGTGGCAGCCCGTCCTGCACGGTGTAGAGCCCGTGGAAGCTCTGCCGGTCGATCAGCCCGTCCATGGTGTTGTAGTTGATCTTCAGGAGAGACTCCAAGGAGCTGGAGGGGGGGAGGCAGCCCGGCAGGGAGGGCTGGCTGTGCCACCCAGGGAAGGGGTGGAGGAGTGGGGAGCCGTGGGGGTAGACTCACAGGCTGAAGGGGTCCTGCACAGCCATGTCCTTGTGGTCGGCTGAGTAGGCAGGTGGGTCGTAGAGCGGGAAATCCACCTGCACAACACGTGGCTGTGTCAGCCCCTCCCCTGTGCCCCTGCTCTCACAGCAGACAGGGACTGGCACCCCGGGAAAACCTCATGCCCCAGTCTCTTCCTCTGCCTGGCTCGTGGCATCACTCCCCAAGTGATGCTCAAGGCTCTGCTGGGGCCTGAGCTCAGGGTCTTGGCTGGAGGGTTCACACCCCCATGGAAGACAGTGCTGGATCCTGTCCCTGACCCTGAGCCAGCTGTGCTTCAGGAAATGCAGAGGTGGGTGGTTGCACCCTCTGTGTCCAGCCATGCATCCCCAGGCATTCCTAGCACTGCAGATCCTAGCAGGAATGACCCCCTTTTCTTTGGGGGAGCCTCAAGCAGTGACTCCAGGAAGCCAATGGTCCCGAGGGCTGGGAAGAACAAGAGCTCTCAAATGGGATGATGAGTGCCTCTTCCCACCACTGTAAGGATATGCCTCAAGCCTCCTCCTCCCAGCCTCAATGCCCAGTGTCACAGCTCCTACCTCCCAGGGCACCTTCTCATCTGGCACAGGGAAGCGGAGAGTGTGAGACCCTGGGTACAGGAGGTTTCGGGCAAGCACGTGGTACGGGGGCCGGCTCTCCTCGGGTTTCCCCTCCAGGTCAATCTCCTTGGTGTCCAAGGCTTTGGAGGAGCCTGTGAGGCAGACACAGACAGCAGGGTCCCACAGAGCAGGGCTCCAAGTCCCCCACTGTGGACTGGGGCTCTGCTGAGGGGGCTAGCTGGGTCTCTCCACGGGGATGCTGATGTCCCCTGGCGACGTGGACCTTGGCTTCCCTTCTGGCAGGTCCTGGAAGAAACCCCAGGGAGGGTGGGCATGGACTCAGGAGGAGCTAGATGACCTCGCAGAGACATGAAACCTCCCAGGACCAAAGGAACCTCTGCCTCACTGCTTGGCAGAGGGCTGTGAGGGGCTGCTCAGCCCCGGTCTGGGGCTTGCCCAGTGCTGCTGGGGAGGAGTTGGGCCCTGCTTACCCATGGGCGGCACGTCCTCGCCTGAGCTGAAGCCATTGCCCCTCAGTGCCTGCATCATCCACCTCAGGGCCTGGGCACTCTGATGCACCTGCAGGGCACAGGAGAGGGTCACCCCCAGCCCCAATGCCCCCCGAGTTCCACGGGATCCAGCCCTGGCAGGAGGCACCGCTGCCCTTGGCACTGACTGCCACGCCCTGCGGGCAGCAGGGATCCTGGCCGTGTCTGTCCTGATGTTTGCCTTGGAAAACCTTCTCCAGGGAAATATTTTTACAAAGCAGGTGGAAAGGGAAATGGAAAGAGGATATGCCAGGGCTGGGCTGGCTCCCTGGGCACTCCACTGCTCGTGCAGCTCCAAAAGGAGGGGACAGAGAGTCTCTGTCTCCAGGAGATCTGGAGGGTCCTCTCAGGCCAAGGAGAAGAGCTGGGGCAGCTCCAGCTGTTTGGGGGATTAGTGGAGGCACTGGCCCATGCCACCTCTTCCCACCTGCATCCTGTTTACTCTGGAGTCAGACAGAACTTTTCCTATAAACCTTTTCCCCTCAGATGCTAATGGCAATGAAACTCAAACTGTCTCCGAGGGTATTGATTCAGAGAGATTTTGTGCTCTGGTTCAATTGACTCAGCCCCTGGAAAAATTTCACCTTTCTTGGGTAGTTGCTCTGGTTTTGCCTCACCTGGTCCTCCAGAGAGCCCAACCTTTGCTCCACTACTCCTGTCCTCTTCACACGGTCCAAGTCCAGCAGCTCTGCCAGTACATCAACCCTGGAGGGACAGTGCTGGTTGGAACACCCTCAACAGCCACTGATCCCAACCTTTCCCTGCCCAGGACACCGAAGGACAGAAATAACTTCCGTTCTCAGGAACAACAGCACCTCTGTGCAATGTCACGGATCATCTGCTCCGTGTTCTGCTTCTCCTGGCACTGCTGGTGCTGCAGGTAGTTCTCCTTCAGGTACATCTCCCACGAGAGAAGGGCAGCTTCTTCATTCTTCTCCAGCTTCTCCTCTGCCAAAGGAAGAGGATGGCAGTGCTGTCACATCTCTGGGCATCCCAAACCCCAGGAGCACAACCTGTATGCCCAGCCTTGTGTCTCAGTGCACAAGGAGGAGGGGGAAAAGGGCAGGAGGGGGACGCTGGTCCTCACTGAGCTTGTGGTGCGTGGCCGGCCGGCGGAGCAAGCCACGCCGGACCAGGAGCTGCAGGTGGTTGAGCAGGATGAGGGGTGGGGGCGCAGGCGGGCGGCCGTGGTACTCCTCGATCAGGTCGTGCCGCTGGAACTTCCAGATCTGGTCTGTGTGCTCCTGGACCTGCTGGAAGGTGTAGCTGGGGCAGAGCCCAGGTGTCAGCCATGCCGTGGGGACGAGGGGGCATATTCTGTCTGAACGGTGTCCCAGTTCCACCCACCTCCCCAACCAGCCCTGACCTGCCACTGCTTCCACCACATCTGTAACTCCCGAGTGGGATCTCACTACTTCCACCACATCTATAACTCCCAAGTGGGATCCCACCACTTCCACCACATCTATAACTCCCAAGTGGGATCGCACTATTCCACCACATCTGTAACTCCCAAGTGGGATCCCACTACTGCCACCACACCTGGAGCCCCCCAGACTCACTTGAACATGGCAATGAGGAGGTTGAGGAGGAGGATGTTGGTGAAGAGCAGGTACAGGCACAGCAAGATGACCGTCAGCCACTCTGGGAAGATGGGTTTCTTGTTGTCCGCGTTTGTCTCTGGGCATTTGGGCTTGTAGGGGTCAGTCCCGTTGGGGCTGCACTGGTCGATGTTGAAGTTGACCCCTGTGGGAGAGCACAGCGTGACTCCGTGGTGGCCAAACCTTGGGTGTCTTGGGGAGCACGTTCCGCTCTCAGAAAGCAGCCAGCATCCAGGGAGCTTTGCACCAGGCAGGGATTTGACCTCCATCTGCGTCATCCTGGGTGCTCTGTTCACTGCCACCTCTGTGGGACTTCCATGGCCAACATGGCATGAGTTTGGCACATCAGCTTTGTCACAGCCACGGGCCAGTGTCCCTTACCGTCGATGTAGGAGGGAATCTGCCCGAAGATGGTCAGGTAGGAGTGATAGACCACGCCACGGAAAAGCCACTCCACACGTTCCTCGTTGTGGATCAGGATAGCCTGCTTGGCCACCCCAAAGGACACCACCCACACTGCCAGCAGGAAGAGAAAGAAGAAGACATCCTTCACCTGCAAAGACAGAGGGGAAGGACAGCTGTGTCCCAGGGCAAGCCCCTCTCCAGGATGGGATAAACGGGTGGCATATCCAGCTGCTCTAGCAGGACGGGCCAGCATCACCCCAGCAGGACAGAGGGGAGCTCTCACCATGCGCTTCACAATGATGATCTTGGGCCCCAGTGTTTTACTGACTGTGAAAATGTGCATCAGGCGCAGGCAGAAAATGATAAAAGCCAGGGACAGTATGATGCGCCCAGGATATAATGTTGATGGGATCAACCTGGACATGGAAGAGAGGAAAGGAAACGCCTCAATGCCACCATAGAACCATAGAGAATAATTTAGGTTGGGATAGCTGTGAGGGTAGTGAGGCCCTGGCACACTGACGTGGCCCTGGTGAGGCCCTGGCTGTGGCTGCCCCATCCCTGGAAGTGTCCAAGGCCAGGCTGGATGGGGCTTGGAGCAGCCTGGAATGCTGGAAGGTGTCCCTGCCCATGGCAGGGGGTGGAACAGGGTGAGCTTTAAGGTCCCTTCCAACCCAAACCGTTTTGAGATCCGATGATTCTATGAAAATACTATTGAGCTCTGCAGCTCACCTGCAAGTCAGCCCTGCGATAAAGACTAGGATGGCACAGATGTCCAGCTTATTCCAGAAGTCCTTGATGTACAGGGAAGCCATTTTCACAACCCCAAGTCCATCTGGATCGTACAGCAGCTGTTGGGAAGAGAGAAAGGGCTGGGGGTAAGATACTCCTGTGCCTCACAGAGGGGAGAGACCACACAGATCATCTGGCATCACTGGGCACTCTCGCTGACCCGAAGGTAACCTGAACTTATGAGGTTTTCTGTAGGGACATGGGAGGAGCATGAGACACCTGGGAAGGAGCATGGGGATACCTGGGACTTTGGGGCTCTTCAGGCTGGAGGAGAAAGGCACTGAGATGTTGAAGCAAAAGCTGAAAAATCTCAGATGTCAAGCAAAGCCTGGAAATACTGCTGGGAATTCACCCAAAGGAAGTGCTCCCTCCATCTCCTGACATTCCCAAAACAGACACCAGACACCTCCTGGGCAAAGCCCACCAGCCCTACAGCATTTCCTTCTGCAAATATACAGGGCCAAGCCAGATGCAGCCAAGGAATCCCTGGCCTCAGAGATGGGGACCTGGCAGTGCCACGTGCTGGGACCTCTCTGAATAGGTGGTGACACAAGAAGCAGCACGGGAACATGAGCTGTGTGGGACCTCCCAGGTGCACCCAGAGGGGCATCTCTCCTCCTCTGCCACCTCCCAGCCTCAAATCTGCCTGCCCACACCTGGCGGGTCTCCTCGCACACCAGGGAGAAGAGCCAGAAGTAGATGAGGTATTCCCGCCAGGACGGCGTTGGCTGGAAGTCAACCATCAGGACGTAGGCGAAGAGCAGGAGGAAGGTGAAGTAGGAGAGGATGTTCATGAGGAAGATGACGATGGGTGCCGTGAAGAAGGCTCGGAGGCGTGTCAGGCAGCCCATGGGCTGCAGCCTCTTCTCCCTGCTGGGAGCAGGGACGGATGTGGGCTCGGCTGCCCGGGGAGATGCAGCAGCAGCTTCCCACAGCCAGGCATGGGGCAAGGCTGGAGGAAACCCCTGCCTCAGGGCGGGTGTGTCCCAGCTGCCAGGAGTACCTGAAGGTGATGAGGTTGGTGTAGAGCAGGGGGAAGAAGAGCATGCATGTAATCACTCGCCAAAGCCCGTTGTCCACACACAGCTTCCCCCACCAGACCTTGGTTAGAAAAGCCTGTGAAGAGGGAGGAATAGGAGTGCTGGTTACAGAGGCCAAAGGGCAGAGTCCCACTGCTACCCATGAGGAACTCTGAATCCTGGGGACACTTGGGCACATTCCCTCCAAGGACCACTGCTGGCAACCCACCTGGACGCCCCCATGGGACACAAAATTCATGTTCTTGGCCTCCAACGCCAGCTGCAGACAGGTTGTCTTCCCCCAGGCTTCAGAGACACGGGTGAGAAGCTTCTGGGCTCTCTCTTCATCCTTGCGGTAGCAGTCTGTGAACACCCCTGGATGGGGCAGCACCAGGAAGACGAGGCTGAGCTCCAGGGCCAGGCACCCAGAGAGTCACCTTTCCGAGCAGGATCAGGACATTGCACCACACAGTGATACTCTCTGCACTCCTACTGATGCCAGAATGGTTTTTTGCTTTTTCTTCTATACCCCTCTTACATACTCTTTTATAGTTTTATGTATTCTCAGTGCTTTTAGCCCACACACTGTAACTTCCCAAGGCTGATAACTCAGCTCAGCCCCACGGCACTGTTAAACCAGGAGAGCAAACATCCTGGGAGCCCCAGACACCAAGGGCCTCTCCAGAACACATTTTGGAACCTCAGACAGGCCCATCCAGGGGGAAGGCTCCTCAGAACGGGGGGTTCACTCGAGCCTCTCATTGAGGAATCTTTGATAGATGTAGTAATTAGAAAGGCCTGTAATTGTGTGCATTTCGGGGCATTCCATCTGGACAAAGGGCTGCACCCAAGGATCCTGAAATAAATACTGAGGTAAAAACCCCTTTTCCCCATAAACCGTGTTTTGGTTTTAATTTTAAGACCAGGGAAAGGCAACACCACTATGCAGGCATGGTCTTGGGAGCTTCATGGCCCCACCTATAAGGATGGGACCCTCATTTATGACTCCCCACACATCTCCTGGGTAAGGCTCCCCAGCCCTGTGGGGTGCAGGAGCAGCTCTGGGGTGCTGGTGCCCTCCTTCTCACCGATTGCCTTGTGCTCGTACTCCTCGGCCAGGGCCAGCATGTCATCGGTGGTGTCTGTGTCCTCCTCCTCCTTGGCCAGCTCCTTCAGGATTTTGCTGCAGGCCAGTGCAGCTGCCATGCAGTCCTGGCTCTGGCACAGAAGAGGATAAGGAAAGCATGGACACTCTGTCTGTCAAGTCCCAGAAGCCCTGACAAGCCCTCCCCAAATCCCAAAGGAGGGAAGGAGGGTGTCCCAAAGAGACCAGTGCTCAGGACAGCTTGCCATGGCAAGGGCTGAGCAAAGCTCGCCTCTGGATAACCCACTGCCATGGGGAATATGGGGACAGCCCTGCCCTCTTTGCAGGATGCCTTGGCTGATGGGACAGAGTGACTCCTTGGCATGTTCACTGTGCCACCGGCTACGCTGCCTCTTGTCCTGGACTGCTGTTAGTGTGTGGAAGCCTTCTCCACCCCTGCTGCTGTGTCCCTGTGTGCTCAGCCCTCTCTCGGCCTGACTAGCCCACTTCTGGCCCAGTACATCCCCTCTACCTGTTTTGGCCAGGAAAGGAGGGATCTGGCCTCATGGGGTGGCTGGGGATGGACACCAAGTGCCCTCAGGCTGGCTAGCTGGCTCCTGTTAGGCTGGGGTCAGGCTTAGGACAGTTCTCCCCATATCCCAAATCCCAGCAGATTCCACTGTTCCCCTTGGGGCCGGGAGGTTTGGCTCCATATGGGCCCCTCAGCAGTGACCAGAGCTCTGGGCTGTGATACCTGGGCCCAGATGATTTCTGCCAGCTCCTTGCGGTTCTGGACCACAGCCCAGATGAGCAGGTCCCGGATGGGGTCCATGGTGAAGGTGACTCGGCCAGCAGAGCGCTTGTAGAGGGACCGGAGACTCGAGCCCTGCACCTGCAAGGTGTGTGGTGCTCAGACCTGCTCCCTCAGCACAAAGCCACTCCAACCCTGGGCACCACCTCCACCACCCACAGAAAGGACTTTGCCCAGACAGAGGGGTGGCCAAGACTGCACTCATCCTGGGAATTTCACTTTTTCTAGGGCTGGGATCATGTGGAGCTGAGCACCACCCCCCACCGTGTCCTACCCACCAGCATCACACCTCCACGCAGAGCTATAGCTGCGGGAAGGTGGGAGTCGCACCTGGAATGCAGGGCAATGACGTGGGCAGGGCTTTAAGGCACACTTAGTAGGATTATTGAGCAGACAAGAGGACAGAAACCCAGCTGCAACCCCCTGGACAGCTCCCCTGAGCCGTTGCCCCCTCCCCGCTGCACCCCTGCCGCCGGGTAAGCTGGAGGTGCTTACGTTCAGCTTGATGTGGGGGACAGGGATGGAGAGCCGGGGCCGCTCCGTCTGCTTGGGCTTGGGGTAGAGAGGCTGTGTGGAGCAGCCCAGCAGCTCCCGCAGCACCTGGGAGACGTGGTGCATCTGGAGCCTTGGCATTTTGGAGCCGGCTGTGTGCTCTCTCTCCTCCAGCAGCACCTTCTGCAGCTTGCTGTGGAACAGGCAGGACGGTGCCAGGTTGTCGTAGAGGTAAACCAGGGTGTCCCAGGTGACAAACTCCTTGAGACGCACTCCCTGCTCCAGGAACAGCTTCACAAACTCTGGCTTGTTGGAAATCAGGGCGGCTGCCATCACAGGGTGGAGATCTGAGGGCTGACAGGCCAGAGGCAGAGGTGAGAGGCTCCATGGTCTCAGAGCAGGACCCTCCCCTGCTCCTCTTGGGGGGTAGATTTTATCCCTGAGCACATGAGGAGTCTCTGGATGTGAAAGAGCATCTGGGATGCACTAAAACTCATGGGACATTCCCAGGGGGTTAGAAGAGGGCACTCTTGTCTGGCAGTGGAGCCCTCTGCCCCCTTGGCTGCTGGGCAGAGGGATGGGTAGGGTAGAGACCACCTATCCCAAATTTATGAATATCACACAAACACAGGATGATTTGGGTTGGAAGCTCATCTCGTTCCAATCCCCTGCCAGGGGAGGGGACACCTTGAAGGTGCCCAGGTTGCCAGCCTGACCTCCAGCTTTTCCAAGGATGGGGCACATATCCTCAAATGCTTCACTTTTGGGTTCCTAGTTCCCACCAGCCCTTCCCAGTCCTATCAAAGGTATGTGAGCTGGGGAAACCCAAACTGTTGACTGAAATAGGAAAATCCCTTCCCAGTCCCATAGCCCCATCAGAAAGGACAGACAACCCTGCTCAGCCTCGACTTCCCAACAGCAGGATCAGGCATGGGATGGCAGAGCTGGCCACTGTTCCACTAGGTATGAGCAGGGAAGAGGGTGAGATGAGTTTAGAGAAAAATTGCAATTTGAGCAATTGATTCGAGTGACCACAGGGCAAAGCTGTCAAGAGGTATTTTAGGTTCTGAGTGGGTCTTTAAAAACACTGGTTTTGAACAAAATACCAATTGTCTTTGTGTGTGCTTAGCTCTTCTTTGGGTCTTTGAGAGCATTTTTGAAGAACCACCCCAGTTAATGCGCCGGGAGTTCAGGGTCCAAGAGAAATCCCTTTAAAACTCTCCCTGGGCACGGCCAAGGTGAGAAGTGCCCTCCATACCCACAGGCCCTACAAGCTGTAAGTCTGACCAGACGAGCAGTGCAGGTACAGCCTTACCTTCCAGTCATGGTCATCTGTGAAGATCTCACTTCGGGCAATGTCCACCCTGTTCCAGGCCACAGCCAGCTTCAGCTGGTGGTCCCAGTTCTCACGACCAAAGTGGTCCTGGTTTCGGGATGCTGCCATGCAAAGTGCATGTGTTACAACACAGGATGGTCTCCCACAGCATGTGGAAGCCTCCTTGGAGGTGTGGCCCTTTGGATAATCATCTCTCCCCGGTAACAAGGTTTGGGCATTTCTTTGGTGACCCCATAAGTCAAGTAGTGGTAGGAGGTGACTTGACCCTCATCCTGTTCACCTTGCCCCATCCTCCCAGGAAAACCCTCATCCCCTGCTGTGGAGGCAGATAAACTCACCAGGCCCCTGCTGTAGAGGGAAGCCTGCTGAGATAAGAATATTGCATAACCTCTCTGCAGGCATCCTCTTGGAAGAAGCAAGATTCCTTGGTGAGGATGAGAGAAACCAGACCCACGATCCTCCAGGAAACCCTGTGTAGATCCTTTGTAACCCATCGGCTTCTACCCTCTCACACCCACCCCTTGTACCCCTGTAAGAACCCCTGTATCTGCCCCTAGAGGAGCCTCGTCCCTAGCCCTCCCTTCGCAGGATGCTGGACAAATAAAGCCACCTCTGTGGAATCGCTATACGAGGCTCCTCATCTCTCTCTCCCCCTGGTCCAACCTCGCAGAACAAGAGCTGAAATCACTGTCCTAGCTGAATCACTAAAGAGCTGACAGCCTGCTGATACAGATTTGTTCTCTGTGGAGGTATCCTGGCAGCTGAGGGACGCTGAAGATCCCTGGAAAGCTGTCTCTTGCGAGATGGCCTCTCTGGGACAGTCACAGCGTCCTGGGTCTGAGCCACAGACCCCAGCCCAGCCACTACACCTCACCTTTGAAGAGGGCCTGGAGGATGGCCACATCCACGTCCTGCTGGCCATATTTGCCCTCTCTGAAGATGGTCAGGAGCTGCCGACTCCGCACTATGTCTTGGATCTACAAGGAGAGCAGTAGGCAAGCAATGAGCAGCAGCAGCAGCTCCTCCCTGCTGCTTCCCACAGGTCCCTGCACTGAGCAGGGCAATTCCTCACTCCCCTCCATCCCTGCAGAACCCCTGTGCTGTGTCCTCCTCGTGACATGGGGTGGTCACAAACACTCCCTCTCTGCCCAAAGGGAGCAGGCAGTGGAGGAGCAGAGCTTGAGCCCTTAGGGGGCCCAACCAGGACCACGATGAGGATGGCTGGGGGCAGATGAGCCTTAAACTTCCCACTGGGAACCTTGCTGCTCATAGGCCAGGACCCCTGGGACCCCTTGGGTCTCCCGAAGCTCAGAGGAGCCTGCAAGGGACTCACCTTCTTGGTCCACTCCACCAGTTTGCTCTCAGTGAAGAGCTCGTAGGTGTCGTGGAAGAGGACACTCAGTTTCTTCTGGATCAAGGCGATGGTTATCTTGGCCACGGGCAGGTTGGCCACCTGCGCGATGACATCGGCCACACGGCCAGACCCTTCCACAATCACACAGGGGGTCCCGTTGGTGATGGCGTTGTAGATGGTCTGCAACAGAGCAGGGAGGCTGGTCCTGATCCCACCCAGACACCAGCAGTCCCTCTCTGAGCCTGGGTCCCCAGTGCTGCTCCCAGTGCTCCTGTCAGTGTGGCACCACTAAGAGCAGCTGTCCCTCCTCCACCCCCTCCTCAGCTTGCCACAAGCAGGTCCTTACATCAAGGGTCCCAGGCCCTCCTTCCAGCACCACGCACACGATGGGGATCTTGATGGCAACGCCTGTGGGGAAGCAAATCCAGGGTCACCTTCCCATAGGGCCGATCCCCCCCATAAGGTCTCCTCTGAGTGATGGAGTGCAAAAGACAAGGTGGGAATGCTGTCCCTGACGTGTCAGGCTTCAGGAGAGGGGAGGAAAACCATGCCCGGTGATTGTGTGGCATGTCAGGTCAGACATGTGGTGGGATTTTGGGGAGTGTTCTGTGCAGGGCCAGGAGCTGGACTTGAGGATCCTTATGGGTTTCTTCCAGCTCAGGGATTCTGTGAGCACACATGTGCATGTGTTATAAGAGGAGAGCATTTGCACAGTGAGAAGATGAAGCCTGGAAGCTCCCTTGGGACCTGGCCCTTTGGGAGAAATGACTCTCCCTGATCAGCTCAGCATCACAAGGTTTGGGGACTCCTTTAAGTGATCCCATAAGTCTGGCAGAGAAAGGTTCTTTGATCTGTGTCGCTGAGGAACCAGGTTCCACATTTATCATGGCAATCCTCTCAGAGCCTGTGCCTGGATCCTCTGGGGAAGCCTCAGCCTCTTGCTGGAGCCCAGGAATGACACCATTCCAGGGGGATGGCCCATCCCTGCCTCAGGCTGGGCCGTCTGTTGTCGTTACCTCCTTTCACCTTGGTCTGCTCTGAAATGAACTTCTCCAGCCTGGTCCTCAGGGGTATTTCCACCCCGTACCTCCCGTGGGTGCCATCATCCACCAGGATGAAGTGGGAATGGTTGTTGTCCAGGCATGACAGGCTGCCTTGGTTCTCCTCATCCAGCACATACTCAGCAGGAAAGCCCCCCTGTAAGGTGCAGGAGGAGACACTCTGAGAGAAGCCAGGCAGAGGAGCACCAGATAGCCAAAGCAACCAGCACGTGGGGACAGGAATGGGTCAGCATGTGGGGACAGGAGTGGGTCAGCACGTGGGGACAGTCTGGCCAAACAATCCCCGTGCCCCAACAGTGCTCACGTCAGCCTTTCCCCGTGCTCCACTGGCCCTCACACCCACAAGAGTCCTCCCAGGAGAAGCACAGAACCTACTCAAGGCACTGGGTAGGGTGGAGGGGCTTCTCAGCAAATACTACCATGGGACCATCCCTGGAAGAGTTCAAGGCCAGGCTGGATGGCTCTTGGAGCAGCCTGGACAAAGTTCCCTGCCCATGGCAGGGGGTGGAACAAGGCAAGCCTTAAGGTTCCTCCCAACCCAAACCCTCCTAAAGTTCTGTGACCATCACTTCTGATACGGCTGAATTCTCCAGGCCTACCAGCCACGGTGACATCTAGAAGCACCTGTTCCCAACACAGTCCTTGGCAGGATTTCCCCGGCAGCCCATAGGCAAAGCGATGCCCTCTCCGCCCTGCCCGGCTCACCATGGGGCAGACGAGGCTGTCCCGGTTGTACACAGTCCCCCAGGTGGCAATGCCGATGGTGACAATGTCGCCCTCCTTGTGGCTGCAGCTCAGCACGAAGTCTCGCACTGCCTCTCCCACCTGTTTCATCACGCCAGCGTGGGACCCCCCTGTGATGATCCAGGCTCCTGGGGGGTCACAGAGGGGTGTGGGAAGGGAGAGGCTCTGCCCACAGTGATCTCCCAGCCTCCCCCATATGGCTGTGGGTCCTTGGGGATGCTCCAGCCCCCAGAAGATGTCTCTTCCCTGCCCCGGCAGCACAGGCAATGCCTTCTTCAGCACCTCTCTGAGTCCAGCTCCTTCTGAGCCTCTTTGCAGTGGCTGAGCAGGAGCAGGCCATCCCCGGTGATCACGGTCCAGGTAGGGACCTACAGGTCTTCTAAAACAACCCAGCATCACCAGAACAGCCCAACTTACTGAACCTGGTACGGCCAGGTACAATCGCAGGGAAACCCTCTGCTTCCAGACAACCTTTAAAAGTCCCTTTCAACCCAAACTATTCTATGATTCTGTGATTTTATTACTCTGTGGTCTTTTACCTGTCGTCTGGGCCACCTTGACCAGCCCTTGCCGGAAGATGTTCTTCAGCCTTGGCTTCATGACAAAGTTTTTGGCTCCCCCAGTGACTGAGATGAGCAGGTTGGGTGCATCGAGGCCCCAGTGCTGTGTCATGAGGTGGTAGATGACCCGTGGAGGGGTATCCGAGGAGACACGCACATACTGCAAAAAGAGGGATCATAGACACATTTTGGGTATAAACGACGGGATGAGGGTGACAGGACACCTTCACCACAATTCCTCCTGTCCCACCAAAGAACCAGAGGCTTCTCAACACCATTCTGCAGCAGAGTCATGCTGCTGCTGGTCCAGGTCCTCATCGATGATCCTATTCCCATTTTCTTCCCTGGGAACAAACCTTCCCCAGACAAAGCTAAGGATGAGGACAGGCGACAGCCGCTCCTTGAATCATGAGTCTTGTGGTTTCAGAAAGGGTCTAAGGCTGAGAGGAGGGGTCCTGTCTCAACCCCACTGCTGCCTTTGGGGCAATTCCACCCTTTACCAACCTCCTCTCATTCAGGAGGGAAATACTCCCGTGCCATCTGCCATGGCAGGACCCAAACACTGGCTCCCCACACGCCCCCAGATGGGACAAACGGATCACCTTCCCTGTCTTCTGTCCCAGCCCTGTGAAGCGGATATCACCGAAGGCATCCGTTGGCATTTCCTGGATGTGCCTGCTGGGATCCCATTCCTTCCCCAGGAAGATGGGAGGTTTGGCAGCATCGTCCAGATGCTGTTCCCTGAGATAGCCGCACTCGCAAACGATCCTCCTGAAACACACACCAACACCTCTGCTGAGAACAGCTGAAACCCCAAAGGCAAAGCCCAACCTCAGCCTGGGCAGGAGGTGCTGTTCTCCACAGGAACAACACAGGCGCCCACATCTCCCACCCAGCTGCTCCTCCAGCTCAGAACTTGTGCAGAAACAAGGGCACTGTTTGGGGGGAGATTAAGGAAAAAAGTTCCCTTGGTAGTGATGCCTTAAATGGCTACCTAGAGACAGAGACTAGACAGGAATAAAGGAATAAAAGAGGGATTTATTTGAAAGGCCTTCAGAGGTCACACTCTGGGCTCCAGAGGCTCCTGCCTCAGTGCATCCCAAAATGGACAATGACAGCTCACGAGTTCTTCACACTTTGATATCAGCATCAATTCACCAAGCAGAACCTAGTCAATGATGGAATTTGCCCAAGCTTGCTCCCCTCTCCCCAAGATGAAGGTTTGCAGTTGTTGGGCCCAGGAGGGTCTGGGTGTCTTTGGAGAGCGAGCTGGAGAGGCTTTGTTATGTCAGTGTGAGCATGAGAGAACAACACTAAACGAGCTCCAGGGAACTGCAGAGTTACACTGGGCACTGCAGGATTGGAAAAATATCAAAGTTAAAACCTAAGGCATCAGTAGAGATTTAGGACAGAAATATTTAGGATGGAAATGACTGCCTGCAAAAACAGTGGAAAGGTTTTTCTCTGGGACACAGAATCTCAGCCATGAGATGACTCACCACATGGTGAAGAACCAGTTAAAAGAGGGGTTTTAAACCCCTGTGACAGAAAGATGGGATTTTCTGGTGCTGGAGCTTCATCACCAACCCTCTCTTCTGCTCTTCTAGCAGGATAGTGAAGGAGGAACTGTCTCACTTACCCAGAATCTGATGTCTGGGAGCTTTCCACAAAATAGGTACATTCCTTCTTCCGGATGTTTTCAGGAATCCAGGAGATGAGATTTTCCTGATGGAGCAAGAAAAGCAGCAAGGGGTCAGGGTTTCTGGAAAGAGCCAGAAGTTCTTCCAGGGGCCAGACACTATGGTGATGGGAGTACATTGGGGTGCTTCTCTGGGTGCAAAAGATGAAAGTTCCATCGCTGTCTGCAAGGACAAAGCCAGATGTACTCCAAGGAGAGAGGATATGAGTGCTGGCCATGTTTGGAGACGTTTGGAGGTTTTCTCTCTGTCCCTAAAACTAACCTGATCAATTATTAGTGCTCCTGTTAGTGAGCCACTCATTAACACAATTTCATGTCTGTGCCCAACCATCCCCTCTGCCAGCAGCTCCCAAACTTGCCTTTTCATTGCTGCCCGTGGGGAAATGTGCCTTCCGCCTGCTCTTCGAGACGCTGCTGCTGCTCTGCTGCAGGTTGGGGACCACCTCGAAGTCGCTCATCTTCCTGGGGTGTGTGGCAGGGTCATCTCCTCTCTCGGGGCACACCTTGTTCAGTTCGGAGGGGAGCACCTTGGCGCACCGACCACGCGCCGACATGGCTCCTGTGTCTTGTGCTTCTCAGCCTCCTCTCTCCTGTTCCTAGGCTGGGGCGTCCTGAACATCCCCATCCTGAGGGTAGCAGAAGAGAATCAGAGGATCCCAGGACGATTTGGATTGGGAAGGGCCTTAAAGTTCATCTCACTCCACCTCCTGCCATGGGCAGGGACACCTTCCCTCAGACCGAGTTGCTCCAAGCCCTATCCAGCCTGGCCATCAAAGGAAAGGGATGCCCACAAACTAAGTGCACTGAGGTGCCCCATCCATCATTCCCTGGGTGGAGATTGATCCGTGGGAAACTCGCCATCCCCTCAGGCCACAGTCCTGACACAGGGGCCACGTGTGTGGTGACCAGCCTTGGCATGCACCACACTTCTCCAGAGAAGCCCATCCATGTCCCCAAAGTGTCCCCACCACTTTTCAGCCTGCCAGCCTGTAGCTCTCCTCACCTGCTCTCCACTGCAGGCAGCTGGGATATTTCTGGCAGCAGGGAGAGCAGAAACTAGGTCTCTCGTGTGAGCAGCCTGAGCGTGGCCCTGCATGGAAAATCTGGGAATATGGACAAGCTGGCTGCAGAGATTGGCTGCTCCTCTGTGGAGGGGTTCTGTGTCCCCTGTAAAGGTGCTCTGAAAGCTCCAAGAGGCACATGGGCTTGCTGCAAGTAGGAGCTGCAAACTCCTGAACCCCCCTGAACCACTCACAGCCCTCTTTGCTGAGATGGGAGAGCTGCTGGAGCAAAGGCGGAAATGCTCCTGGGTGTCTCTGGAGCCCGAAGGGGGATGGTGTCCTTTCAGGAGAGCTGGGATTAGGTAATGGAGGAAGCACCAGACTCAGGTGATGCTCTGGTCAAGCTGTAGGGTCTATGTTTAAGGAGTATTTTGTCTGCTTTCTTCAAGCCAAATTCTGCATTTCACCCAGGGGTGGGGAGCCCTTGTGGGGACAAGGAGTGCTGATGCAAAATCACGGAGCAGCAAGGAAAAGCTATTTTATCAGCCTCCCTCCAGGGATCTACACAGCCCCACTGACCTTGGGTGGCAGATTTTGGCAGACTGGCTTTCTGCATCAGCACAACCCCCAGCAGATCTGATTTTTGGAGCAAGAGCAATTGAAATAAGGTCAAATGCACCTTTAATTCCTGTGCGTGGCCCCACAAGGCAGACAGGCTCATGGGGGCTTGGGGAATGGCCACAAGCAGCTCATAAGCCCATGCAGGAAGGGCTCCCACCCCAGGTCCTCCAACACCTGGAATACCTGTCCTTAAGGGCTCGGGGACAAGGACAGAGTCTCTCCCGCGGCACACACTGCCTGCCTCCCCGAGTGTGAGAGGGTCAAGTCGTCCCTCGGTCGCACGGGGTGCTCACAGCACCCACCAGGACGGGGTGCAAGGCTGAATCCTGCCTGTGAAGCTGCCCACCCCGCTGCCCCTCCGCCAGCACGACCTCAGCCGGGCTGCCCGTACCTTCCCCGCAGCATCCTCCGGCCGCATCACCGGCTCCTCCGCTCCATGCCTGCCAGGGGGATTCAGCCCCGCGTCCCTCTCGTTCGGCGGCTCATTTTGTCACCGGAGAGCCAGGCGATGAGCGGAGAATAGGGCAGAGCTGCCTGCAGAGAGGAGGAGGTGGCAGTCGGCTGGCAGCCTCCCAGCAAATCAGGCTGCAGAAGCGATCCCTGCCGAGGAGCCGCAGAGCCCAGTCCCGAGTTTGCTGGAGTGGCTGAGTCACTCTCGCACTGCCCGCAGTCCGTCAGCCCCACGGGGGGAAAGACACCCGAACCCCTCCGGGCAGGGGCTGCTCGGGGCTGGGTGCTGCCGGCAAGGAGAGGCAGCCCAGCCGCACTGATGGAGGTCCAGGTGTGCAGCGAGCTTGGCAAATGGGATGAAAAATCTCTTCCCTGACTGCCAAGCATCCTTTTTATTACAATAGTATATTGACTTGATGCTATATTTATATATTAATTAAATGCTGTGACGTGAAGAAGCAGCGGAGTTTTATCGCAGACTTTGGTATTGTTTGTGCTGAAGCAAAACAAACAGCCCGGCCCTGGAGAGGACTTTGCTTTTCAGGGGCTTAGAGCGGTCCCTGAGGGATAAAGAACAGCTTTATCCCTGGAATGACCGAGGTAGCACAGCATCCCAGGCTCTGAGACCCTCCCAGCCTCGTCTGGTGTCACAGGTCAGTCACTGCAGCCAGAGGGACTCAAGGACACCTGGATCTATAGACAAGCAGAAACAGAGCAGTGCTGCCAAGTTTTACTGTGACTGGAGATCTGATGGTGTGGGTGTCAGTGCTCAGTCGAGTTGTGTTGTACCTGAGTGCTTGCTGGATGTAAGAACCTCATAAAAAAACATATCTGGGTGCCCTGACTTGGCTGGGACATCTCAGGCCCAGGAATAAATATTTACACTTGTAACTCCATGCTTTGCATCCCAACCTGGCACCTGGTTCAGCATGGGCCACATGTGAATTTTAATTGAGGAACTTTTTATTGAGGAATTTTTGTTTCATTCATGTCCCACCACAAGCAACAAAAGCCTTTTGGATGGTGCTTCCCACCTCCACATTCCAGGCGCTCTCCTCCTCCTGTTATCAGGGCTCTGTGCCCTAAATGAAATGGCTTCTCCAGTGGATTTGCAGCCACTTAACTTGCGTTTGCCACAACGTTCAGTTAACAAACCCAGCATCCATTTTCCTTGGGAAATGTGCTAAGCAGGAAAGCTGGGCCAGGACAGCAGCCAAGGCAGTGGATGCTGCAGCAGTGATTCGGCTGCTGTGGCTCAGCAGCAGCAGCACACCAGGGAGCCTGGGCAACTGCGGCTCTGGGCGAGCTGAGAGTCCCACAGCATCAGGTCCAGCCATCCCCATGGCTCTTGCTGGAGAAGAGAGTGGTGTCCAGAGAAGGGAACAGAGACGTGAAGGGTCTGGAGCACAAGGCTTACGAGGAATGGCTGAGGGAGCTGGGGGGCTTGGCCTGGAGAAAAGGAGGCTCAGGGAGGACCTTCTCACTGTCCACAACTCCCTGACAGGAGGGGGCAGCCAGGGGAAGGTCGGTCTCTGTTCCCAAGGAGCAAGGGACAGAGAGAGGTGTGATGAGAGAGAACAGCCTCAAGCTGCACCAGCGGAGGTTTAAGCTGGATATTAGGGAAAAATTCTTCACTTGAAAGGGTTGTCAAGCATTTGAATGGGCTGCTCAAGGCAGTGGTGGAGTCACCATTCCTGGAAGTGTTAAAAAAAATGTGTGGATGTGGCACTTGAGGACATGATTTAGTGGTGAACTCAGTGGAGGTGCTGGGTTGATGTTTGGACTTGATGATCTTAGAGGGCTTTTCCAACCTTGATGATTCCATAAATCGATGATTTTGTGATTTTCTGATGGTAAAACATTGTGAGGCAGTGCTGGGAGACAAGTGGGAAGAGAAATGCTGCTGGATCTCAAACACAGCCATGCCCTTCAGGTTTGGGGTGAAGTTCTGTGCCCCCTTCCTGCTGCACTGAGCTCAGGTGCTGGGGAGAGGCACCAAACCAACAAGCAGGGTCAAAATGCAACCCCAGCGGTGCCCTCACCTCCCTCAGCCCATTTTCCAGCCCAAGGGCGTGAGCTAGCACAGACCATCCATGAGATGAGTTCCACTGCTTTCCCTGAACCAGAGCAAACAGCTGAGCCACTTCGCTGGGAGAACAGATGCCACTAATAAGGCAGTAAATAAATCCATGTGCAACGCTTTACAGTCGGGTTGTAATTACCTCTGCACTGCCAAAAGAGCCGACGCCAGAGCTGCACATTAATGACACATTAATGGGAGCGCTCATCCGCTCTCGGCTGGCTGGCTCCCCAGAGACCAGGGCTTTTATTTCATTTTTGCACATGCCAAAACCACCATGGTCCGGTGGGACTCGCCTGGAGCCAGCACTGGGGTGGTTCCCACTGCTCCTCCTAAAAACCCAGCTGAAAAGCAGCAAGGCTGAGAGCAATTCCCAGCAAGTTAACATCCATTTGCAACAGTGGGAGGATGGAAGAGGGAGCACGGAGGAGTCTGGCTGCGCTCCGGGGGCTGTCCCTGCACACACGTCCCATGTCCCAGGTCACATTCAGCCACACTGATGTTTGTATTCCAGGATGCTTTTGTGCCTGCACACATGTCCCATGGCCCAGGTCACATTCAGCCACACTGATGTTTGTATTCCAGGATGCTTTTTCCTGCCAAAGAGCAGCAAACCTCCTGCCAGCGCTGCAGAGCCTCCACTGGGATCAGCCTCTTGCTCCAAGTATCTCTCACCCGTGACCCCTCTCCGGAGCTCGACCCTGCCAGAAGCCATCATGGAGCTGCCTTGGCAGCGCTGTGGGTGCTGCAGGCTGTCCTGTGTCCCCAAGGAGGAACCTTGCTGCAGAGCACGGACTGTGCCCCTCTCCTCAGGGAGGGGAAGGCAGTCCCTCTCCTCAGGGAGGGGAAGGCATTCCAATGCCCTGGCAATGTCCCTCCTGCCTCCTTCCCCCGTGCCCCAAAGACATCCTTTGGACCCCCGTCTCCAAGCAGTCCCTGTGAAGGGGACCTCCTTCCAAGGGATCTGTTACAGACAGCCTGGGGCCTCCCACAGGAGGGTGCTGCTCAGGGGGAACCGCTGGGAAGAGCCAAAGAGCCACCTCCCGCTTGCCAGCATTTTCCCACCTACACCTCCACGATATCTCCATTGTCTCCAGGGCAGGAGGCACCGTGAGGCCGTGGTCAACCCAAGCAGCCTCCCCCCGTGCTCGGCTGCCCTGGATGGGGCAGACACAGCCCCCAACACTCTTGACACCGATGTTTGGGGGCTCTTCCTGGGAAACAAGGTCTGCCAAGGCAGCAGGGAGAGCTGGGCAGAAGTTCAGCCCCAATGCCAAGAGCTCTGCAGCCACCTGAGTCATGGAAGGGGATGGAGCAGAGTGGCAGTAAGGGCCTGGCACCCTTTGGGACACCACATAGCTCCTGGGGGTGCTCCAGAATGGGGAAGGGCTCTGGGCTGCTTCAGAGGAGACCCCCTGAATTGGTCTGTCCTGGCTGGGGCCACTTCTCCCACAGGCAGTGCCCTTCAGCTGGTGGCTGTGCCAGGGATGCCTCCTCCAGCCCAGAGAGCCTCCCCAGTACCACAGAGCTATTGTGGGGCCAGGAGAGGAGAGGAGGGTCTGCCGCAACCTCCATCTCAGTCTCTATCCTTGCCCTGGCCCTCAGGAAGAGCAGACACTTCTCCCTTTGGAATCTGCTGAGAGTTCCAGGGGACTCTCCCTTTCCTTTTCTCTTTCTGGGCTGCATCCCTGCAGGAATAAGCAGAGCAGCACACAAGTCAACCAGTAACGGCCCCTCTCTTCCACTTTAAAAACAACCCCATTCATCCCTCTCCACCAGTTCTGCAGCCATAT
>VZRF01008314.1:38696-58678 GCA_013396875.1 Vireo altiloquus | reverse complement strand
CCAGGGGGTGCCCCAACAGTGAATAGCTTTGGATTTGGGACCAAAATGTCATTGCATTCTACTAAAAATCACAGTGCGAATTTCATTCTGGCCCAGACAAAGATGCAGTCTAAATACTTTGTAATTATGTGACTTCCAACCTTGTTCAGAACCCGCAAAATTAATGGGCCTTTTGGCATCCATACCGTGGTCATTAGATTGAGTTTTGAGTGTTCTGGTAAAGCTCCAGCTAACATGGGAGTTGCAAACTGTCCCTGATCATCTTACCATTTTCTTAACCTGTTAAATACTCTATCTGGCTCAAAAAGTGACTGAAATCTCTAATTCAGATCTTATGACCATGACAGAGAATAAAATTTATTGTGTGCTTTCATATTTGAAGGATTGATGCTTTTTTTGTTTGGTTTTGGGGACATTTTTCTGATGTGAAACATTACCAATAATTCTGGTATGGGAATTTCCCTCTTTTACTTAAAACATAAGACAGTAATTTCAAACTTGGATGATGGAGAAGAGAGTTTCTTTTATCTTATAATGTTTGTAAGCCAGTGTTTTTTTAAGCTAGCAATTCAGCTCTGGAATTAGAGCTCTAAATTCATTATGTATGAATTTACATAATGGTGGTGTAAATTATGCATATGCTTCAATAGATGGCACAATTATAAATAGGAATAAAGAAGTCAAAAGCTGTTTGGGGAATGTCAGAATTTTAATATTCTATCCACTATACTCCTGAGTTAGACCTAATACCTCCCTGGGTTGAATTATTTCCTTCAATTTGTAATGGCTTGATTTCATTTCTAGTTATTAGAAGACACATTTTATATTTCATAGAAACGGTAGAGAGGCACAAAGCATTACTACAGGGATTGAAGAATGATAGAATAAATAGTGGTCACCTTTGTCCAAAATGCAGAAACAGAAGCTACATTTAGGGAAACAAATATCTAAAAGTGAAGGCAAACAAATCACATTTGTTGCTTTCTCTAATGTGCAGAGAAGCAGCAGCCTGAAGGCTCTTGCCCTCCATGCCCTATCCCAGACAAGACTGAGATCTGTGTTGTGCTGTTTCACAGAGGTTTTTCACAACCTCTGTGGCTCTAACGCTCCCTTAAAGCTGGGCCAGGTAAGACCAACCATTGCTTGAAACCATGCCTGAATTAGAAAAATTTGAGAGGAAAGCATTTTTACAAAGTCTTTGTCAGTATTCTAGATTAAATATATACACACTTTTGAAAGGTCAGTGGTCATTCTAATCACTGTTTCTTTTCTTTCTGTGTTTTTGTGGCTGAGTGTTATTGCATGTATGAATCTTTCAAGACAAAGCTTAAAATGTTGCTGAAGAAAGGGAAGCAATTCCAATCCTACTCAGTGAAGCGTCTATTTATTGAAAAGAAGATTCCTCAACTAACTAGACAGCTATGAATCCTTGAGAAAAGGTGGATACAAAACAGAAAGACAGACTATATCCTTGTGTGTGTTTTAAACACTTGTTGCAGGTATGTTCTCACATGTTGATTACATTTTACAGGTTACTTAGGAGAGCAAGTAAACAGAAAGAGAGGGCCACTAAGACTGGGACATTCACAGGGAAAGAATTGGATTTCTTCTAGCAGATGGGAAGTTAAATCCCATAATATTAAGCAGAATCAGAGCCTTCTTATCTCAGAAAACAGACACTAAACACATATTTGTTTTTTAAAAACAGTGCCAAATAGAAGTTCAGAGAATTCAAAACTACATTTAAAAACTAAGGATGCCCAAGAGAAGATATGACACAGCAATTCCTGTTTCTGATTGTTACAAAATGTCACCAAGTAATCAAGTGTTCTTGTGTTGTATCTATTGGAATGGAGAACGCACTTATGTGAACTGCCAAATAATCACAAAATGATGGAGAGCAATTCAGGTTAACTGAATGCAGTTGGTATCAAATTTAAGTGCAGTCCAAAAGCCCAACCATCTGTCATAATGCTTTGACCTGAAAAAAAATTATATTAAATTGTGAATAGCTTTTAAAAGAACAGCAACAACAAGAACAAAAAAGCCAAATTGAGGTCAAGAACCTTAGACCCTACAATTCAGTGTTTTCAGTATAGCTTTGGATCACAATTTAAATCTGTATTTTTCAGATTTAACCCATCTGAAAACTTTTTCTAATTTTTCCCTTTTACTTGCAGAGTAAAAGATAGATAATTTGTTCTTATGAAAAGCCTAAAAAGTTTTGTTTATGAAGCCTTTCCCTAAGTCATGATCCACACTGCTCAAACCAGAGAGAATATGAAATTTCTAGATTTGTCTTATCCAAATTCTGACATACACTGATTTCCCTCTGACACATACTTTGTAGATATTTTCATCTGAAGCTGCTAAGGACTTCCAAGATAATATTTTCACAGAAATTTGCAAATAGACTCTTAGAGATACTTAACAGCTATGACATTTGAGAAAGAAATTACCTGTAGAATGTATGAAATATTTTCTACTATTCTGTGCCCTGGTATTTATTTCTGTTTTCTGAAAGTGTTGAAACTAGGCACTTCACTTTCTGGTAAGTATGGTGGTTTGCAGTTTAGTAATTACGCTTGTCTCATAAAAATACAACAGGAAGAACAGAGAGTTGCTTAGGGGGTCTTGCTCCAGAATGAAGCTTTTTTCTCAGTGTTAATTAGGGTAAGAAGCAATTACAGGGATATGCATTTCTCTTACAAGGACTGCCACTAAAACCCTTTTTGAAAACCTTTTATAACCAAGTAGACATAAAGAATTCATTGTTATGTTTCTTAACCTGCAGGTCACTACATTTAATTTAGTTTATTGCATTGAATACAGTGGATTACAATCAACACTTCTATAGTAACAAATTGCATAGTCTTAAAAAATGTAACCAGAACATTCACCTGCTGCAGCAATATTCATTGAATTTTACTGAATTTATGAAATCCATAAAGGAGCTAAAAGCTCCCTTCCAAGTGTTTTTACTTACATATTTTCCTTTTGTTATAAAAACCGGAAAATCAGAAAAGGCATTTCTCTCACCAGATGAGAGCTCCTGACACTCTTAAGGCTTTTCTTGGAGACCACAAGCCACCAAAATTCAAGCAGATAATTTCTTAAGTGCCACTAGGGGAATATCTGAGTAGGAAATACAGAACAAAGCTAAGCATGTAGTGGAGAATTCTCTTATTATATCACAGAAACATTCAACACCATATACTGTAGGTATCAAACATAGAGACAATGAAGAAAATGTTCTGCAGTATATTACAGCAAAATGGTCCCTTCTGAGGAACAGTGGGCTCACAACTACATATTTTTTACTTACTGAAGGAATCGGAAAGACAAAAGTAATCCCTAAGGCAAGCTAAAGCCACTTTTATCTTGCCTAAGCAGGATCGAAAGCAGATCAGATTCAAATGCTTAGGTCAGGCAAAAGCCATAATAAGAACAAAGCTTTCACTCTCCAGATTCTTTCCTATTATCCAGTAGAGTTAGAAGATATCTCAAGAACCTGTCAGTTTTTTGGAACACAAACACCACAGACACATGTAGTACATATCAAATCTCCATGATGCATAGCAAATATCCTTGGGTTACAGGAGCTACACAATGGCAAAATATAGTTAAGTGGTTTGATCCTTAGGTTGTTAACTCTTTTAACACCTGGACCTTGAGAGAGCAACTCAGCACATGGTGGGTTTCAGTAGAACAAAGCACATTGTTTTGTTTCCATCTGTCCTGCTTACCAGCTCCAGAGTAAAGTGTGGGGAGCAAGGGTTCTACCTGCTCTGCCCAAACTTACTGCTTTTCCTCTCTGTACGAGCAGCCTTACGTACAGGCACAAGCAATGAAGGAGATCTGCCTGTCACAAAGAACTGGTGTTATAAATTTACCTACTCTTTTGTCTATACTGTTTGAGTATAATGACCAACAATGCTTTGAATTATAAACTTTTTTTTCCATTTCTAAGATTTTGACATCTTTCCATTATTTAAATATCACATAAAACCTTTATTTTAAATGGAAAGCAACAGGAAGAATTTGGGGGGGAACATAAAACAACAAAAAAAACCCTAAAAAACCCAGAACATTATTAAAAAGCATAGGTTTTGCATAAAAGCATATTTGGGAAGTTTGAAAGTGACTATTGTGTGGCTTTACAGGAAAAGAAGAGTGCTATAGCTTGCACTGTTTATATAAAGATTTTCACAGAATCAAAGAATGGAGGAAACTAAGGAGCAGATGTAGAATACCATAAAACAGAAGTCTTAAAAGGGTATATGCAGGATGTTAAGTGAAGTAAGTGATCAAAGAAATCAGAAGGCCATCTACCACACTAACAGTATATTTGGTGATTTTGAATAATTAACTTTATTAGCTCCCTAGAAATGAAAGGATTACATGCAGAGCTGACTGCAGTTACCATATGTCGGGCAACCACCTACAGCGATGGTTGTTCACAACTTTCAAACGTTAAAAAGAGTACTGCAGGGAAATAAAATTTTATGGAATAATTCCATAAGCAGCATAGGATTGTAACTGAGCACCTGAGGATATCATTACATGGTCATGCAGGTTGCATCTGCAGTGAGTATGCAGGACACAGAGGTGGAATGGACCAGCGGAAAGCAATGGGAAGGGGCAGCTGAACCACTGTGCACCAGTACTGCAAAACCCATGGTTCAACTGCACAGAGGCATTGTGAGAACAGACAGAGAATCCCAGTCCTATCAAGAAACAGATCTGCTGACTTCAATGAAAAATCAGTTGCAGGGGTCTTGAGAAGAACAGATGAAATTAAAGATTAAATGTTCAAGAAAAATGTAAGGTTAACGGGGAAACCCAGGAAATCTGAATTGCATAAATAATGTGCTTTGACATGGAGCATGAGATAAAAACACTATACTGAAAGGTATGAAGGTTTAATTTTAAAAGAATTTTGATTTTTAATTTTTCATCATGCAGAGCAGTGATATTAATCCTTAGTTTTCCATCCTCTATGATATTTTTTCCAAGCATTTTCTAGCATCTCCACTTTTCCTATAACAGATAATTTCATCTACCATGCAACAAAAGGATGGCAGAAAGCTTAACTCTGAACTTTTTAACACTTAAAATATTATGATGCTGATGATTAGGTAGGTCTGATTGATTAGATGTTTATAAAATGTTGAACTATAAATATGCATAAAGAAATGAACAGATGCTAGTGTTGACAAGTAGTAACTCTCACATACAACATGAGATAAAAGAGTAAGTTCTGTAAAATTCCTGCTCTCTTCTCAGAAATACTAAGAGTATAAAGCAGAGAGAAAAAGATCTGTTAAGTAGGGTGTTCAGGGAAGTAAGGAAACTCATGGAGTATAAGATTTTCTGCTCCTACATCAGCATCTTAATATATCTCAGAGAATCACAGAATCGCAGAAAATATCAGTATCTAATACTCTAACATGAGTTCTTACTACCTCTGAAGAACAAGTCTGTACTGAATAACAACACGTAGTAACACAAAATATCTCATTCCTCCAGGAAAACAAACATCTAAATCTAATCTGTTAAGTAGGGTGTTCAGGGAAGTAAGGAAACTCATGGAGTATAAGATTTTCTGCTCCTACATCAGCATCTTAATATATCTCAGAGAATCACAGAATCGCAGAAAATATCAGTATCTAATACTCTAACATGAGTTCTTACTACCTCTGAAGAACAAGTCTGTACTGAATAACAACACGTAGTAACACAAAATATCTCATTCCTCCAGGAAAACAAACATCTAAATCTAATATCTGTTTCATTTGAAGCAGAATGTGGAAGGAATGGTGAGGGACTGAGGGGACGATGGAAGTCATTTGGGAACACTAACATTAGCTGTTCAGCAGGCCTAAAGTGTATTTCCTCTAAATAATGCTGAATAGACTTGCTTAGAAAAGAGACACAGATTTTGCATTTATTTTGATTTCTTAAAATATAATATACTTTATAGCATATAATTAATTTTTAAATACTAATTTAGAATTCTGACCAGTATTGAAGTAGTCCTTAAAGGAGGATTAAAAAAAGAAAGAGTATCTACAGACAGGCCTAGATTTTTCCTACACTGGCAATCCTAATGAGATTCCCTGCCCAAAAGTAAAATGACAAGAGAAAAATTTCAGTTTCTATGGTTGCACCATTAGTAATCTGGAAATAGCCTCCTTCCCACTGACTCCACTGGCATGTATCTTTGGTGTGACCAGGACCAGATCTTGGACATCTTTTACTCTTAGACTGACGACCTAAACAAATAAATGAAAAGGACTTTTAATTTATACCTCTGCATCTATTTGAACAGCTACTGGAACTGAGAAACCTCTGTGAGACAGAGGGGAAATAAAAGGGAATTCTCAGCTCCACACCATGGTGTCCCTGGAGAGACAGTCTTTTCTTCCAGTCTTGTTTTTAGTCCACCACCACTTATGTAGGTATTTAGGTCGTAATAAACTTGTATAAGTTGCCTCAACCTATATGTGCATATACATGTGAAGGGATTTTCCTTTGGATTTGTTTTTTTTTTGTTTGTGGGTTGGTTTTTTGCCCAGCAGTCTTTCCTGGTTCTCTGCCTTTCCTGCAAGGCACCAATCTTCCTCCTGTGTCTGAGCCGCAACCTACTGGTCAAAACTTTTGCACCCCAAGCATGCCCAGTCACCCCTAGCCTAAATTTTCCCCCTGTTCCAAGGTTTCAAGCAGTCAGGTGGAAGACAACAGGTAACTTTAACTTTCTACTGATCAGCTTCAGAGGAATTTAACACATGAACAACCTGAATGAAGATCATTGAGTGCAACCATTAATCCAGAACTGCAAAGTCCACCACTAAACCAGGTCCCTATGTGGCACATCTACACATCTTCTTAATATCTCCAGGGCTGGTTCCTCAATGTCTGCCCTAGACAGCCTCTCCCAATTTTTGACAACCCTTAGATGAACTCCAATATCTCTCTCAGAACCAGCCCAGAGGGCTTAGTCTGTGGTTCATTTTTTGCTGTCTGCTCTAGTCCACTACAGGAATCTGAATGAGAAAGATAGAAGAATGCTTCTGTGATGCTTTGTCCTGGCTGAGGTGCTCCATGTCAGCAGGAGTCCTCCAGAAGGAGGAGAGTTTTGCATGCCTTCTCAAGGCTGATGGAGCTGAGCTCCTCCAACCCAAGCTTGAAGAGCTCTAGCAAGAAGGGAACCACCAGCAGAAATGAGGCTTGTGGAGTTCTGAGAGATTTGAGTAAAACCCCTGAGGTAACAGAGAGAGATTTTTCTGAGCAGGACCTAGGAGAGGTTTCCTGAAACCTGAAGTCCATGGAAGCTGCAGGGTAAGAATTGGGGACCTGGCTAAGATTCACATTCAAGCTGACTGCTGTCAGATGGCAGATGGCAAAATTGTTTTCATATGCCCTTCTGTTTGTTTGGAAATGCACAGCAACACAAATGGGATTTCTCTAACTAAGAAGAATACTGAAAAAAATTTAGTGTATTTTCTAGATATTCTAAAGAGTCGAGGCCTTTTTTGTTCCTTTTAGGTACTGGAAGCTTGTGAGGTTTTTTTGCAATTAGTAAGGTCTCAGCCAAAAGATCATCTTTAGATTCATTTCTGAAGGCATAGTCCTGTCTGTAGGACAATATATTATGACTGTCTTGTTGATATCTGTAGGATTCTAATGGCAAAAACTATTCAGGCCATTAGCTCAATTAATTCCTGCAGATTTTGTCTAAACTCAGTGGCTTCATGTCTTCTTAGGTTTTGAAGAACTATAGAATGATCAAGTATATATATTAAAAAATTATCTCAAGTTATTAAACTAAATAGGCCTATTAAAAATTTTAGATGCAAGAATAATTCTAGTGAAAAATATCATTTTTTAAGCAAATACATGATATATCTTCTTTGTTGCTTTGTTGCCGGTAAGAATCTGATTTCAAATGAGGTCACTATTTTCACTAAACAAACAGAGGGACAATTACACCCACAGAGATATAAAGAGACATCTAGTTCTTAATCTTACCTTTATCTTCATCTAGTGAATAGGGAAAGACCCAATTTGTTGAGAGAGATAAGCAGGAGACAACCAGCCTGTGCAAAAAGACATCATTATCATCATTTAAGAAGATCAAACATGGTTTTGTAACTTAAGTAATTGTAACTGATTTTAAGTTACTTCAGTCTTATGAGTGGCTACCATACTAGCAAATAGTAAATTAGTTCTTTTTGTTTACTATGTCTTCAAACAACTCAGAGTCAATTGTTAGAAACCACAGTTCAGAACTGTTCCAATTTTGTGCACAGCTGAGCAGCATATTTCCTATGTACTTTGAAACAGGTTACCACTTCTGATCTCTGGAATCATTTTCATAATAAGCAAAATGTAATGCACTGTTACAGTAGTTAATGGTCCAGGTTTTAAGCTATCATTATATATGACTAAAATGCTTAATTAATGAATTTGCAATTAAAGATTAAAATAATGAGCACAGTAATTAGTAATGAATCTTTACCTACTTTGTTTGAGTTGAAGTAAGACTTCTACTGTTTGCAATGAATGTAACAGTCCAACTAAAATTGAATTAATTTATTATATTCCTTAAAGGGCTTCCAGGTTCATTATATGAATCAAGAATCAGAAAAGTCATACAACTTCAAAATGTTACTTTGAGAGCTGTATTGTAATAAGCAAAGAAAGTGAAGAAATATGGCTCTAAAATTCTGCCCATCAGTAAGCAAAAAAAAAAAAAAGTGATCAAGTTATTCTAAAATGTCAAAAAAATTGATACATAGTGATAAATTAGCCACTTTAGATAATATTCTTCAGCGTAGCACAAAATAAACTTAGTCTAAGACCTTCAACCCTTATGTTCTTGATCCTGCTTGAATCAGCATTACAAAAAATTTCTTGTGAAGATAATAAGGTGATGAGGTCTTTGCTGACTTAACTTATGATTCCATTTGAGATGATACACATATACATACAATTTCAGCAATAGAATATCAGTAAGCAAAAAAGTCTCTTTCTGAGAGACTGAGAAAGAAGGATAGCAGTGGGTTAACTCTTCTACTTTTTAATAAATCTCTGCCTTACAGATGAGAACAAAAGCAAAAAAAAGTAAAGGCAGCACAATATGCCACCCTGCAAAGCTGATAGATCAAGACAAAAAAACATATTAGCTTTCAAACAGATGCACACTTCTACAACCCTAGAACATACAGCATGGAATAACATTCAGTCAAGGAAGTTTGTCTCTCTGATAAAATTGTACATTGAAAACTTTAACAAAGCAAAAACATTAAGTATGCAGTGGGACAAGAATTTATGTTGGAGCAGCTGCAGTCCTATGACAGCTCTGGTTTTCTTAATCTCTACTGTCTTGGTCCACTGCACTTTTTTCCTCTTTAGCATTTTACTGCAAGATTTTTCATTGTTCTGTCCCACCCGCGCTTGCATTTTAAAGCTATCTACACTTTAATATTTCCCATTTTCCACCCTTCCTTGTATACTGAAGAAAAATAAAACTATAATAACACTTATTTGCATATACCCTTTACAGGATTTCTTGGGTTCATTAAACATACTGTGTTTCCACAGCTGAATTTAACAAGAATTAAGTAATGCACTTCAAATTTTATTCCCATTTGGTTATGATGTTCCTAGACTCTGGAAAAGAAGCTCACACAATTTAAAGGACAGTTAAGTGTCCCTTGTCTGAAATTTTCAGTTTTCCTTTCTGCGGAGTTGAGTATGTGCTTTGATTTTAAAAGCCCTTCACAGTATTTTTAGACTGGTGCAGAAGTACTTTGCTGTGAATTATAAGAAAAGGCTTTAGAAAACCCTTCAGTTATAGCCAGTCGTCTCATGATAATTTCTGCTGCTCATTCTAAGTAGGATTCCTCTCTGTATGAGTGAGACCAGCTGAAAATTCGGAAACATCCCTGAAATTTGAAGACTTTTCTGTAAATTGATACCTGTGCAGCACTTGATCATTGTGCTCTTTTATTCTTTCACACCTTTTATATTTTTCTCACAAGTTCATCAGTCTGACTCTCTCTCAAACTCATGAACAGAGCTGCAAACACCTCCTGTATCATTTCTATCAAGCCAGTATCCAAATTATGAAATATTTTCTAGTTTTACAGGTATCATCTGCTCCTGACACTTCTCTGCCGCATTTGAATCCTCTTGAGTGTACCCTAGGGAGGTACTGGAAGGAGGGAGCATGAATTTGTCCTTCAAAAAAGCAAGCTACCATGCTTTCATATACACTGATACCAGATCATTGTCTTAATACAGCGATACTCAAAAATTCTATCAATTCAACCCTTTATCCCATATTCCAATTTTAATGTCTAAGTTGGTGGGTGATGTGTATTGTGTGACAGATTATCTATAGGACTGAAAATTATCTGTGTTCCTGGTCTGTCCTCCCATGATAGTTTCTGCCACTGCTTCCAAGCATGATGCTCCTTGTTTCTTGTTAGCTACATTTTCCAGGGTAATTCATGAAAAAAAGTGGGTTTCAAAATATTGTTTTTAAATATATTATTGATTTTCCTTTTTTAGTCATACAGAAAAACCAGAACTGGGACATATTCGCTTCTGAATGGAGAGATATCATTGGCAATGGGACTTTCTCTTTTGGAATAGGTAGTAAAATATCAAACTCAGTAGTTGTGACTCAGGGACCTTTTTGTTTTAGCCTGAAGTTTTTGGCAAGATGTTAAAAAATTCCCCAACTTCAACATGAAAAACAAATTCTATTTGCCCTCCCAGTGGAACAATGATGTATTGTACTGGCCCATCTCTGGATTGCTCTGAGTCCAAAAGACAGTGCATTAATTTTGAGGCTGATACAGTGGTCTTTTTTGTTTAAACAAATTCTGTAATATTTTTTAAACAAGTCCTGTAATATTGTCCCTCCTCAGTGAATACACAGAAGACTTGATTCTTCTGAACTGTCATTCAAGCACCACTTGCAAGATTGTTTTTCATTAAAATTGTATGTTAGGGAGAAGATGAGCTCTGCAATCAGTAGTTCCTCTTTGTGATACTGATATATCAGGACATATATCTTTTAAGATATATGTAGAAGAGGCTTCTGCAAACACAAAGCACAGCAGTTTCTTTAAAACCCCCCAAACAACTAAACAAGAAAAAAAGAAAAAAACAACCATAAAAACCCCAACACCCACTCTAACAGAGTTTGACACCCCCTATGACAGCCCTTTCTCTCAGGACCTGTGTCTTTGCCACAGGGAAGCTATGAAGTGGTACAGGCATGGAATTGGAGATCCTCTGAGAATGTTTCTGTGTGAGCTCAAGCCATGGGCAGCCCTGTGGGCTGGGGACAATCCTGCTGACTGTCATGGGACTTGCTCTGCAATTCCTGTTCAATACTGCAGGATTGTTCCTGTGTCCTGAAAGCACACTGCCTCTGCCTGCCTTGCTGGCAAGCTGTCTTCTCTTGCAAAGCAGCCTACTCTTTTGTCCCCATACACCAACATTTTCCAGAGGTGCTGACTCAGAAACATTTATCATTTCAGGCCAGAAAACCTTTTAAGTAAGCAGAAGAAGAGGCATGCATTCTCAATTAAGCTCTAAATTTGCTTTTCTCAGGAAGAATATTGGTTTTCAAAAAAAGACCTCTTCAAAGCCCTTGCATTTTAGTTGATGATTCCGCTCAGGAGCACTGAGTAATGCACAAGATATTGTGCATCTTGGGAGCTGTTTAGAAACAGATTGCATATGTGAAATATGTGGCTTTTATACTACCTGCTTTGATATAATTGCCTCTGGGCCATTGATTTCATTTTAAAAATCCATTACAATCGATTTTATAGTTATATAAGCCATGAATACAGAAGAATATCTAGCTAAATTTGTTTGTCCATGAAAGTGATGTTATTTGCTATGAAGATCTTTAAGCTATCAGTATTATGAAATATCAGAACCAGTACATTCACTTAAACGTTTAGAGAACTGTCTCTATGATTCCTTTTACAAGACAATGACATGTAGGATGAGTTAAAAATGTGTTATTTACTTACCTGGAGCACCACTTTTGCTTTCTTACCTTGACTTATTTCCACATGTAATTGCATGATTTCCATAAAGTCCATGACAATATTGGCATCGAAATATGTCACTGTATGCTAACCCAAAGGCATATGGAGCAATACCTGATATGCTGAGTTATTTTCTCTGATGTTACATATAACTGTGCAATAGGCAGTTTGAGAGGACCAAAGAACATCTACTTTCTGAACTTTAATTTGCCACAAGATACTTTCAACAGTCTATAACAAATTCCTGCAATGAAAGACCATACAGTATTTTGGTCTGACAGGGACATACCAGGGACATCCTCAGCATCAACAGGTGACTTGCACAGTGAATATGTAAATGAATTCCATTTTATTAATAGTTATTTGTCTGTTCACACCATCACTTGTGTCAGAATACAAGAATAAATTGTATCTGTTTTGCAGGCATACTTCAGAATTAGCTTAAAACAAATCAGCTTGAAGAACTGAAGTGAGAAGTGATTTGAAGATCTCTTGACAGGGGCTAATGATAAATGGTAATTCATTCAGTTATGAGAAGCTGAAATGGAGTATATTTCCAGTATTCATGTTAAATTTAGTTTTGACATATTCATTTATGTTCTGCAAGGAGGAATAGAAAACACATTAATGAAACTGTCAGATAAACTGGGAAATGTTGCGATAAGGACAGAGAAACAGCACAAAGAGAAAAAAAAGATTTGAAACAGAAAATAAAACGTGTTCAGAAATTTGAGGACCAGAACAAATAGGAATTTAATAGTCTCTCCAACATGTACAAGGAAAACTTCAGCTGAAGAAACCAAAAAGCGTCAAATGCCAAGAGAGTTTTAGATATTGATTTATATAAGAGTGGAGATGACTGACTTTTTCTTCCTGCTGGAAATGCAGAAATATCAATTCATGTGTGGCCATTCATCACTGTGTGTTTGGATCACCTTATCTGCTTCCACATAGTGGGAAAAAAGTTTGTCTTATTATAGCTGGAGCCATGATTAAATGTGACCAATTTTTCAAACATATTGTTATATCCAAGAAAGACATTGAAATAATAAATTGTGATGATTGACTAATGAGGAATACTAAAACAATCAAAATTGTGTTGTTTAGACAAGCAGCTTTTATGGGAGATCATCAGAGAAGTCTGAAAATATCCACTGAGGAATTTCAAGGAAGAAGGATGTTCAACTCTTTACAGATTGGCAAACACATTAGGGAATAAATATAACAAAATTATGAAAAAGAAAATTCAGGACCAACACAGTGCTTTCCAACAGTGAGGACTATTAAACTTTGGGAATTGTCTCTCAATGAAAAGCAATGAGATTTTCATTATTCCGGCCAACTTGCATTAGTCGACCCAGTCCAATTTTACAACAGGAAATAATTGCAATGGCAGAGAGATGGACTAGGTGACTCTAAACACCTTTTATCCACCCTTGATTTTTACAGCACAAAGGATATAATCTGGAAATACAAATTGCAATGGGAAATATGTTCTTCCTAATAGTTACAAATAAAGGCAATTTTCAGATAACATCCTCTCCCTTTTATTTCTCTGCTCTGACTGCACATTATCACACAGGTTTTTAAGATAAACTAATAACATTCACTTTAAAGGAAAAAGTAGTACAGTGAAAAGAACACTAGAAAGAATCCCACTGTGCCTAAGACTGCAAAACCATTTTGCATTTTTGAAAACAATGTTTCTTTTAGTTTATAACAGTTATAGACAGTGCAAGTGAAAATTAAATATACCCTATGCAAATTCCAAGGAATATAAAAAAAGTAAAAGCAGCTGGAAAAAAACAGAAGGAAAATAGAATGAAAATTAATGCACTCAATCATAAATTTAGTTTGATTAGCAGTACGTCTAAAATATCTGTGTTTTAGAGTCTTTAACTAACCTTTTTTTCCACTAGAAAATATTACACCCTACTGGGAGGGCATCGAATACATTTTGGGTTGTGAGAGTATAGATATTTCTTTCACTTTTGCAAGGCCATGTTTCTTTCTTTCTTTCAAATGCTCAACAAACCCACTACATGACAGGGCAATGAGAAAGATACATTCCCTTTAAATCTGTGTGAAGTGTACATCATCAGTAGCTCCATGAAGAAATCCAAATGTGGGGGAGATTACTAACATTGCAGTCATATACAGCAGTTTCCAGTGTTGTTGGAGACATGAATGCTCAAAGTATCTGCTCTTGAAATGTTTGTTCCCCTTCATTTGGTTTAGAGGAGTTTGTATTTTTTACAGGAAAATGCTTTTATAACCCTTACTGCCACATGTCTCAAAGATACTAAGTGATTACAACTACTGTACTAGAGACTATCTCATTTTCATGTATTTCTGTAGAAAACAGTTAAGATTCTGTATTCTAAGCTTGGTATGATCCTTTGATATCCTTCTGGAAATAATGCCTGTATGTTGTTAAGCATCATATTTACTAGAACCCATGTTGAGGTCATATTAAATCACAAATAATCCAGTGAAATCCAGTAGATTTTTCAGTCTAGTTTGATGCACCTTTTGTACCCTTGATGCACGTACCCTATATGTGCCTACATGTATATATATATTTTTTTTAACATGTATATATTGCACATATATGTGTATGAATAATAATAATAATGCAATTATAATATAGAGAAGATGTATTTAATTATGTATAATAAATATGTATGTCATATACATGGCTGAAATATATTACCAGTTCAATAAAAGTCTAACTAATTTGGTATCACTGCATATTAATGCAGAAGCTCTGCCAATATTATCATTGATGTCCATAATAGATTCCTATCACTTCATTAGTTCAGTTATCACAGAATAGGTTTGGAGGTACATTTTCACATACAAAACCATGACAGTAAAGGCATTCAGATGAAAAGCATTCCACATGATGGGTCTTAGCACATCAAACTCAGACATGTTTTCTGACTTTGAAAATGTTCTGATGTCTTACAAAAGCAATTCTTGCTTTGTGAGCTTGTGGAAAAGCAGGGCTCAAATACAAGCCAAGATGCCAATGCTGGTTTTTATATTTAAGTTGTGCAATAATGAAGTTCTCACATAACTCCTTTAAGCTACAATAGTCACATAAACATATGGCAAGTACAACCATATTCCCATTGAAATATGCATTTATGACGATTCACTTTGGCTGTGATGAAAAATGTGGAGAAAATATGCACAAACACATAGAATACTGATACTGATACTTAGCTTGAAAAACGTGACTGTGAGCTTTGTACTCTCATTGTCTGTTTGGCAGGTTATTCTTTCATCTGAAGAAAGCAAAAGGCTATCAGGTCGTTGGAAGAATGACAAATAAGGAACAATTAATCCACCTTAATGCAAAAGGCTTAACTTACAGCCTTTTCAAGTTCCTTTATCTTTTAAGCTCTTCTGAAGTTTTATCAGATCCTCCATCCATATAAGGATATGATTCATCTTACTATTCTAAGCATCAGTTTCTTGATCCCTCTTGGGCTAATCTTTGAGAAAATGCCTGCTGACATTGTCAAATAGAGTATGAGACACTGAAGAGATAAAACAGGAAAAAGTAATAGTGGCTAAACTAATTAAAAAATTGGAGGAAAATTCCCTGTAAAAAATGCTAAGAAAAGAAAATTGATGAGGCAAGGAGAAAACCTCAGACAAACATGCGTGGTGTCATTGTTATTTCTAGACAGCTTGAGTCATCAGTTATTAAAATGTCTGTAGCTATCCTTTACAATGGTAGTGAAACAGAAATGTGCTACAGTAGGAAGCTTCTGGCACAAACTCTCTCTGCTCAGAAAACCTATAAATCTACATGCTGCTTACTATGCTTAGTGCATGCATAAAGATATACAGGCTTAACAAGTAAAAAGAGCGTTACAGAAAGCATTTCCATTTAGGAGTGTGCAATATTTATTTATTATTATTTATGAAGACTACAACTTAAGCCATTATGAAAAAGCCAAGTAGAGGGATTATTTTTGCTACAGGCACAATGTCCTAGAGCGTCTCAGTTCTTCAGCTTGCCAAGGCGTGATCTCCTTGCCAAATAGATGATCCATTTATAAATAAGAAAGTATTTGATCATTACCCAAGTCTCACTAGACTGTGTAGCTGAAGTACAGATTTGCAACAGATTTTTCTCAAAACACATTAATAATACTGCATATAAAAATACCAGACTGGCCAAATCCAGTAATATCAAGTTGGAGTCACTGTGATGAAGATGACTGATCACAATTTCTTCTATTTTGATCTTGCAGGATCTGAGACAAAATTTAGCAACTGTCCAAGTTCCACTTAAATTTATAGTCTCCTGTTTTACACAACAATTTCTGTCAGCTAACACAGGTCTATAAAAAGTAACCTCTATAATTGTGTAAACAGTGAACTATAGTAGTTAAACTCTAAATCCTTTATACAGAAGAATGTACTAATGATCCTAAAATATTTCCTTTTCATTTTTTCTTGTGGAAATACTCTGAAAAAACAGCTTTCTGCAAGGGTTTTAAACTGACTGGGCTGCAGAGATCAAACACTTTTGGAGTTCACAGTCCTGAAGAATATGGGTCATGCAAAGAATAAAGTCATGACCCTGAATTCTAGGAAAACAGATTTCCAGCTCTCCAAGAAGTTAGTCAATAGGACTAATAGGGAAAGTGCCCTCAGGAACAGCAGAGAAAATCCTTTAAGGATGCTTTCCATGGAGCACAAACACTAGCAATCTCAAGATGTAATAAACTGGGAAAAGAAAGCGAGAGACCATCATGACTGAGTGGAGACCTGCTGGTCAGACTAAAGCACAAGAGGGAAATGTACAGGCAGTGGAGGAAGGCACAGGTATCCTGGGAATATAGGGTCTCTGTCTGGTTGTGTAGGGATGAGGACAGGAAGGCCAAGCCCCAGAGGGAGCTGAGCTTGGCAAGAGATGCAGAGAATATAAAGGGCTTCTGCAGGTATGTCATCCAGAAAAGGAAGGCCCAGGAGAGCCTAAATTCTATGATAAACAAGGCTGTCAAACTGAATGGTAATAATGGATGAGAAGGCAGAGGTACTCAAGAAGTGTTTTGCTTTAGTCTTCACTTGCAACCTGTCTTCCCACACCTCTCGAGTGGAAGGACCGCAAAGCAGAGGCTAGAGCAGAAAACTCCTTCCCAGTATGACAGAAGACCAAGTTTGTGAGCACCTGAGGAACATGAATGTGCATAAATCTATTGGACCTGATGAGATAAATCCCTGAGCTTCGTGGGAATTGACTGATGTAGTTACCAAGCTACTATAACCTGTCAACCCCACCTCCATGCCTGAGAAGATCACGGAGCAGATCCTCCCAGAAGCTGTGCTAAAGCATGTGGAGAAGAGGGACAGGTTCAGGACCTGTGTGGTTTCACCAAGAGCAAGTCCTGCCTGACCAGCCAAGCGGCCTTCTATGGTGAAGTGACTACACTAGTGGATGAGAGAAAAGCTATGTCATCAACCCCTTCTTGTATTTTGAGTTTTGTGGGATTTCCATCAAATTGAATGAGAAAGGAGATGTGACAAGTTCTTCCAGCTCCAGACCATTCAGCTGCAGAACATAGTGAATATACACGAGACTTACTCTAACCTAGCTTAGATAAACCTTTTGTGATACAACAGCATTGAGGAGCAAAAAACTGGGATGCAGAGCATTGATCTGCTTCTCTTCTTTGGTAATGCTAATTCAGTGTTGTTTCCTGCCAATTCCTCTTTGAACTCTTACCTGCATTGTGATGTATGCAGACAAGAGTCAGAACAGAGGCAAAACCAGATCTTCTGGGGTATATTTAAACATTAAAAGCTGCCCTTAATTCCATTTACTGTAATTTCAAAGACACAATCTAACATTCTATAAGCCAATACAATGTGTTAATGCAGACCTTCATGCGAAGCTCTCATATTACAATGATAAAATTCCTAACCTATAATTAATAACCACTCTTTCCCTACCAATTTTTCTCTGATTTTGCACATCATTTTAGTGAAGCAACTAGAAAAATGTAATTAAAAAAATTTTAAAAAAAATTACAAAGAAATATTTATTAGAGAAATATGTGATCACTGTAATTAGACCCAGTTCATATCCATTAAAGGTCTCATTTCATTCTTATTTCATTTGAATTTTCTATTATTTTTATGTTGCAAAAATAAGATATAACTGCATTTTGAAAATTATTTTGAAATTACAATTTGAAATTACTTTCCCATTAAAAAAGCTTGGGTTTTTTTGGTCTGAAATGGATTTTGTGCCATTGATATAATCCTATAGGAGTTTTAATTTCAAAGAATCAGTGTTTTTAACATTTTAATATTCCACTCTTTCATATTTTAATCACCTCTGAACTTGAATGCTTCCCTCAGCACGTGACACATACAAAATTGTCTTTTCACTGAACTGCTTGGCCATTCAGATAAAACCCAGACTAAGACCAATCTACCCAGTTTTTCTGCTTTACTAATGCCTACACTGTTGTGATAAAAGCAGAACTGGCACTGCTTTGCCTGGAACTTGCTGTTCCATTGAGTTTTAATTTCTATCAAGACTGCATTAAACTTCTTTTTTACAGATACATGCTTCATCTTTCCAGCAGTCTTAACCAGAAAACCTCTAAGAATATCACATGCCTCATCACCCATGCAATAAATGAGGATGTTTACTTGCTCTTCATCAAAGACTGCCTCTGATGACTTCTGCAGTGAAAATCTCTGACACTTTAGTTTCTTAATGAAGTTAAAGGATGATGTTTAAAAACATTTAATATTGCATTTCCACTGCTAGAAGATCCTTATTTTGTCAGTATAAAAACCGTTGCAAAAGTATAAATGTGAACATATTATTTAAGAAAATAAAGTTCTCATTTTGATTTCATGCAGCAATGGAACAGAATTCGACAGCAAGGCAGGCTTCCACCAAAAATAGGCAAATATTGCAAGCATGGTTCCAAGATAAGCCATCCAGCTGACAATTTCCATGCTGGCTCCTTTTCAGACTGCCATCTGAAACATATTCTTGGACTTGATAGACAAAACACTATTACCTTTTCTGTGGGTTGCTTTTTTGCCTGTTAAGAAAAAGTATTTAAGTACTTTAAGTAAAGTACTTAAGAGAAGGGCTGCACTGTGTTGTTCAGATGACTCCAGTAATAATCCAAAGACAGTAGCATTTAAAAGTACAGCTAAGAAGCAAAACTTCAATCTCAAACGAAGTGAAGGACGAGATTGTCTGGTTTAGCACTTGAAATGGTTATTCTTTCCAGAACATTTCCAGGTTTGCATCAAATGATGCTTGCAATTAATAGTCCTGCTGAAGTAGAAAAAATTCCCAGAGTGATTATAAATTAGATGTGAAGAGAGAATAGTAAAGGGCAAACCTTAAGTCTTGAAGAAATCTAGTCGACTGAAAAATAAATACAAATGAATCTATAGGGTGTTACTGTGGCTGTGAACACAAGCACATTAATTTTTATTTTAATTTTATTTGCATCTTAGGTGCACTAACAGGGTTTTACAAATGCACAGATCTGTGTACAACTTTTCTGTGACACAGGAAGTAATTTGCTCAAGAAAAGTGCTCATCGGTTTTGCACAGAGACACTGAAAGTGTCATTTCTCAATAACAGTCAGAAGGGTCCGAAATTATCATAACTTGGTGTATTGATTTAACCTGCTTATCTACCATACTGATTTTCTGGGCTGCTCTTTTAGGAAGTATTTATATACTAATAATACTCCCTTACATATTGTCTTCTTACATAAGAAGTTGAGAAAGTCAAAAAACTTTTGAAAAGTTGTTTAGGTCTTCCAATAAGGATTCAAGGAACTCTATTGGCATAAGCATGTTAAACAAGGCAGTGAACAAAATTGGCATTGATTTTTTTT
>VZRF01008314.1:6823-38677 GCA_013396875.1 Vireo altiloquus | reverse complement strand
AAGCTCTCATATTACAATGATAAAATTCCTAACCTATAATTAATAACCACTCTTTCCCTACCAATTTTTCTCTGATTTTGCACATCATTTTAGTGAAGCAACTAGAAAAATGTAATTAAAAAAAATTTTTAAAAAAAATTAAAAAGAAATATTCATTAGAGAAAGATGTGATCACTGTAATTAGAGCCAGTTCATATCCATTAAAGGTCTCATTTCATTCTTATTTCATTTGAATTTTCTATTATTTTTATGTTGCAAAAATAAGATATAACTGCATTTTGAAAATTATTTTGAAATTACAATTTGAAATTACTTTCCCATTAAAAAAGCTTGGGTTTTTTTGGTCTGAAATGGATTTTGTGCCATTGATATAATCCTATAGGAGTTTTAATTTCAAAGAATCAGTGTTTTTAACATTTTAATATTCCACTCTTTCATATTTTAATCACCTCTGAACTTGAATGCTTCCCTCAGCACGTGACACATACAAAATTGTCTTTTCACTGAACTGCTTGGCCATTCAGATAAAACCCAGACTAAGACCAATCTACCCAGTTTTTCTGCTTTACTAATGCCTACACTGTTGTGATAAAAGCAGAACTGGCACTGCTTTGCCTGGAATGATCTTGCTGTTCCATTGAGTTTTAATTTCTATCAAGACTGCATTAAACTTCTTTTTTACAGATACATGCTTCATCTTTCCAGCAGTCTTAACCAGAAAACCTCTAAGAATATCACATGCCTCATCACCCATGCAATAAATGAGGATGTTTACTTGCTCTTCATCAAAGACTGCCTCTGATGACTTCTGCAGTGAAAATCTCTGACACTTTAGTTTCTTAATGAAGTTAAAGGATGATGTTTAAAAACATTTAATATTGCATTTCCACTGCTAGAAGATCCTTATTTTGTCAGTATAAAAACTGTTGCAAAAGTATAAATGTGAACATATTATTTAAGAAAATAAAGTTCTCATTTTGATTTCATGCAGCAATGGAACAGAATTCGACAGCAAGGCAGGCTTCCACCAAAAATAGGCAAATATTGCAAGCATGGTTCCAAGATAAGCCATCCAGCTGACAATTTCCATGCTGGCTCCTTTTCAGACTGCCATCTGAAGCATATCCTTGGACTTGATACACAAAACCCTATTACCTTTTCTGTGGGTTGCTTTTTTGCCTGTTAAGAAAAAGTATTTAAGTACTTTAAGTAAAGTACTTAAGAGAAGGGCTGCACTGTGTTGTTCAGATGACTCCAGTAATAATCCAAAGACAGTAGCATTTAAAAGTACAGCTAAGAAGCAAAACTTCAATCTCAAACGAAGTGAAGGACGAGATTGTCTGGTTTAGCACTTGAAATGGTTATTCTTTCCAGAACATTTCCAGGTTTGCATCAAATGATGCTTGCAATTAATAGTCCTGCTGAAGTAGAAAAAATTCCCAGAGTGATTATAAATTAGATGTGAAGAGAGAATAGTAAAGGGCAAACCTTAAGTCTTGAAGAAATCTAGTCGACTGAAAAATAAATACAAATGAATCTACAGGGTGTTACTGTGGTTGTGAACACAAGCACATTAATTTTTATTTTAAACTTATTTGCATCTTAGGTGCACTAACAGGGTTTTACAAATGCACAGATCTATGTACAACTTTTCTGTGACACGGGAAGTAATTTGCTCAAGAAAAGAGCTCATCGGTTTTGCACAGAGGAACTCAAAGTGTCATTTCTCAATAATGGTTAGAAGTGTCAGAAATTATCATAACTTGGTGTATTGACTTAACCTACTTATCTACCATACTGATTTTCTGGGCTGCTCTTTTAGGAAGTATTTATATACTAATAATACTCCCTTACATATTGTCTTCTTACATAAGAAGTTGAGAAAGTCAAAAAACTTTTGAAAAGTTGTTTAGGTCTTCCAATAAGGATTCAAGGAACTCTATTGGCATAAGCATGTTAAACAAGGCAGTGAACAAAATTGGCATTGATTTTTTTTGTATGTTAGGCTTTGAGAAAACAGATACCTAATTTCATTTTTAGATTAAGCTTTTGTTATGCTAAATTGCCAGAGTAGCTGTCACTGTACTATAAATAATGTGTTTGTGTTTGGTAGTTATTTTCCATAGATCTCACCCAGCCATTATTTCACAATCATGGAGCGTAAACATCTTCCACTATAAATGACACACATAACCCCTCCCCCAGCTTAGTTATAGCAATGCACTCTGATACAAGGCAGTGAATGCATTTGGCACACAGACTATCCGAATAAGATACTTGTTTTATGCCATGCACCTGATCTTCTGTATTAAACTAAAGGTATGTTACACAGCACATTTATTATGAGCATGAGCATGAGTATGTCTTAACTGCACAAATAATTCCATGCTATCTCTTCTAAAAAGAATAACGTTAAAAGGTTTAGCAATAAAACTTAACTTTTTTGTTGTTTAAAATGCTAGATGGTTATCTGAGTTTAAAATAAAACCTCATTTTGCTTACTGTGATTGCTGTTTTGTGCAGATGCAGTGAATTCCTAGTATAATTAAAGAAAATCTGAATCCCAAAGCATTATTGTTACTCGAATCTATTAATTACAATGCTATAGAGTGAAGTGATGGCTATAAATAGTTTCAACTAGAATTCAGCAGACCTGCATTTCCCTCTTAATTTTGCTACTCTTCTACTCTCTTACAACAGAGAAATTACTTCACTTCTCTGTTCTCTGACTTTAGTTATTTATACTGCTAGCATTTGGACTTGGGGACGATTTCCTAGTATGCATGTATTGAGCACAATGAGGCCTTGGTTTCACAATTCGTGCCTTTAGACATTACTGTCATACAAATATAATAATATTTTTTACTTACTAATAACCTTGATTTAAATTATATCAAACACTGTAACAGTTTTCTTACCATTTCCATTCTTCTTCAATTCTTCTCTCAAGCAAGAAAAAACTCCCTTAATTTCTTTTCCTCCCACTACAAATGATATTACAGAAATGAAACTTGGTTACTTAACGGAACTTCTTTGTTCTACTTTCTTATCTGCACATTTGTATCTGGGACACATAAATGCTGATTTTTTTTTTTTGCACCCATTCTCCCTCTTAAAAATCAGATGTATAGAAAAGTAGACATGATGTGCAAAATTGGCATTGACTAAAACTGTGTCAGTGAGCAAATTACTGGATTTAACTTGAATCTTTACATTAGAAGGGAAAAAAAACCCAAAACCTCAGAAGTTCTGGTAGCATCTTGCTCACTACTAGAGGGAGGTTTTCAGGAAGCCATTGAAGCTTGAAGACATTTCCTCAGTAGTGTGAGATTTGGTACAGTGAGAGTTAGTGCACTGGTGGTACTGTCAGAGCCACAGTTTCTATTTTTATCCATTTAGCTTACCTCACTTTCATTTGAAGAGCCCTAGAATTGATTATTTTTAACCTTTTTCATATTCTTCGCAGTGCATTGTCAGCATACAGCTTCCATGGTTGGATGGCCTTGATCAAATCTTTCTTGGTTAGTAGTGCCCATTTAACATGTATTTTCCTTTAAATTCCTCATCCATTGCATGAGAAAGAGGACACAATACCCAAGTTTCTCTCATCTGTGAAATCACAGCTTCCCACAGTGGGATGAAGGGTAGGTTTCAGAAGACACAATTCTTCACAAAGAGCAGTTAACCAGATAACTTCTCTTCTTACTTGTGCAACAATTCATAGAAATCTTTACTTTAGGGCAGTTTTCAGTGTACTGAAGACAGTGTCCAAGAAAACAGTGGTCGCAAACTATTTAAATGATTGCAGTGTTTAGACCTAGAAACTGCAGAAACTGTTTACAAACTTATAGATCTATTTAGAGAGCCCAACTGGCTGTGGAACAGACACTTGAAGGAGATGAATTTTTCATCAGTATTAATGTTACCCTGGCTCTGGCTGACAGTATTTTCACTAGATCTATTTTGGCTTTCCTACAGGATGTGTTTGTATGATCGGGAATTATATTGAATTTTTTCATGTGAATCATACCTTGCATAAAGACCACAACACATTGAAAAGATCTTCTTGCAAGCTTTATCCTTCTTAAATAGTTATTAAAATCTACTTAGGATCTCAGGCCTTAGGGGGTACCTTTATCCTGAAAATGTAAGGAACATAAAAATAGACAGAAACTCATATACGAAGTTAGGAACACGCTAATCTCTCTGATTCACCATTTTCCTGCAATTCTTTAAATACTTCTTTCAGTATTAAAGCACTTGCAAATGAAAATATTTCCATACTTATATAAAAAATCTAAATGTGTTCCTTTACAGATTTTTTATGCTAACAAAACTTCCTGAGAAATGAGAAAAGCAAATTAATGTTCTTATACACTTGGAGTTATTCTATTCTACACATATAGCTTAAAATGCCTTGACCCCACACTGCCCATATGTGGACATAATTGCTTTTTCTTTACAAGACTCAGTGAATAAGTCATATGAATAAAAGCACTTTTATAGGAAATGTTATCTCTGCCCAACATACGAATATTAATTGCATAACACAGAACACGTGTTACATGTGCTGATGCGGGAACTCATCTTGTTATTATTTTTCATGATAAATTTTGCAACATAGTGGTAGGTGGCCTACAATAATATGGAGAATTTTCATTAAAATATTCCTTATGTCATATATATATATGAATTGAAAAAATAAACTGAAGAATATAAGTTCACTTGGGTTTGTTATTGATTTTAGGAGTAATAATTAAAAAAGACATTACGATACTTGGGATTGAAGTTTTCTTTCTCCTTGAAACAAGTATTACATGGTTATTAGAAAAAATTACTTCCTATTTACTCAATTAGGTATTATTTGAGGAAGATCCTGGTTTTATGAACAAGAAAAAGCTCCCAATATTTATCACAATTTCTTATCCATGTCTCAGATACATAACTGCTGCTGGTTATGCTCAGATGTGAAGGAAGTTTTGAATTTTTACACCTTGAGTTCTGTGAAAAAACAGAATTAATTTCCCAAATTTTGAACCATCATGTTGAAGTAATTTATTCAGTTCCCACATCACCTGATTTGCACTGGAAAAGTAGCAAAGAAATGAAAGTTCCAAGCTACCTATGCTGAAGATATAGCAGTAGCTTTATTCCTCTTATCTCGTCTTGGACTGCATGATCTCTATGGCCTTTTCTGATTCCTCTCTGGAAATGCACATACATCCCTTTGTGAAATTATTCTATTCCTAAGGAAATAAATTCAGGCTTCTGAATGATTGTGAAAGGACAAGTTGCTAAAGAAAAAGGATAAACACAATCACACAATTACAAATACCACAAAAATAATGTTCACTAGGTGGTATGCTTATATTAACATTCTGTTCTTAATACGTGTTGCCAGTTAGAAAAGATTACATGAGCTGAGCCTGTAATACTTATATTCCAATGTGAATAATTCTAATGGGCATTTTAGAAATATTTTTTTGTGAAGAAAAGGACATCAAACGAAGGGGAGTTTGTTTGTCTTACGTATGATTCACTCCAAAGTGATTAGTAAAGTACTTTCCATTAGTAAAGTACTTTCCTGTGTGGTTAAATGTGTGTGCTTGTTTAAATCCAGTGAGGTTCAGGAAAACACTGACTTTTCCTCCCACGCAATTTAATAGTAATACATTTTAATTTGTGAACGCACAGAAATTTGTACTTAATTTTCATCTTGTCCCCCACTATCCCTGGTATCCTTGTGACTAGTCACAACCATAAAAAACCAAATTATACCTCTGATTTCCCATAGCTATACACAAACACCTGTTTTAGAACACTTTGTGAAATTCAATTTTATGCCTGTAGCTAATTCCCCTTAACGATCCCAAACATCTATGTGTGGACACACCCCAAGAGACTGCCTGTGCATAAAATCATGCTGCAGCCAGCTGCAGGGTGAGTGTGTTTTTTTCTGCAGTGGGCTGTTAATGACTGTCATTGCAGCACTTTCTGGTCTCTCATCTGGTCTTCCCACCTAAAAGAACCAGAAATGTAGCCCCTGGGAAAATCGTCTTTGTAAGCAATTAATCATTTTCCCAGTATAAATCAAGTGGCATTTTTTGGGGCAGTTCCAATTCCCCTCTTCCATATTCCCTTGAGACCTGTGAGGCACCAGACTAGATGGTCTTTAAGGGTCCATTCCAAACCAAACCATCCTATAAGATTTCAAAAGCCACATTTGTCAATAAAAATGCTGTATTTGAAGATGTTTCTTTTAATTGAAATTATCACTGGAATACTGAGCCTTGATGATGCAAAATATAAGGCAAGCAATTTTTTTTTTAAAAAAAAGCAATCCTATAAGACATAACTCTAACGAATTCTTTATTTTTTTGTTTTATAATTTCATGATACAAGAAAAAATACAGCATTTATACTTTGGACCATCACAAATTTAAAAATATTTTTTTATTTTTTAACTGTGGAAAAACACTTAAAATAAGCATTTTTATGGACACAACACTGAAACAAGGTTTAGTGAAATTTTGTCAAATAGCACTTAAAGCTATAACAATAGCACTGCTATGCTTTTCAGTGATAGTCATTCTTAGATTATTATATCTCCAAGTTTACATAAATAGTCTTTCTATTTGATATCCTTTCCACCAAAATGTCTTCCTAGGTTTTTTGAGGGATCTGAATTTTCAGACACAAATGCTAAGCTGCCATCAGGACAACTGTCCAGTTGTCTCTATGCAACATCTAAATATGATCTGGATGAATCTGCCCAAATAAGTAGAGCTGTCCACAGGGGCACTGTTAGTAAGAAAATTATAGTTAGGTGTTGATCACACACTTTTTTCTTGCGTTTGCTTGCTTTTTTTTTTTTAATTTCTCCATTATTTTATCCAATTGCTTTTCAAATTGTAGTAATTACTGTCCACTGATTGCATTTAATTTAGTTCTGAATCAGCCATGTATGAAACCAAAATCTGCAGGTACCTTGATGTCATGCTATATTATGAAAGAGATGTTAAATGTACAAGCACACAAATGAAACATTTTAATGTTCTCTGCTCTCCAGTCTTAGTATTAGACTTTTTTGAAGATATGACAGAATAATGATAATTTTTTAATGCTTCTAATTTAGAAGTAAATGCTTAAAGTAGAAAATGAATTGGGGAAAATAATTTTATAGATATGTATTGCAGACTTTGCACCACATATACAGACATATGGTTGCTTGGAGGTCTTGTTTTTAAGAGCTGAATGGCTTGCAGCAACAGAAACTGAGTTGTTAATAAAGGCTTATTTGAAGCTACGTAACAAAACATTTTTTTGGTAATCATGGTAAGAGCTTATAGAGCTCCTTATTTTACTTATAGAGTAAAATACATTTTGTGTGACTATTTTTTCTTGATTTTCCCCAAAAAGATATCATGTTAAAAGACATCATGTTATCATATTTAGGGATATGATTGGAATAATCCAGACTGCTGAATTCATATTGTAATCCTGAAGTTTGTTATAGGTGTTAATGTATTGGCTTAATTCATTATATAAATTGCATATTATCACTAGACAGTATTTGATGTGCATTAAGGAGTCATGTTGCAAATTCTCTTGAAATGTTTTCATGACATCTCTCAATATTTTCAGCTTATTATTCCTTTGGTAGAAAGAAACTTTTACAACATTAACTTCAATTTTTTTAAAAGCTTTGTTTATACAGTCACTAAACAAATAGGCAGACTGCTAATTTTGTCAAGCATTCGCCCAGATTTTAAACCATCTATATTAAAAAAAAACAAAAAAAAACAACACATATGTCCTCCCATACACCTATGTATTTCCCATACTTATACTCCATTTCTACCAATTGTGAGTCTGCAAACAATTACTTACGTCAATTTCACTAATAATGGCTCCTTTGGACATTCTCACCAGGGTAGAAGAATTTCACAATACAATCAAGATTCCTTAACAAAAATTATTTTATTTTCCTTTTTTTATTTTTAATAACACATTCACAGAAGCAGTCATATGTATGCTTATCATTTATGTTCTGCTTGCAGCAGGCTTTATTTGGATGAATTCTATGTTCATTAAAAAATTCTTACCATTACAGAAGGGGATGTCTGTAAATAAATTGATAATTTTTCTGGCTCAATTAATAAACGAACCCAACTAACCAACCAACAAAACCATCCACCCCCAAAAATTGTTCCAAACATCCACATTAATCATTATACTTCTTACAAAGATAATTGACCAAATATACTGCATCTCTCCCATTCAATAGTAGATGGGATTTGTGATTACTAAACATACAGAAAATACTTACACTAAAATGTTTAAGGTGTCGTACCTATGAAAACATCAAACTCATCGCTACATATTGATTCTGTAGACATATAGATTTAGAGTGTTATATATTTTTTATTAAATATCGTTAAACTACCTCAATAAGACAAAAAAACAACAGAAATGAGCATTTTCAATGTAAACCATAAAATCTCAGCCTGTTTTATAACATAATATGCAGCACCATAAAAAAAAAATATTCAGAGAACTCAGTGACTCTAAAATGTTATGCCTGTTTACAGAGTTGCGGTGTATTTTTATACAGATGTATGCAGTAGTTTCAACATGAATTCTTTAGCATGATTCAGCAGTAGCTTGGTTTTTCACAGGTTTTTCTTTCTGATTGCAATATTTACATTGCTATGTAGGTTGTATATAAGTGCAACATTTTGTGCATTGCATTTCTCTTTTTCTGCTTGGCCTGAATAACAAGAGGGGGATTTTTTCATGAGTACACCTTCTTTGAATGTTCTGTGAATGCAGTTTAATGATTTTGCATTAGTGCATCTGCATCAATAGTTATGTAAATTAGGTTATTTCTGTTAATTGTACCCTTACAAAGTAGTCTACTGTAGTAATCAAATGGTGACAAAAGATTAGGCAGTAAATTAAGGAGGAAAGCAGCATAGGTTTTGTCATTCCAGGTGCAGCAAATGTAGCACAGTAGTTTTTCACATTGCTTTGAGAGATGCTGCACCAGAGGGTCTGTAAAAAATTGTAATTGGGAATGCAGATATTAATTTCTAAATTTTTCTGACACACTGGCTTACAAAGTAAAACTCATTTACAATAAGCTTCATATATTATAAGGATGATGTATATTAAAAGCCCTGTTGTAATAACAGTAGTATGTTTCCTGTTAGAACAGGTTATATCCACGAGAAAACAGGAGAAATCTTGGGAGCACAGACCCTTCCTTTAAGCTGAAAAAACAGTCTGCAACACTAGATTTTTCAAGGCTGAGAATAATGGCTTCAATTTTAACAATAGTCAATGGATTAATAGGGGTAAGTACCTCAGGGAATATAATATATGGAATTTCAAAGGTATAACATTTCATTTCATTTTTGAAATCCTATTGCAACCTTTAAAATAATATACCTTTTAGAATATACCATTATGCCCTTTATGGAAAAAAAGGACACTGCTTTTAGATTGTTTTAGCTAACCCTGATAACCATATAAAATCTTTGTAAACAGACTAAAAGCCACACCTTGTACTAGCTTAATTGGTACTTCTGTTTCAGAAGACTGTTTCAGAACCTGATACATACAGTCACAATTGTATAAAAGACACTTGTGAAGGACTCTACTTCAATGTTGTGCCTGTGGATAGGACAAACAGAGAAGTTTTTGATGTGTGTGAGCAACATGTGCACAAGCACACGAAAGGAAAAAACTTGCTCATGTTAATGTTTAATTTTCATACAAGAGTGCTTATACCTATGCACTCTATATCCTCTTTTGAGTACACATGCAGAAAGGACAACATCTCTAAGATGGACTTTTATACGTCTCGCTATTGCTTCTCAAAGAATTTTTCTACTCTGCTATTTTGACTTTCATAGAAATGAAAAATCATAAAGTTAATGAGGAATCAGAACAGAACTTCTTAAAATGAAATCAAACTTCTTTTCATATTAATGACGTACAAAAAAAGGAAAAAACATAGATTGCATACATTCTTCTTTTCTAGAAGAGAAATTTAAACAAGAGCTCTTGTTTAAACAGTGCAGTTGAAACAAAATCCTAATAAAGAGTGGTTGAACTTAAAAAAGAACTTTGAATTGCTGCTTGGACACTGAAGTTCAAAGATGTGCCTTTCCTCTTACTTTTCGTCCTGGCTTCTTGACCAGAATGAAAAAGATAACAGAAGATTCACACCTCAGTTTGATAAATTAATATACAAGATGTTTTCATATCATATTGGAAGATATATGGAATTGTGAAGACCAATTCTTTCATTATGTTTTTCACTTATCTCTAATTAGGCAGCAGATGCCCACCATTGTGAAAACATTTTGACACTATGCAAATTCAAATAAAATATTTTTGTGCACATTTTCATAGTCAGCAGTACTTCCACTTGCTAGGCAGAATAAAAAAGTTAAGCCATACCTTTGATGCATATATACATTTTTTCAGAGTTTAAACTTTCTATCAGCTCAGGATGGCTCCAGCATTTGAATAAAAGGCACCTGAATGCCAGCCACTCTGCGGCAAGGTCACACAGTACTTAAAATCAGTAGTCATACAAGCCCATACTACACTATTCTACAGGAGACGGTTCTCTCAAAGCCATGACTGTCAAATCAGCTCTCTGACCAGACTTTTCTAGAAATTTCCCTGTCTTCCTGACCTTTAATACCATGTCTACATGGATATGACACTTTCTAAGAGCCAGCATAAGAAGATGCCTTCATACGCTTCCTGACCTTGCTCCTGACCTATGCATTCATACAATCTGGATCTGAGAGACCTAAAGGCAGCTTTCTTGAGATATCCAGGGCTGACTTGTCTTGGTACATCCTGCTGATCTCATGGACTTTCTAGAAGGAAATATTGGGGTCTGTCTGACACATAGACTTCGCCCCAGTTTTCTATCCAACATGATGTCAGTGCATGAGGGAGCGCATCAAGGTCAAAAGAGATCAAGGTCCCAAACATACCATGAATACAAGATGACTTTTGAAACACATAATATGTTGGCCTCAGAGCTACACCCTGTAGGCCCCTGTATCCAGGACTTATTTGCGAAGCAAAGCTGGATACCTCCTCATTGAGGACTGATGATTCTGGCACATGTTCCAAAAATTCCAGCCTTTTGTCTCTGGAGTTTGTGACCATACTAGATGAAATATAAAGAGCAGCTATTCCAAGATGACCAGTTCATTGAAAAAGAGTGGGAAAGTTTCACTCTCTATGTGACTACTTCATTACAGGTGAAAAGGAGCACAGCATGATCCTGTCACTTTCAGGAAATTTTAGGAAAATGTCTCTGAAACCAAAATGTTAATGCAAAAATAAAAAAAGCATAAAGAATAAATGAGATCATAGGAGACTTGTAACTGTTGATTTCTGTTGTAAACAAGCAGGTTTAGGGTCAAAAGTTACAAATTAGTAAAGTAATTTTGTCTTGACAGAAACAACCATGAAATCTCAAAAAATATATTAAATAGACCCTTCACAAAATAATTAAAGCTATTCAAAGCACCATATATTTAAGGTGTTCTTTCTCCTCAGACAAATCTCTTTTGAGAGAAAGAATGCTGACCTTAACAGAAAATCCAAAACTTATTTGAAGCTATGTAACAAAACACTTTTTGGTAATCATGGTAAGAGCTTATAGAGCTCCTTATTTTACTTATAGAGCAAAATACTTTTTTGTGACTATTTTTTTTCTTCATTTTCCCTGAAAAGATAGCATGTTAAAGTTTTGGAATATGATTGGAACAATCCAGACTGCTGAATCCATATTGGATATTGTATTCAATAATACAAAATTGTATATTGTATTCAATAGAATACCTAGTTTAATATAATCAACAGCTCTACACGTGTAAGATGGTCCTCTGCCAAAAGTTAAGAGATTTAACCCAAACAAAAACCTACCAAAGATAGATGAAAATATATGAAATTGTATGATCAGGTGGTGAAAATCATTGCTGGTCCATTTATGTCAATAAAAGAAGTACAACATATTTAACAAGAGGCAGCTCATTCATCTGGGTGGGTGGAGCTCAATCAAATACAAGGCAAATACATTAAGACAAGTCACTGTTTCCCATGTCTGGGTAAGAAGGAATCCTAATGGGCTTCAAAGGCAAATACTGTTTTCTGAGAAGTCAGTGCAGCAGCGGACTCTGCTCACATACTACACTGTTAATATTATAAATGCAGATCTGCACCACTGGCAGGTTTCTGACGGAAGCTCTAATTTGACAGTGCTGTGGCTCAGAGACATAAACCCTTTTTTTCTTAAATAGGAGCTTGAAATGAGAACATCCACTCTCTTTCACAGATTAGGAAACATATATTGTTGAAAGAACGCATGTTTGTGAAGACTGCTCTTAGCTCTAAGACTCGTAGAAAATTCTTATCATGATTTTTTCCCCTTGGTGTGTTTTTGTATGACAATATATGGGAACAGGATAAATGCTAACAAGTGAGTCCACCCAGCAGTAATACCCATTTACTCTGCTACATGATATACAGTATTATCTTTCAGACTTTAGTGTTGTTAACAGCAAAATCAAGCTGGTTTATGTTTCCCCATCTTCCACCATAGCACCACTTAGAATCAGAAGTGGTGTAGAATTTATATTCTAAGTACAGTAACAAATCTAACTTTATATATAATAAAGCCTTTTCATGGCTTAAATGAGAACAAATTTATTGAACGTTGTTTTGGTTTGTTTAAAATGTGTTTCTGCACCATTGCAATCATTCAGATATTCAACTGTTACAACACTGCCTGCCAGTTGCATACTGAATGTGCAGAAAGCTGAAAAAGTGTGAGCACACTAAGGGACAAAAAAATAAAAATCATACTCAACCAGCACACTGTTTGGGCTTGGTGAAGTTTTTTCTTATGCTTCCAAGTGTTATATTTTATTTATAATGAATTTGCATTTTTTCTGTTACTGAATACATTTAGAAATTGCTCCTTCATGTGCCAATCTCATTTTTAATGACCACAAAGTAACAAGGTTCACATGTATGACAAATAAAGTGAAGGAGAGATATGTTTATTTTCTCCCTTTCAGCAAAGAAGGCAAAATGTTTCACAATATATTAACATTAGGATTAATATTTAATTCTTACTTTTGGAAATTATTATTACTGCAGTGTGGGGGTTCCATAATTCAACTATATTTCTTAAGTTTAGACCTTTACATACTCAGTATTTCAAAAGACATACATTCTGAAATTTCATTTCAAATATGATTTTTTTTTTGTTTTAAATTTCTTGAAGCATTTCCTGTTTTCTCACATTTTTATCTCCGTTTTTTGTCACTGCAAAGATTGGCATGTAACCTTAGTTGCCCGAATGTTTTTTTCTTGTTGAAATTCTGCTGAAAACTTATAGAGAGGAAAGGATTCCATTCACTCTATTCCATTCAGCTTCATTGGGTTTCGTGCCACCAGTTTGGTTCTCAACTCAATCTGGTTTTCTTCCAACACTATCTATGCTTCTGCTGTTGATCAAGTGTCTGCACATAATTCTATGCAGGGTTCTGCATGTCTACCAGAACACCTCTCATGACAAATGTATGTTTACATTGGTAAGTATTTGCATGGGTACACAAGACTGTGCACAGAGATTAACTATTGTATAAATATATCAATAATCAGAGCAATGAAACACCTTTCTCCTTTTTGTGACAAAATAATTTCTTTTTCTTCATGTGGTATTCCTCTGACCACTTTCTCCCAGTGTGACGTCTTCTAGTCTTCAACCTACACTCTCAATCAAGAGCTGTAAATTGCATGCCACCTGTTTTAACACTTCGTTCTTTTAATAATCTTATTTTATATAATTTACCCCAAACTTGCAATTTCAAATTCTTTGTGATGATGCACATCTGAGATGAGTTTGTTGTAGAACAACAGTCTTAGGGAAAAAAAAGAAGACAGAAAATAAGAGGGGAAAAGAAAAAGAATTCTCTTGTAATGCCTTCAGACAAATGAATTTAATCTTCCCTGATTTGTTTCAGTCTCTGGAAAAATCTCATTAAATTGCACGTCAGTATGTTCCAGGGATGATGTAGTATTTAATCTTCTCTTTCCTTCAACAGAAATCTGAATTTCTTTTTTCATTTGAAAACAAACAGCCGAAGGAAATATGCAAATTCATTTGGATTTTACCTCAAACAATTGTAAAATTCCTAGAGAGGAAATTGGTATATTTGCAGTTAACTCAGTTCCTGAGCTTCAAGCTCTTTCCAAGTCTGTTAAAGCCATGAACTGCAGCATTTCATGTAGTCCTTCAATAGAAGTTTGCCAGGAAAAGAAGTTCCACACCCACAGTAGTATAAGAGAGGTGTCTCCCAAGGGCTTTGCTCTATTAAAAAATGAAAGTAACACCAGAATTTCCTGAATATGAAAGCACACACTGTCTCCTGCTCAGTGAGGTTTTTGAGAAAACTTTAAAATTTAAGCATATAGTTCCCTAATAAAACAACTTGTGCTAGGCACATGTAGAACTGGGCCAGATGCTGCCACCTTTTCCTCAGAAATTTTCTATTCTGATTCTTTCCCCCTCCACTTCCCCATTCAAACTAGATAATGTCTAGAGAACTTCAGTATTAAAAATGACAGGGTTGGAGAGATTTCCTCAGACAAGTCTCATTCAAGCCACTTTGAATGCAGAAACCTGTTTCATAAAAACGTCTCACTTTGTACCAAAGCTTGACTGCTTTCCTCTTAGCACACTCTCTCAGAAGCAATCATGAAGGAGGAATATTTTCTCCTTTATTATAGAGCAAAGATTAAACTCTGCCTTTTCCAAAATTACTCAGGAACTACCCTTTCTGCTAAAAGGCAACAGGTAATTAATGGATGTAAGAGTGACTAGTTGATTGAAAGAGGAAGAGGTATTTTCACTGTTGCCTGCTGAGAAGACTGGCATTTTTGGCCCCTGAGAGGACGTCTCAAGAGAGCCTTCTGCAATCTTCTTTCATACCATAGACCAGGGCCCTTCAGGGTTATTTATGGAGAGTCCTGGGAAGCAGGGCAGGATGGATATAAAACAGACAGCAGAATATGAAGTATGGGAAGCATCTATACAGAAAGAACTAAGGAAGAGAAGAAGCAGAGCTTTGTTAAAAAAAAAAAAAAAAACAAAAAACAACAAAACAGTTCTGGTACTTTTGTTATATATGAGGCTAACTGAGAGGCTCTGTGTAGGTATTCTGAAATTAAAGGACAGACCAGAACCAGCCTTGTATTAGGAGGTGTGAGATATGCATTCATATATGCTCAGCCACAGCTATTCTGAAAATACATTCTACAAGCATTTGTGAGTCTCTTTTGCACTAACTGTCCTTTAGTAACATAATTTAAGTTCAGTAGTAATGAACAGATTCTTAATTTTTTACTCCATTGTTTTGCTATCTTTTATCCCATCATAAAACCACTATTCTCTTTCATAGAATCATAGAATGGTTGGGATTGAAAGGGACTTTAAAGATCATGTAGTTTCACTAGACCAGATGGCTCAGAGCCCCATACAAACTGGCCTTGAACACTTCCAGAGATGAGGCATCCATAACTCTGGGCAGCCTGTGCCAGAGTCTCACCAACCTCAGAGTAAAGAATTTCTTTATAATGTCTAAGCTAAACCTATTTTCTTTCAGTCTACATTATTCTTGTTTCAGAAGATGATGGTTAATCCTGTAGGTCAAGTGCAAGAGTGTGGTACCAAAAATGTGAAAGCAAATATTATTGCTTAATTGATGCTGTTGGAGTCTACTTCCTCTTATTAAACCTATTATTTCCAATTTATTTATTGATAGAACATGGTGTTATAATAACCATAACATTATGACACAAATCAGGAAAACAAGAGAGGTTTTGAAATATGATAATTTGTTTTAAGTACAGAAGTCTAAGAAATTTAAACAAAGCATGAAGTGATCAACTGAGTATGAAAGCCTAAGAGTGGGTCCTCTAAAGAACTCTTAAAAACACTAGACAAAAACTTCATAAATTTAAATATATTATTGCAAACAACTGTATGGACAAATGTTGAAAATTTTCACTACTGAATCCTTCTCTGTTTAGAAAGAAGTAAAAAAAAAAAGTGCAAACTTGTCAAAGAAAGCCTGAGGAAGGAACAGTTCCCCAGACTATTAGCAAGGAATAGCTCATTACGTCTACTCATAATTCTTTTTATGAGTTTATGAGTTTACTTCATATATTTTGAAATTCTGGGAATTCCAGTAAGCTGTTTTCTGACAACAATGGGCTGTTGGAAGAGGTTGGGCTTGTATGAAGACATCTGTAAATTTTATCATTGCTAATTCACATAATAGCATACTCCTTTTCAAATTTCTCTTATACATAGGGCCAGTAGTACAGTGTTACAAGATGTTCCTTCAAAAGTGTTTGAAATGTCTCTTATAACTGCGTCTGTCTATCTGTCCATCCATCTGTGCATCATGTGACATTTCCAAAATACCGGCAACAGGTAGCACATGGTAGCTTCCTATTTATTTTGTCTGACTGGTGAACTTTGATATCAAAGTAGGAGTGTTTCTCAAAGACTTACAGATTAGATCCGGTATTGACACTGACTGTTGCAAAAATGAGAAGGGGAAAATGGTTGCTGAGAGAAGACATTATCCTTAATCATCCAGAGATAATGGGAAAACAATCATTAGGATGACAACAGGGAACGTACCCTAAATGAATGAATCATTTACAAACATTTTCTAAATTATGCTCTTCATGTCCAAAGTAAAGTGACAATTATGCATGGCTTGTACACCTGTCTTCCTGCTGTAGAAAGTTAATTCTTTTGGCATATCCCTTCCTCCAAGAAAATATCAGAAATATTTCTCACAATAACAGTCAGACTTTGAATTCACTGAATACTGTAGAAACATATTCCATTTGGATACCCATTGGGAGAAACAGCACTGCGAAAATTTTGAGGAAAGACCTTTTCATTCACGAATGCAGGTTGTCATCCAAGGAAATTATGATTCAGTTCTATTCACCTATCTTTTTCCCAAGCACTGCATTATCAGCTCCATAAAAGCCATTTCCTAATGTGTGGTTTAAGTACCAAATAGAGTGCATGAATCTCTTTACAGTGTTTAGAGAGTATTCATGGGACAATGCATGCAGACCACAGCACTAACCTATTCTCTGCCAACTGTTTATCAACTGCAAGTTAAAAGAAAGAAGATTAAAATAGTCACTCACATTAAAATGGTGATGTTCATTTCCAGGCATAAAAAAATAAGAGAGTTCATTAGAAATATTTTTTCATTTTTCACTCATAGGTAATTTTGCTATATGCATTCAACATGAGTTTTAGCTGCAACTATAACAAAAAATTCTATGTGAAAACCTATTTTGTGCAAACTCCATTTGATTCATAACTGATGATTTGCAACTGCTATGGTCCTAACTGCTGTTGCAATAGATCACAGAATCATAGAATAGTGAGGGTCAGAAGGGACCCTAAAGATCATCCAGTTCTAAGCCTCCTGCCATGGGCAGAGACACCTCCACTAGGTCAGGTTACTTGGAGATCCATTCAGCATGATCTTGAACACTTCCAGGGATGTGGCATGCACACAGTAAAGAATTTCTTCCTAATATCCAATCTAAACCTACCCTCCTTCAGATTAAAGCCATTCCTCCTTGTCCTGTCACTATATGCCCTAGTCAAAAGTTGCTGTCCAGCTTTTTTTCCAGCCCCCATTAGGTATGGGAAGGCTTCTCTAAGGTCTTCTTTGAGCCTTCTCCAGGCTGATCAACCTCAACTCTCTCAGCCTGTCCTCTTAAAGAGGTGCTCCAGTCCTGTACCCATTTAGTGCCTCTTTATGGATTCATTCCAACAGATCCACATCTTTCATGTGTAGGTGTTAAAAACGAGGTTCACGTCTAGTGGATTTTAAAAGGATTTAATAAGGGGTTTAATAAAAAGGACAATAGGAGACAGAAATAAAGCAAAGAGTTAATAGGGCCGGGTGCTTGGCACGATGCCAGAGGCACACCTTAGCTAACAAACCTCTTCTGTTAAATGCCCGAGTCTCATACATATTCATAGATTTCTATGCATCATTCAACTATTCCTTTTTTGGTACCTCCTGGCTTTCAAGTCCTCCCCATCCTGTCACTATTTCCTTCTTGCAGGTCTGTTTAAATTTGATAATCCATTGTGGTCCAGTTCTGCTGACCACATCCTTTTTGGTCATCCTGTGTTCCACATCCTGATCAATAAATTCTTCCTTCCAGGATCTGAAGCCCGTCGTTGTTATCTTCATCCAGATGGCCCAGGAATGTGGGGAACTTCCTTGCTTATCTTTGCTATTCTCTGAGTTAGTTACATAAAAAAGCATTCTACATATCATGCTATAATCCTAAGAAATCACAGTACTATTTAAAATGAAATATTTTCATACCACTTCATTTTCTTACATTACACATATGACATTCATTTTAATATTAGCGAAAAGCCAACAATACAATATGCATTTATAACATAGGGGACCCCAGAGACGGACAGAGCACACTGGGTGGGGTCTCACTGGGGCAGAGTAGAGGGGAAGAATCATCTCCCTCGACCTGCTGGTCACACTCCTTGCCAAGCAGCCCACTCTGGTGGTGGCCTTCTGGGCAACAAGCACACACTGCCAAGACATAATGAGCTTGTCCTCTATAAGCACTCAAGATTTTCTCCAAAGGGCTAATCTCCATCCATATTCCTTGCAGCCTGTGCTTGTGCTTGGGATTGCCCTGATGTATTTTCTTATACAACCAAAGAGTTTCAACCTTGCATAATTCATTTTGTTATGTCCTGTTGACCTGTGCATGCACAGTATTCTTTTCCCAGGAGAGGTTTCAATTTCCTTGCCTCAGTAACCTGCACCCAGAAATGTCTGTGAGAAAAAAATTGGAACAAAGATCAAAGACCTTAAAGCCATTTACCTCATTCATATGCTCTCACAGATTCAGTTTCACGGATATGCGTGAAGAGCTTATCTCACTTTTCACAGACTCTTGACACAATTTCTGATTCTGATGTTCTTTTTATTAAGATTAAGGTTTATTTAGTCAGCTCTGCTTTGATATTACACAAATATGGCACCCAAATTAATATCTGTCTTGTCAGAATTTGGAAATGCAACATTTTTCCTAACATCATTCACTCACTCAAATAAGCAAAAATAATTAAGCTTGCATATCTGTGAACTAGTTCAGGAGGAAGTGGCAATACGATAGGGATAACCACAGGAAAAAAGTATAGTAATAATCACATCTTCTTCTAAAATGCTCTGAACCAAACACTTTCTAAAGGACCACCTGTGCTCCATTGTCATAAAAAATAATTAAAACGCAGGAAAGGTATTTAAAAAGATTAAAACGGGAATCTCCAGAGAATTGCAAAGCACAATTATTGCCTACAGACAGAGTTGTAAAAATGCAAAATCTCCATCAATGAGCCAAGGAGGAAGGTTTTCAAGTGAAGTTGTTCTTTTATGTCTAATTAAACACATAGTATGTATTATTGCACAATTTCAGGTAAGTAGTTGCATTGCTAGTTCTTCCAAAAGATAAATTGTGCAGTAAAACATAAGCACTAGAACAGGACTGAAATTTTTCTTAAGTTCAGCAGACTGGGTATAACGTCCTATAAAATTTTATTTCATTAAGTTTATAGGAATAATTTTATGCTTATTGTACATAAAAACTGACCATTACAGAGTAAAGAAAATAATGTTTTAAACACAATTTATGCACATCTGTTCCAAAACCAGAATTCTTTAAAATGTAAATGTTTAGACTGATCTTTTACTCTGAGGTGGCAGCAGCAAGCAAAAATGTGAAGTTAAAATAAAATTTTGAAAGAATCAGATATATTTTTTTTTCACCAAGTACTATAAGTTAGTACTTAGAGTACTCTAAGAATATTTGTATACTCTTCTAGAAGAAAATCATGCAATTAGAAATTGTAATTTTCCGAAAAATTATGGATCCAGTTGAAAAGTCTGGTTTCATTAAAAAAAAAAAACCTGCTCCTTAAAAGCTGTTCATGAGCTTCACTTTGGCAGTAAACTGAAAATTCTTTAACAACAGCATTCAGCAACTACTTTTTCCCTCAGATGCACTTTATGTTGATTTTTTAAAATGTGAAATAAACAATAAATACTGGGAAAATGGAAATTGCATCTAAATGAAAAATTTCACAGGACAATCAGACATTTTACAGAGAAAATTAAACCAAAAATGGAAAAAATTCAAAACAGCATTCATCCATTTATGTTGTTTTTACACTAGAAGAAAACTCTTTGGAACTTCAAAGGAATGCTATGCAATTCTATTATATTAGAGATGATTCTTATTTATTGTTGAGATTTTAGAAGCAGGATCCTTTCCTGATGTTTTTTCTGCTTTGTTGAGTGCTGACAGACCTTGCCTTGACAATGCAAATGTCACATTTTATGCAACACATAGCTAAGAGACTTTCTATATTTCAAGCAGATAATAGTATTGCCTTTAACTGAAAACAAAATATGCCTCATGACTACAGCAAAGCAAGCTGTAGACATGCAATAGACAAGCAATAGACACCAGAAACAGTGTCTATTGAAAAAAGCAAAGTAAAAAAAAAAAATTAAAACAGATTCAATCAGCAAAGCTGAAACAGGCTTATAGCTCAGTTAAATTTTCAGAAGAAATCATGTGTTAGTATTAATTTTTCCTGTTGCACCTCACTTGACATTGCCAGAAAAAACACAGGGCCTGAAGAAAGTTCCTATGTATAACTTTCAAAATAAGTATTACTTAAATGAACCTTCCTTCCCCCCATGCCCTGCCTTAATCTTCTTAAAGCATTTTCTGTGGTTTTCTTCAGTCTATAAATAAATTCTAATGTGGGTGTTTGGTTTTTTTTTTTTGCATTCTCATTTTTTGCAAACTCCTTTGTCAAATTAAAGCTCTCAAAATCTCATCCCTTTTTAATACCTATATGGTCATAGAATTCTTACAATATAATTTGAATTAATGGCAAAAATAATCAGAAATATTCTAGCATTCCCAACATATCATATTCCCTGCACAAATTTCCTAAAATATAGACTACTCCCTTTATAATAAAGAGACATTTATTTTGTATCCATTGGTCAGGTGTCTTATGTTAAGGAAACATTCATCAGAGAAATCTTGTCTACTTGAAGCTCCAAATGATTTTTCCAAGGTGTTCCAAATCCTACAGAGCCTCCCTGGGATATTACTAAGACACTGGGCAGAAGGGAAGATCCTGGGATAAATACATAACTAGGAGGTAAGTCAAAGACAGCAGGAAAATTCTCTTTATTTTAGATGATAGTGTTTGACTGTGTTAAGATTCCCGTTGTTCAATATATTCCTAAACAATTTAGACAGATTAATGAAAAATGAGAGAATAATAATAAATCAAATGCTTATTATGAACTGGAATTATGAGATTGACTAACTCAGTAGATGATATTGAACATAAATAAAGCTACACATAAAGGGAAAACCAGTTCTAATTTCAAATATTAAATAATGGACTCTGAGATAACCTTTGTTAATCAGAAATGAAGTCATAATAAACTTGATGAATAAAGATGATCAGATCTGAAATAAATCCAAAATAAGTCCTTTAATTTTGCAGACATAGGAGTTTTTTTAATTACCTGAGTGACAGGAATTGCATTTAAATTCCTACTACTTGACTTCCTTCTGGCTTTTGAAACTGGTCTAATAGGTATGTTAAGAAAATGTGTTTTCCAAAAGTACTTCACACTAAAAGCAGCCAAAGGATTGCTCATAAAAATATGATTAGGCTTTAAGTTTCTGTGTGCCATCACTGTAGAACTGTCAGCTGACATTGATGCTACAGAGTACTTGGATGTATACTTAAATTCTGGGTTCTGCAAAGAATTGTAGCTATTAAAAAATTATATATACAGGTAACAGATAATTTTTCTGAAAACAAAATGCCAAAACCCAAGAGCAGATTAACTGTGAACACAGCAAGTTAAGGATGAAGCCATTATTGCATGTCACATGTTGGGAGTGTTTTGGAATCCCACAAAACAATTATCTGAGTTTGCTTTCTCTTGTTTGCCTTTAGACTCTTCTGATTCTTGATTTTTCACATTTCTGTCTGGCTACCAGGAATGATCTTTCCACAGCACAAAAGAGTTTGAAGGCATTTTGAAAGGTGGGGTCACAGGTGCCCCTTCACACAGCTGGTGTCAGTAGTACTTTGCTCTATGCTTTGCAATCTACTTCTGGCTATCATTTAGGAGGAAGAAGACCACATAAATTAGAGACCTGATATGATAGAAGCAATGCTTTGGAAATGCGAAACAAAGAATGCCTTTTTGCTGCAACATGTTCCACGAAAGCTGTTAACCCTAGTTAACCCTGCCATTGCCTCTGATGATCAGGATTATGAATGCCACATTAAAGTCCCAGTCAATAACATTTGTGAAAAGAAACATCACAAGTTACCTGTCCAAGAAAGGAGACGGTAATTAGAGACAGAGATTCAGTTCTGACTTCAGGTCAGCTCAGAGAACAGTTGCATTAGTGTCTTCTCTCATTTGTTGGAAAGAGACAGCCTCGCAGATTTTTATCTTGACTTATGTTTGACTGCTACTGAAAAAGAAAATGTGCTTGAATAACAGTGATTCTATGGCTTGCTTCACTGTTACAAGCTGTTTTGCATAACATATCCACATCAGCCTTTCATTCTCTTGCTCTTGGGAATCAATGCATTAGTCTGAACTTGCTTTACTTCAGCGTGAACAGGAACCACAGCTGTTTTAATTCAGGAAGATCACTGAGTTTATTGCCTTTAAACAACTAAGGCGGATTAATGACATTTCTGGATACGGCCAAAAAATAATCACTTTTAATACATATTTATGGCTCCTATAGCAAATAACCTTGACTACTATAGACTATTACTTGATTAAATCAACATGCATATAAGTTACAGATTAGATATAAAAGAGACTTAAAAGGCTCTGTTTAAACCAATATTCTCCAGCATGAAAATATATTCATAAATAGAATGAATGTATGAACAGGCACAAGACTTGGTATTAGGATTGACTTGCTAACTTCAGAATATACTTCAATGACCTGTGACATGACTGATGAGTTTAACTTGGCAGCAGTTGTTCAGAATGACAAGCAGGAGACTAGGTTGTTGAAGTTCAAAGAGATCTGGAAATAACAACAGTGCTTCTTGTCACAATAAGATCTCGTAAAATCAGCAGTGCTCATAGAAGTTGGAGTGCATAATAATAGAAAAATACAATCACGACATTCAGCCTTTGTCCATGAAGTTCATTAAAAAAAGAACAAGTATGTAACTAGCTAGACCATTCTTCATTTAATATTTTCTTACAGTATAATAAAAGCATTTATCAGTGAATCTTCAGACTGTTGTGCAAGAACACCATACAAAGCATATATTTTTTTTTTAATTTGGTTCACTACTGCAAAATTAATAAGTAAATGTATTACTTTATCCATAGACATCTTCTATTATAAAAATTGATGCTATGTGACATGACAAGGCACTCTGTTTGTCTGGGAGATATGGTCCCTAAAATCAGGGTACTTCATGTTTACAATATTGCTGTCAGGTGTGCTAAGACATTTCTTCCACTAGAATTAGATAGATTATGGGAGTCTGGTGAGACGCCTGAAGAGTGACAGGAGCTGCATCTCTTAAGACTTTTGCTAGAATTTGAAGGAATCAACAATGGAAGAAGTGTTAAATAATTTTCCAGAATTACATTAAGTGCTTTGAGTCAAGAGAGATAAGTAGAAACCACCAGGCAATGACAGCACAGAGAACTGCTCAGAGGACTGCATCATCTAACAGACTTGAAATGTGTACTGAGACATTCAGAGCCATAGACATCACGTGGCAGAGGACTGCCAGTACCTGCATTCTGAATTTTAACTGATTTCCTGAAAATAATAGATTTAACTTAATTTTCTAATTGCTTGCTCATTCTGTTTGCTGACATTAGTACAATGTATAAGGAACTGATTTTTTCCGTTTTCATTGGATTAGAACAAATGAAATAAGGACTGAGATAATTTGAAAGCTTTGGCTTGGTTTGCAGGTTAAGACTTCTATCATTTAAAGAGCTACTCTGTATGCTATTAAATGGAAGAGCTGTAATTGTACTGAATAATTTAGTTAGCTATTTCCATCTCCTGACAGGAGAATCTCATTAAAATATTTGCAATAATAAACGACAATTTTTTTTCAATTTGAGCCTATTTGTGAGAATAAACTTGGCAATTCACATAAATATTACATAATTTACTTCCATTATATACAGTACATTGTGTACTGTTTGTTCCTAATGAGCACTTTCTTCTAAAAATCAAGACACTGGGCAGCTCTGCCAGTATTCCTTGGGAAGTTTTAGCCATCTAATGCAATTAAACATATGACAGATTTTGATCCTGAGAGAAAATTCATTCTTTTCTTCTATTACTGCACTGGCATCTCCAAAATTATGTTGAGGGAGAATAAAATTAAAACACAATTTTCAATATTCTTGTGTGATGTTGATGACTTAATGGTTATGGATCAAAAGACAACACAGTTACCATTGATAAAAAGTGTGGACTATTGAGTCTATGCACTAGTTTCAATTTTCTAATAACACTAAATTTGTCATCGCATATCTTCAAATTATTCTATGTTACTGACTGTTACCCACTAATAAAGGCTGAAAGAATATGCAAACCTCAAACCCAAGAATGATTTGTGTGTTGGGACCTGGTTTTTTTACATAGTGACAACTTTTTTCATGGAAAGGACTTATATATGAAATTAGTAGTGTGTGCCATCTTCATTATATTTAGTTTAGATAAGTATTAGGAGAAAAAAACCCAGTAGACTTTTCTGAAAAGTTTCTAGTGAAGACAATTTTTTGCTACGAGGTAAATAAATATTTGCATTCTCCAGGAAGAATTAGTGTAAAAGTAGTTTTCCAAGGCAAAGGTAAATTTATATCTAGACTCCAAAGCCACGTGTCCCAGTAGTCGGAGCATACATGTAAAAGAAAGTAGTTTGTATTGAAAAGGAAACTATTTTTATATAAATTTCAAGGAGGAAGAAATAACTTTAAGTAAGCTCAACTCTTGTCCAATGAACTGTCCTGGGTTTGAAGTTATTTTGTGCATTCCTGGCTGGCATTTTGGGTTTTTTTTCATTGAAATGAAATACAGGTTCTGCTTCACAGGTTTGTTCTCTGATGTGAACCAAGGCAAAGTAATGAGATGCAACTGGGAGATTAGCTTCAAATATGCTGATCCAGACTAAAATGCTGAAAAGGAAGTAGCTCTGAAGTATATATCTCTTGTAGAGTGCTATGTCACCTACCTACGCCTTCTCTGGCTGGGACCAGACTAGATGATTGTGTGCTGCAGTGAAAGGCAAACAGGAGAAGGTAATTGATCCCTGTTTCTCTGCTCTTCAGATTAAATCTGCATCCATGAAATACATCAGAAGAAAATTGTTAGGTAGAGTGGGCAGTAATATCATGCCCAAACACAATTTTTAAAAGACTGCAGTAAAATTCCAGTGAGCGTGTAAAACTCAGTGTGATGTATGGATGTAGGGGAGATTTTACCTGACATAAATGTAAACCTGAATAAAGACAGCGTTATTTTTGGTCACTTGTCATACATATAATAAGAACCTCCACATTAAGGTTCACAAGCCTTGTGCTATTCCTCACAAATATGGATATTGACATCCTATTCTGAAGTACTGGCTTACAGAATTCTTAGAAAGACAGTCCAATCAGATGTCTCCACGAGTTCAAATTTTGATGGACTGTGGATTCAGAAGTAATTTTTATTCCTTTGCATTACTAAAGTAATATAGTACTCGAAAGCACATTTCCATTAAGTCAATATGCTTATTTCCATTACCCTGTAAAAGCTTTTTCTAGAGAGTGTATATTCATGATGGAGAGAAGAGGTATGACAGGTAAATTTATAAGCTAAGTACACTTGATGGTCAGAATCTTTACCAAAAATTTTACTCAATTATATTCATCTGGGTTTCTTCATCATGCTTCTGTAAAAAACAACTTAAATCAGCAGTCATCCTGCATCTGGTTAGAGAAATGATTACCTTCACTGCATTCTACAAATGAAAGAGGACTTGTTACAAAGAGAGCTGAGGGCTACAGAATGTACGATTGACACACTAAATGATGTGCCAAGCTGATTAAATAAATCCTTCTTCAAATAGAACCAGTTATAAAAAAATAGTGACAGATGTATATTTTCTTCTGGGATTTATACAACCATCTGGCCTTGAAATTTCCAGATGGAAGTTTCACATTAAGTTCTCAAACTGAGATTCAAAGGTATTTGAAAGATCTGTGTTTTCCTTTATTCAAGTATCTGTGGGATAGATGAAGTGCTCTCAGCACTGATGGTTGTAGCTGACTAAGGAAAATCGAATTTTTACATAATATGAAATCTATTACTTTGCCAAATATTCCCTTAATAAATTCATTCTATTAAAAGCTACTGCATGATTAATGAAAATAGTATCTTCAAAGACATTTGCAGAAAGTCAGAATTTCACAGCTCATAGCAAACTTTAATGAGACAATTAAGCCATAAAAGTGCTTCCATTCTTGCATTTGAGTATTTTTGCTATATTTAACTTTATGCCATAAGGAAGCCTTTCAAACTTGTCTTTTAGTGTTTCAGAACAACTTTCAAGAAACTAATATTGTGAACAGAACATGAACAGATATACCAGGACTAAGGACATTTAGGATTTAAATTAAGGATGACAGAATTGCAAATGGAGATAGAAACACTAAGCTAAACAGGAAAAATCTTATGCAGATATATAATAAAAGATAGGTTAAACATTCTGGAAAGCATATGTGGTCTAAACTAAAATACTACACTGTAGATAAATAATCTTACACACAAGTGCAAATAGTGGATGACATCATGGAAACCTCAGAAACTCACAGAAATCAGGAACCTACTAACCTATCTGAGGTTACTACCCCCTCAGCCTGACCTCAGCTGTTGGTTGACTGTTGAAAACAGTGATTCCCTTGTAAACATACAGAAATATGGAAATGCTTGACAATATCTCTCAGCTCTTCTGGCTGCAGAAGAGGATTGCAGGGGATGAGAACTGCCTTGGTCCTTAGCACAGCATTCACGTCTCTAACTCCATCACAACTACATGAATTGTGGAGCTTTCTTCAGCAGCTAAAGTTTGAAGAAAACCTCAAAATCTTCTTCTCTTCTTCTTACCACAAAATCTTCTTCTCTTACCTCTTTGAGCTACTAAAATTAAAGTACAACATGCTTGATACTTTCCACTGACTTTTGGCTCCTACTTGAGTTGTAGAACTATTTTCCTTCTTCTTCCTGTCTCTCCTGTAGAACATCACTTGGGCCACAGATCCTTGTGACCATTGCAGTTTGTGTACAGTATTTATTATGCCAATCAGTTTGTTTACAGAGTAGCTTCATATTCAGAGTAATGACTCATAACTCAAACCCAGCTTGATTAATTTTACTTAGGAGAAAAACACAAATGGGAGTTATCCCAAAATAAACGAATAAATACATATATGCATACGTCTATAAATACAGAGTAGATAACTGCACAGTATTAAAACCTTGAGAATCCAGCCTAGGTCACAGTTTCAAAATATGGGACACTGAGATGGGATAAAACTCATCTGTAGTTCTGAATACATTATGCTTCCTCTAACCTGCCAGCAGAGGATAAATTGTTCATTCAGTCTTACACACAATATAATTGTGACAGCTGCAAAAAACAATAATTATTAACTCAGGCAAGTGATAAACGACCTTCTTCATCTGGTTATTGCCCGAAGAAATTCAACTGGTTTGAAGTGCTAAAAGCACTAGAAGCACTGAAAGTAAGTTCAGATCAGGATATTTACTTCAGTGGAGAAACTTTAGACATTTTCTCTGTTGGCAAAAATACTTCTTTTTTTTTTTTTTAAAACCAGAGCCTTTTTGGGCTTCACAATATTGCTGAAAGTAACCTAAGTGCTCGAAACAAGCCTTTTTAACAGGGCACATGATCAAAAAAATCTGATACATTTTGAAATTAAAATCACTTATTCAAAATTTAGTTCACCCTCTTTTGACCATATATCCTGTCACAATATGTAATATTAGTATGGGATACATTAAATAACAATTCTTGCATTTGAAAAAATTCTTATTTTGGAGTTGGACATTCCATCTTCTACTTCTGTTTCAGAATATTGCAGATCTTTGCAGCAGGTTTACCAGATTTTTAGATCCATCTTTGGAAGGCTGGTGTATATTATGTATTCCTGAGGAGAGTTTGCTTTCTAAGAGTTGGACTTACTGAATGTTGTTACTATTGTTGTCACCGGACAGGAATCAAAGACAGTAAATTTTGAGGATATATATAGTCCAGCATCTACATTAAAAAAAAATCTGATCAGCAAATAGTATGTAAATAATTGTTTTAAAAAAATATTAATTATAGATGCTGTCTTAGCATCAGATTGAAACACTGATAATGAGGCAAACATATAAACAGACAGAGAATGCAAATGTGAGAAAAGCTATTATTTGTTTTCATATTAGTTATTTTTTTCACTAACTTGTAAATTTAATTCACAGATTTTATTACCTTAGACATTTTCCTTGGATATAATTTTGGCTTGCCTTAGATTGAAACACATTTTCAAAGTGCAGTTATCACATCTTAATCATCATGAAATTTTGTTATCCCTTTCCTAGTTTTGATTTTTAGTAACTAAAAATATCAGCATGAAAAATCTAGAATGAAAACACCTATCTTCATCTTCAACACATTATAGTGTTCCATACTTTCTGCATCACCATTTCACTTTATATTTCCAGAACTAAGGCTTCATTTGAGAAATGAAAATGTCAAAATATTTCAATTATCAAGTGTTGATAATTATAAAAAGCTTTTAAAATTAATTTCTTTCCAAATTCTTGGTCACAGCAGTGTGGTAGCAGCACATAACATCTTGACCTTTTAGATTTAAAAAAAAAATCTTGATAGTGATGGTATATTCTCATTAAAAATCCCTGTTTTCAGAATAATAAGACTAGCTCAAAATAAATAAACATCAAAGTAGGAAACTTGATATGCTGTCTCTCTCCGGTCTCAGGATCCACTAAATTCTCCTTAACTTCAGATTAAAATAATAATTTTTTAGTAATTTTTTTCTTTCTCCTTCATGTTACATTTTATGGCATAATAAGAAGCCATGGAATGTGAAACAATACACTACAACACACATTTAAACTGACATTTGTGGCTGAATCTTAGTATCTTTTGCATAAGGTATTATTTTCAAACCCTGTTTACTCCTTTTTCAGATTTTTTAAAACAGATTCTGACTAGATCAGAGGGAAAATGTCCAATCCTTGGGCCATAAAATGAAACATTAAAATAATCACTTATATTCAGCTATATTACTCCCTCTCTGCAGCCAGAACACTTGCCCTCATGTCTAAGATTGTTCACAGTCCAGCTTAATCAGCAGCCCAGGAATCCTTCATACAGTCATAGTCAATCTGCCAAGACACTTGAAAAGAAAGAGGTTGGTATTTTCTTATGAACATTTCAGGCATGCAACTTTTATGTTGAAGGATTTCTGGATTTGAGGAAACATAACCAGAAAATTAACATCAGGCAATAGAACGGAAGCATGCAGAAGATCTGCTCCTGATGGCCACTGCTGATGTAAGGTGACAGATCTTTTATTAAAGAAAACTAGAAAACTCTGAATATTGTTAAAGTCTATAGTAGGCATTGACTAAGGAATTCTGAAAAACTTACCAATGCAGAAAAACAGACACAGAAATTCAAATATGATTCAAGACCTGGAGATCCAACTAAAGACAATTGAACTGCTACATTTACAGATTTGTGACAAGAAGCCATTTAATCAATCAGTGCAAAGATCCTAAATGCTTTCCCTTTGAAGTAATGAGATAAAAAAATTGAGAAATGCCATCAGTTAAAGTCAGATTTTAGTCTTGTGTTACGACTGTCTTTCAGTGATGCTCTGCCCTGTCCTACTCTGTGGGGATACAAGAATGGGCAGCAGGCAGCCTTGACTTTGGTAAGTTACAGCTGTATCCCTGGGAAGAAATAAAAACAACTTGGAATGCAGGTGTGTGTTGATTTCTGTAACAAGAAGCATGTGAGGGACATAGGTAAGGCATAAAAGGTTGTGCTGTGGGGTAATAGAGGGTTTGTGCCTGCTGACCTCTGTGGATGCCTGCCATCATCTTCTGTGTTGATCTTTTGGCTACCATCACTACTCTCCTTCTATGCTTTGGTTGTTACATCAGTAAACCATAAACAAAACAATATTTTTAATCCACATTTAGCCTAGTCTGGCAACACAGACAGCAACAACTGAGTATAAGGAGAATTATGGAAGTTTAAACTGTATAAAACTGTAATTTTCCCAAATTTATCTCACAGTTTAGTTGTGAAGTTCCTTAACCACAGTCATAATGGAATCATAAATGTTATTAGAATTATAAAGTGTAATTACAATAAAATTAGTGTTCCTTATTCAAAACTACAGTATCATGAAATTAATTGCCATTCCGCTTCTTTGAAATGCTGTAACTGAATTAGAAAAAGACACATTAAGACTAGTCCCATTCATGTGTCAACAGTTAAAACTTCCACCATAAGTACAAGCCAAATGTGATGCTCAGGATGTGTTACATGGTGTACAAAAATGCACATAAAGTATGTTAGAAACCCAGAACATGATATTTTTTTCAAATAAACTAGCCATGCATTTTTAATGGCATAATGTTTTACAAGATTAAGATTTATTCAATGAGAAAAAAGTTACATGGACAAACAAACATAAGAAGCAATAGTGAAATGGAGGCCAGGCTTTAAAAGTCTTCAATACACAGGTAAACTTAATTTTATCTACTTGTTTTAATGGTTTCTCAAAAACTTGAGAACTTTACAAGTAGTTTTTTTCTGTCAACACATTTTATTTGTAAAGACCGATGGAAAGATGGTTTTTGAAATTTATACGCATTAAAAATATCACAGATAAGAAATGCTAAGCATTGATGCAATTTTGCATGTGGGAGAGCTATGTGTTATGGTCTCCCAGGCTGATCTGAGGTTTCTGTGATGACAAGATAGTGTTTGGGGTTTCAGCTGAGATGGAAGCCTTTTCCTGTCTTTTACTGGAGTTGTTTACCTTCTGAAACCAATTTCAGTTTCAGGTCCTCCAAGGTATCTAGAGGATGGATGATAGGTTTGCTTGATTGTTTTGACAAGAGCAGTAAGTTCATTTGGCTTGTGCACTTACAGAAGTGTCAGTTTTCCACAAATATTACTAGCAGTCCCTGCAACACACACAAAGGTGAATGAGCAGCTTAATAGACTGATCCATCTCACATGAACCTGCTGAAAAGGCTGAAGGTAACTTTACTTCTCTTGATTTGAATTAAGTTGTAGTAAATTTGCTAATCCACATCAACTATTTTTTCTACGAATATCCCAGCAAAGTGCTTCTCACAAGTGTATTCCTATCAAGACAAATGTAACCCTAGGAACAATTTGTACAACATTCTTGTTAATCATTTCAGATTTAATTATTTTCATTTAATCATTTTTGTAACAGGTTTGGTTTAAACTTGATTTTATCTCTATTGGTTTTTTTTTGGCTGCTACACAAG
>VZRF01008305.1:0-11131 GCA_013396875.1 Vireo altiloquus | reverse complement strand
CTGATCAATAGATTCTTCCTTCCGGAGCCTTAGGCCTGTCGTTATCTTCGGCCAGATGGTCCAGGAATTTGGGGAATTTCCTTGCTTATCTTTGCTATCCTGAGTTAACTACATAAAAAAGCATTCTGCATATCATGATATAATCCTAAGAAATCACACTACTTTTTAAACAAACTATATCCATGCCACTTTGTTTTCTTACATTACACATATGACATTCATTTTAATATTTGTGAAAAGCCAATAATACAATATGCACTTATAACAACTAGATACAAAATTGCTAAATCTCATTAACTCCCCGGGAACAAAGAGAAACAAAATGGCAGTACCCCCCACACGATTGCGGCCCCCACAGCTGACTACGTGGCTCAAAAGACAAAGAGAAATTGGCAGACAAACCCTCCCCCCCAAGATGGTGCCCTCCACAGGCGGCCGGGTGGTTTGGGAGACAAAAGGGAAATGGCGAACAAACCCTCCTGGGAAGGTAGGAGCTTAGAAGCAGTTCTAGCAGCAGATGAGAACTGCCAGTGTCTGTGAGGTCAGTGCCGCCACTTGCTGCTTCCTCCTGCCACCCACTGGACTCTGCCGGTGTTGGTGCTGCTGCCTCGAGTCCCTGCTCCTATGGGGGAGGGGAAAACCTGAGCACCAACGAGTGGTGGCTCAAGCCCGGACCGGCTCAGCCTTCGCACTGCCGACAGGTGGTGTAAAATTCACTCTGAAACAGTTTCTGATTGCGAAATGCAGCTTCTCAAGTTGCTACTGTTGCGAGCCCCTCTGGAGGGGAGCCTCCGCCTGCGCTGCCTCAGCTGTCCCAGCAAGAGCGACAGGGAAAGGCAAGAGAGAAACAAATGCCACGATGCAACAGAGGGTCAGCTTGGGTGACTTTTTAAAGGGACCCCGGCAACCCCCCAGCCCTTGCGGCTCTGTTTCCGGCTTCGGCGCTGGGTCTTAAAGAGACAGTAACAATTTTGGGCACAGATAGATATTAAATACAATTACATTTCGAGTTACCCAGGACAACTACTTAGTCAGGTTTCACTGTATTCAGTCCTGGTTTTTACCAGTATTATTATATAGGAGATTAATTTAGAATTACGTTGAACTAATATACTCCTATGGCTTTGAAAGATGATAAAGTCTACCAGAAGTAATGAAAAATACTTTTCTTTATGTTCTTATTTAAAAGAAGTCTAAAGAGCTCATTGGTCATCTATCAAAATTTTCTCAAAAATAAACAATCTGATGGATTTAATGTAAACATCCAAATACAAAGTCAAAAACCAGAAAGTTCTGAAAGGCTATCAGGTCCTATAAAACATCTAGTGAAAAAGATCAACTTTGAATATCTGTATATTGTTCAATTATGAGTTTCTCTCCTGTTTTTAGATGCAGAATCCTGACACATTATCAGCTATGTCAAACCCTAGAGCAATGCAGGCTTTGCTACAGATTCAGCAGGGCTTGCAGACACTAGCAATGGAAGCACCAGGACTTATACCAGGGTAAGAATTGGTCATACAAATTTATGCAAGAACTTTTCTCTTGTGTTTTGGGTTTTTTCAGCTTTTGTCTTTCTTTTTAACACATAAAGGTTTATCCAGTTTTCACAGACTGTTCCTCCTGCATTTTTTTGTTTCACTCAACTTGTTTTAGAATCTGTCACACTTTTGTCTTCAACACACTTAAGCAATGATCTATGGTCTTGTTTTAATGCTTTACTTAAGTTGTCATCCATTTTTTATTTGATAGATTTTTTACTTAGTAATTACATCTCATGGGAAGAGATTATAACTAAGCCATTTTCTAAATTAATGATGTATTTCTCTGTCATTTGTGCAGATTCAATCCTGTTTTAGGTGGATTGGGAAGCACTGGAGCTCCTACAGGGTCCACTGTACCTGGTTCAATTCCCAGTGAAAATACAAGTCCAATATCAGGGACCACTGAACCTGCTCACCAGCAGTTTGTCCAACAAATGTTGCAGGCACTTGCTGACACAAATGCTCAGGTAAAGTAGATCACTGTATTCTAGTGTACATGTGGTTGGTGGTTTTTATGTTTGAGTTTTTTTAAATATCCAGACACACAGAGAGCACCACCACCCCCCACCCACCCCCACTCACATCCCCTTCCCCACTGTAAACCAACAATGCTTTTGGTCAAAGGAAAGCAGAGGAAGATTAAAAGTTATGTTCTAGCTGTGCAAATAGATGCTGGGAAAGCATCACATTTGAGTAAAAGTGTCCTCTGAATGGTTGATTGATAGGTACACCTATCTTCATACCCCTGAGTTTCTGAAATGCCTGGAAAGAAGGAGATTAAGGTGTTAAAGGGAAGACTGGTTCCCTGGCAAGTAAAATGTGAGCTCAGACAAGAAAAGAACTTAAGCATACTGAACATCATTCTCTGTACTTCTGTGTTGCTGGTTGTGGCTCAGGTTATTTGGGGCCTGAATTTGTAGCATGTTTCCCTGACATCCTGCAGTTTCAGATTGCACAATATACATTGTGTTAACATACCAAGTGGGATTTAGGCTTTCTGGAGAGCTCCAGAAGTCAAGCAAAGGTGGCAGCTTTGTGAGACAGCACCATTACATTGTGGTACATATCCAGTGTAATGGCAGACTGCTGGTAAAAGGGACAGTCCTGTTCTTACCTCCTCTGCTGCTACAGAATAAAGCAATTCAGCTTGCTGATCTGACAGAAAAATTTTATGTAACCATGAGAAAGTGGTGGTAAGCATAGATATAGGAAGCCATGTTCTTCTAGATATTTTTATCCTGCTGGATCTTATGCTACCAATTCAGTATTCTGTTTGGTTTTTCTGGGGGAGGGGGGAAGCAGATGGGGGTGAGAGGAATATTTACATTTCAGCCAGTATGTTTGCATTTTATTAGTTTGGAATTATATGCAGTTTTAAAATACTGCTAGGAATTTCTCAATGGATGAAACTAAGTAGAACAAAAGGAAAATGAGCAGTAGGTGCAAAAATCTTGTGTTGTTATGTGAACAGTCTCACTCATTTCAAAAAGTGGCTTTTGAGTATTACTCTGACCTTATATACCTAAAGCATATTATTTTAATATAATTGTTGTTTCACAAATGTCTCTGAGGTGCAGATCATACAACTGAAATTATTGATAATTTTGCTATTACTTTATGAACAATTTATTTCAGCAAGATCAACTCACAAAGCACAACTGTCACTTTGCCTTATGCTAAACTTTTTCTCACTAGAATTTTGGTAAATTTAGTCAACAAATATTTGGAGCACTAAAGAGGTAACTTTTATGTCAAGGAAAAAGAAAGGGCCTAGCACATTCACTGTTGTCAACAGTGAAATTCTCAAAATGTTACTATTCCACATTACTAGATTAGATTAACTAATTTTAAAAAATGTCTGCATGCACATCATTAAAAAACTGTTCTTGTGACACATCAGATTTAACTGTTCCTTTTTTATTAAACAAACAACTGCTCTTGTAGTTCAAAAATGTCACATAAGTGAAGATACTCTTAAAATTTGAGGCTAATCTGATTTGTTTGATCAATAATTCAGTAGTAAATAAAATTTGGGGAATTTGAAAAAGATGCATTCAGAAATAAGAACCACAAGAAGTGGCTCCGAACTAGCTATGTTTAAATACTGTAATTTGCCAAATATGTATTATGCTTTTAATAGCTTGAGATTTTTCTCCTTAGCAGTTACAAAATCCAGAAGTTAGATTTCAGCAACAACTGGAGCAGCTGAGTGCAATGGGCTTTTTGAACCATGAAGCAAACTTACAAGCTCTAATGGCAACAGGAGGAGATATCAGTGCAGCCATTGAAAGGCTCCTTGGTGCTCAGCTTTCATAGCACTGTTTCTTTAACTTCAAAAAATGTAATTTATTTTTGATAACAGTCCTTAAATCTTTAAAACAGTTGCTTTATTTAATTCTGACTCTTGGGTTTGTCTTGTTTTAACCAAGTTATGCATTTTAAGGTCAAGTGCAGTAGTTTTCTTCAAATAGGGAATTGATGCATTTTCAATCAGTTATTGCATGCATCACTTTTGTTCTTCATTATTTTTTAATTTTTTGAAACAATATCAGCTTTCACAGTTGATTAAGCAGGTTTTGTCTGACTTTCAACTGTCCAATTTATTTACTACTAAACCATTAGCGTTCAGTAGTAATTTATGTAGGATACAAATTAAAAAGGAAAAAATTGAAGGCTATAATGTGTGGTACAAGTGATGCTTATGGTGATTTTGGTGTGTATTTTTTTGCTAGAAAAATGCTGTAAGATTTATACCACTTTAAATAATCTACCATTTTTGCTTTTAATTGTATGAATTATAAACACAACATATACAATGGAGACAGCGCATTTCTATAAATTTACACATTGCAATAGAATGACATTATAAGTAACCAAAAATGGCCAGGGGAAAAAAAAAGTAGTAAGACAAGGGGCTTAGTGTAGAATCTTCCAGCATATTTGGTAAACATCTAAAAAAATGCTTGGGCAAGTTGATTTAAAATATATTAGAATTGCTGTTCTAGTTATAGCTTCACATCTATCCACGAAGAAACCTGCACTGTAACAGTGTCTCATTGCAACATTGTTACAGATTAACTGTAAATTACCTTTGTGCAAATTAAAGGAGCACTGCCTTATGCTCTGAAACTGTCTTTAAGGCATTTCATCTTGTTCCATTGAGATTCTAACATGCATGATGATTTGTATTTGGAAATATTACTTTCAGCCATTGTCAGTTAATATTCTAATTACTTTTAACCATCATGTAAAAAAATACTGTATATCTCTTGAGTTTTTATTGGTAGTTACCCCTTGTGCACAGGTAATAAATTAATTTAAAAGTATTTAAGCATCTTGTTTCAGTGTGTTTGCAATTTGTGATTATCCAGCATTCAAGATGACTAACCTTTTACATGTTATCTCTGGGACTATTCACAGACTTTGGGCTACGTTTAGCAAACAGTACTTGTGAGTATAAAGTGGAAGATAGAGAGGAAGGATCATATGATACTGAAGACTTTAGATAAAGTGAAAGCAGTGAAATAAAACATTCTACTGTGTGTTACAGAATAACACTTGCTTTTTATTGATCTGGTGTCAGTGTAATTGTGAACATTCTGATTTAATTCTGGTATTGCATTAGACACTTCATCTGAGCAATCTTTTCTTTTGGTACATATATAAATTCAGTTTGTTCTTGTCCCTGTTTGAGACAAATTCAGGGGAGAATATCCCCTGATGGAAAGCAGGTTGTAGTTACCCCTCCCCCCACCAGGTTCGGGGAAAAAAAAAAATTCTCAGAGGAAAGTGAAGAGGAAAAAAAACTACTTATTTAACAAAAACGCAGGAAAAGAATAATAATGCTAAATAATAAATTCTCTCGCTGGGGAGAGAAACCTGGAAAAAAGTTTAGAGTCCTTCTGGGTGTGGTCTCTCTCCTCCCCGGAGCGTTGGGGAACCCCCCTTTCAAGCCAGTGGGAAGCCTCTCAGTGAGGTTTCGATGTTCTGATGTCCTGCACAAGTCCAGAAGAGGGGGAAAAAAAGAAGAAACCCAAAGTCCCAGAAAAAACTCCCTCTCTCTTCTCCCAAAGAAAACAGAGCTGAGTGCTGGCTGGAAAAAGCCAAGAAGGGGCTTCCTCCTCCCTCTCTCTGCCCGAACAGCTATCACTCCCCAACAGCAGCAGAACAACAGAGAAGTAGTGACCTTGAAACACAGAAGTACTTGGCTTTTTTTCTTCTCTCCCCTCTCAGGCTCAGTTTAAAGATACAGAAAGGCATAAAATTCATTTTCTGGGCATAGGCAGACAATATAGGATACACCATAAAGTCACTTCAAGACAGTTCTAAAATCCCATTGCTTGCAAATGGTTTAAACTTACTGGCCTTGACTCAAAATTGTTAATAAGTTAAATGAAACAAATTTATAATGGGATATAAAGAAGGATGTTGAGTACACTTTCTTTTAGACAAGCCAAGCATGCAAATTTTACAGGGAGTAACTGTTATATTCTTCTCTCAGAAGATTTTGCTGTCCAGTAATCTTGGCTTTTACTTCAGCAGTAAGTAAACAGATCAAATACTGCTGATGCACTGTACTGGGTAAAGTTCAAGAAAATATATTGGTTGGCAGGCCTCTCTGCCTCTTGATCAGTCTCAGATAAGCAACATGGAGTATTAAACAAATAAAGCAATTAAAATACAATCTCATGGTAATTTGAATTTTATACCATCAAAGCCTTTAGAAATACTTAAAGTTTGGGTAGGAAAATACTATTACTTTTGTTTCCTAGTCAATGATAGTAAACCTGCAAGGCACTAGACCGCCATAGTACCTTCTGTTTGAGTAGGTAGCTTTCACTGCGCTGAGCATGAGACTCTGATAGGGAAGTGATAGCAAGTAGTTTCTGTAGAATAATCGCTACTTTTTCACAATTACTCTTAGGATCTTCAAAGTAACTAATTTGACTTGACCTTAGAGTATGCCTTATAGTAACTTTGCTTTTAAAAAGTGAGACATCTAGTCATTCAGAAAGTATATCCTTCTAAAAAAAAATCCATAACTTGCAAAAAGGACACTGTCAAATGGAAAGGGCAAAACTGAAGTAGGGAGGGGAGAGACTTTTGCCAATCTTTACTGATACTTGAATTTGAACTCCATTGAACATTTTTTTGAGACAAGATTCACTTCACCTATGTAAGTAAAACAGATGCAATATTTTAAGTCAAATTCTATTAGAATTTAAGAAAAAATAGAATTTGACCTAAACTGTACAATGAACCATTGAGCTAAGTTTGCTATTGAGATACAATTAATAATTAATTTAACTATGTAGCTACTGTCAGCTAGTAATAACTATTTGTAACTGAGTAGTGGTAAAACACTGAGACATATAGTATAGGAGAACTTTTGGTTTTGCCGAAGAAGACTTCAATTGTCAGTAGTGGCAGTAGGTGGAACAAGGTTTGTAGTAGGGGTAAAAATGTATTGTCTTCAACAATAAAAGATGCATCACACTTGGTTTAATGACATAATAGAATCTTTTTTTGCACACTCTCAACACTATCTAGTCTTTTAGGCACTCACTTTTGAAGATGTCCAATTTCTTTTTGGTTATGAGGATTTGAAATCTTATATTACTATTTGGTAAATATGTCATGCAGCTGCTTTTCTATCGTAGTTTCATGAATTAGTTTTATTGTGTCTAAAAAAAGTAAGCATAACTTTGCATTTAATAGTGGGTATATTAGAAAAGCTCTTTGTAAAATGGTGTACTGGGAAAATAGGAAGACTTCATTAAAAGCAAAGGTACCACAAGAGGTTTCCATTGCTTTAATTTGCATAGTAACTAAATTTGCATGGCAAAGTTAAGAATAATAAGCTATGCTAACTGTATATGGGGATGATCCTATTCAGGTCTGACTTGTAGAATCTTACACAAACTATCTACAGAGTTTTCATGAAGTTAAGCTCAAGAGGCATCTCTTGTTTAACAAGGTGTATTGGTTTTACATGGCCTAGTTTTTGGTAGGAGGGGCCACAGAGGTGACTTCTGTGAGAAGCTACTGGAAGCTTCCACCATGTCCAGCAGAGTCCATCTCTGATGGCTCTGAAGATGGACATGCTGCTGGCCCAATTAGAGAAGCTGGTAACGCCTCTGTGATGACATATTTAAGAAGAAAATCAAAACAGCACACGTGCAGGTTTTTCCTGGGGTGGCAAACTGCCACCACCAGGGCATCCCAGCGTGACCTGGGGCAATCTTGGTACGGCCCGTGGCTAGCCTTGCATGCCTGGCCGCCCCTAGCTAGCCACACTACGGGGCAGAAGGGCAGGGGTGGCAACCGCGACTTCTTCTCAGCACCCTGCATGAAGAGAGGTGTTTAATAGCACCAGCACCACGGTGGCCACCACCGCCCATGCAGTGGCAGCAGGACTGTGTGGCTGGCAGCGGCAACATGATGAGCAATTCCCCAATGCAGAACTTAGACGAAATCAACCTCTCAGCACTGCGGGATGCTGCAAGAATCTTTGAATTAGTAGAACTTGTTGGCAATGGTACCTACGGGCAGCAGTTTTTCTTTTAGATAGTGAAGAGGAAGAAGTGAGGACATGTAAGAGAGAACAACATGGTGGCACCAAGGTCAGTCAAGAAGGAGGGGGAGGAAGTGCTCTAAATTCCTCTGCAAGCCGTGGTAAGAACCATGATGAAACAAACTGTCCCTCTGTAATCCATGAAGTCCATGGAGAATGCAGAGGTCCACTCGCAGTCTGTGAGAAAAGTGCTAACGCTGGAGCGAGTGGATGCCAGAGGAAACTGATCCAGTGGGAGACCTGAATAGAGAGAGGACCCTTGCTTCCAGAGATAAAGTAAGCCCTTGCTTCCAAACTAGAGCAGCCTATCCTTAAAAGACTGCACCCTGTGGACGAGTGACTCACGCCACACCAGTTTTGGGAACACTGTTTTGCCCATGGGAGGGACTCATGGCATAGCAGAAGAAAAACTCCTCTCCCTGAGCGAACTGAAAAAGATCTCAAGTGACAGACTGACCAAAACCCCCCACGCCCTGTTTCCCTGTGCTGTCAGTGGGAAAGAGGGAGGAGCTGGGGGGGAGAAAAGTGTTTTAAAGGCTTATTTTGCTTCTCATTATCCTCCTCTCTGTTAATAATAAATTTACTTTATACCTTTAAATTTGAACCTGTTTTGCCCTTAAAGTGTTTTTCTCCCAATCCTCATCTCAGCTCATGAGCCCTACATGAATTTTTTTTCTGAGCGAATGGCTTTCATGGGTGCCTGGCGTTTGGCCAGTGTCAAACCATGACACAAGGACTTAAAACAGTTTGGCAATTGAAAAGAGGATTTTAACCTTAAATTTTGTGAGTTATGTAACTGACTATATTCAGAATTTGCTGATCACAGAAAAACTGAAATATGTATTTGAAGTTGCTTGATCTTAGCTTTAAAGCAGCTGTCTGAAAACCTATCTGTTGCAGCGCGAGGTGGGTGATATGGTGCCGCAACCTTCCGGAAGTGTCTCCTTGTAGAGCTACTCAGCAGGTGCTACACGCACACCAGATAGCTGCTTATCTGCGTTGGTGGCAAAGAGTAGGGATGGGTTNTTTTCCTCCCAGGGAGTTCTTGGGGACCCTTGTGTGGCAAGCTCACCGGCCTCCACACCTATCCATAAGAGTATATTGCACTGGGTATAGGCTGAGATGGAAGAGTAAAGAAGGCCAGGAAAGGGAAGTAAAGGAGGTCTAACTATGAAAAGAATGAGAATGAGTGTTTTATGGTGTTGATATTTTTGTGTGGTTTTGTTTGTTTTAGAGAAGGAAATATCCATTAATCTTGTATTGGCTGATTTGCTCTCTGCTGCATTTCATCAATGAGTATGCTTTACATGTGAAAGATACTAATTCAAAGTCTATATCACAGAATCACAGAATGGTTAAGGTTGGAAGAGACCACCAGTGGGTTCATCTGGTCCAACCTCCCTGCTCAAGCAGGGTCTTCCTAGAGCACGTTGCACAGGATTGCATCCAGATGGTTCTTGAGTATCTCTAGTGAGGGGGACTCCACAACCTCTCTGAGCAATATGTTCCAGTGCTTGGTCACCTGCACAGTAAAGAAATTCATACTCATATTTAGATGGAACTTCCCGTGCATCAGTTTCTGCTCTTTGCATCTTGCTCTATTGCTTGGCACCACTGAGAAGAGCCTGGTCCATCTTCTGACACTGTGACATGAATGCGAGAGTCAAGCTGAGAGCAAAATGAATCTCTTCATTGCAGAGTTAAGACAGTACTTAGTGTGAGAATCTGTTCAGTCCTTCGCACGCAACCCAGTTGGAGACCTGCAATAAATCCATTGGCCTGATAGTCCATTAGTTTCCTCAAGGTTTGCAGACTTCGAAGAAAACAGGATGCCTTTCCTGTTCTCAGATAGTGTATAATTCTTCTGTGCTTCCCAGGAATTTTCTGCAGTGTCAGGCTTGTTTCTTTCTCACATCTCCCCCTCTTTTTTTTTAATTCGGGTCATAGATAAAGCTAATGTAACCATGACTTGTTTTTGTGTGCTTTTAACAATTCTGATTATGTTAAAAAGGAAAACACAGAAGATTAAAAAGGATATTATTGCCAGACAGCTGTCCAATGAAAACCCAAACTCGTAAATTTATCCCAGAAAATCAATTCTTCAGCTTTAGGCAAGAAAGATCATTTTTCAGATCTATCAACACCTTTTGTTCCTTCAGAGTTTGTAAAGTTCTGAGTTGATCTTTTAATTGAGCATGAAGTAACTCTATATTCTGTTGTAAGGATTTATCAAAGGCCTCATGGAGGTGGTTTTCAACTGTCTCCCAATTCTGTTCCATTTCATTCCATGGAAGAGGAGTGACACATAAGGAATTATGGATATGTTCCCAATCACAGTGCAGGGATAGATGAGTTTTTTGGGTCTTGACTCTCTTGACTACTCATAAAAGAGCACTTTCCAAGGTGTCCAATCTAGACACTATTTCTTTATCAATGTTTTCTTGTGTTTGTAATTCTTTTGTGACGTTAGTTAAAGCCTGTCCCGTGATATGGACAGTTTGAATGGAATGAGTTAAGGCAGTGACAGCCACAGAGGCTGTGGTTAATATTATGGCAGAAACAATAGCAAAGATCCACCAACCCAGAAATCTGCTAACTCATTTCTTATTTGTTTGGATTTCCTCTTGGAACATTCGAGCCAATTGCGAGAGACCATCCTGTCCTTCCCAAGTCTGAGTCAGATTTACAGGTACCCAAATTTCAGATCTTCTTTCAAATGGAAGAAGGACAGAATAGTTATGCATATCTTCATAGTTTATGCATGATTTGAAAACAAAAGAATCAGTGGATAAAGAATACAAACCATTTCTATAATCTATGGAAAAATCATTATCTAAAGCAAAAATATATGGGTGTGAAGTACAAGTCATTAGTAATTTTTCCTCTTGCAGGGTTAAAATAGCAATTGTAACATTCTTTTTTAATTTTACTTGGTATATCTTATTGCGAAAGGCAGGTAACAACATTTTCCGCAACTGTTTGTGCACACAGGACTGATTATTGCCTAAATAAT